>CM031922.1:7998186-8085023 GCA_018703695.1 Prunus fruticosa
AAACTATTAGCGTTCTACTGGATGATAATATTAGTCGTGCACGCAACGTACGTTTGATGTGTAATGCAATTAATGAGAGTGTTGAATGGTATTGCATTATATTCATAGAAGACTGTTGCTATCACAACTCATACTATTTGGAACAATAATGTCAGTCTATGCTATTTTGCAGTGTTGCAAAAGTCATTATTCATGCAACCAGCCTTGACCCGCGACCTTTGATGGTTTTGCATGAAACGAATCTTTTTGAGAGCGTAGTAAACGGTGTACTGGTCGATCTTATCTATAAATGAATTATCATAGAAGAAATGACCACAGGTCAACCCACATAATGCACCATTTGGTCAATGGCATTGACATGAAGCACAGGGATTGAATTGAATCAAATAAACTTTTAATCCATTTAATTTAAGTGCATTTTGATGAAAAATTATGGTTCATTGGTTGTGAGAAAAATGTTAATACGCCTACTTTGTTTGATAATTGGTCCAGTGTGATTGGACCAACATATAGCATATTGGTCCAGTGTAATTATATTGTGTTTATTTATTTTTAAAAAAAAAGAGTTCAGTGTAGACTCTAGACTAGACTTCAATCTGGAAAGGGGATTTTTTTTTTTTAATTTATAAAAAAAGGCATAGAAGAAGAAGTCATAAAAAGTTTACGGAAAGGAAAGCTCACCTGGAAATGTAGAAGGAATATTGTGTTGGTCAAAGATAATCTTGAAAATGAAAAGTAGAGTATGATTGTCGAGCATCAGACCCTTACTTTAATACTTTGTATGGCAGCCTAAATTTTTTTAGTTTTCTTTTGGGTAGCATACTGGCAACAATGTATTTATATTCATATATGTCTCAACAAGCTATATACAAATCAAGAAATATGCTAGGTATAGTTGCCCATAAACTCTTCAGCGTGAATGACTTTCAGCTGTTGATGCAAGTGCGGATTTCATTACATCGGTTGAACGTCATCCATGCTATTCCAGGCACTTCTCATAGCTCGAAGAAGCATATGATGAGATTTCTCTGGTACTAGACTTCGGATAGCAGTAACAGAACAACTCCACTTGACACTTGCTATTTCCAACCCAAAAATGAGAAACAGAGAGAAAGGTGTTTGGATTCGATGTGCATGACATAGATGATGTCGTAGAATGCCTCCCATACCTCTGCTGAAATAGCCATGCCCCATGGAGTGGCCAACCATGCCGACGAGGTAGAAGACAAGGGTTTTTTAATTTCTGACAAAAAAGTTGGCAAAGAATGCCTTCTACACTTTCAGCGCACACTAATTGAGCGTGCAAAAATATTAATTTTTTTTAAATAAAAATAAATGAGAGACGAAAGTCGTTGAAGATTTGAAGAAAAAGGAGAAGAAGAAAAGAGGGAGAAAGAAGAAAGAATTGAATTTAAAATTTATATCAAATATGACTCTCTTTAGACCTCAGCCAGGAACCAAACAACCACTTTGACTTATCAGAAGGAGAAAAAATAGAAAATAAGAGAAACCCCACTTGACTTATTAAATTCACAATCATATTTCCACTTAATTGAAAGTAAACTCAGTACCAAGGAATTCTTACTTATTACATCGAGAATGTGCTGGGCAACACAACTACAAGGTTTTTTTGGGGCAAGTGATAATACAGTACAAGTCTTTTTTCACAAGTATTAACAACAGAAGTTTATCACTCAAGTTTGGCAACAAGCTAGATGGACATTCTCTGACCTCAATCATTCTTCTTCACTGTAGCTGACTTGATAATGTCGATGAACTCCGGCTAATCAAAGAAAATGAGCATAAAAGAATCAGTGACCGAAGTTGAAGAGAAACCAGACAGATAACTGAGACAAGCCAGAAAGAAGAATATTCATTTATCACCTTAAGGGAAGCTCCGCCAACCAAAAATCCATCCACATCTGGCTGTGTTGCCAATTCCTTGCAGTTGGCTCCATTTACAGAACCTAAAGGCAATTACATGTGATTAAAACGTAAGTTTACACAACCAGGGTATCATGTAAGATGATTCTCTCCTCTCTATGATTGGTATTATAATGTTCATTTTGGAACTGGATTTTGTTCCGTATTCCATATTCATGTAGAACTAAGGAATGAAGTATAAGCACTCAACTCAGAATTGGAAAGGGTGCATCTTTAGTGAATCTCAGGCCAATTGATGCAACTCAACAAACAAAAGGTTGGTTCTGGTTTGAGCTTGGATTAAATATTTTGTTTTTTTGGAGACCAATATATTTCAGATTCCAACTAATCGGGTGACTCAACTTAGACAACCAGACTACTGGCAGAAGCCACTGCAATAGCAAACCATCCCCACCCCCACCCCCACCCCCACATGCATGCTATGTTTCTCACTCATAACAATATAAGTAATGAAGGCTTAACACTTGCACATAACTTGCTTTGTTTGATGATTAGTCCGTAAATTTATGCTCTGTCCAAATCAAAGAAAAATAGGACACATATGGTATTCATGACTAAAAGTTGAAGTGTACCTCCATAAATAATTCTGGTTGATGCAGCGACTTCAGCACCAACATTGTCATGAAGCCATTTTCTCAACTCAAAATGGACCTGTTAATAAAACCTCCTTAACAAACTTGACATAGTAACAAGGAAACTAACAACTACTTATGGGAAATGAGACTGTTCATACAAAAACTTAATGAAATATAGAAGAAGGCCACACGCATGAAACATAACTGTTTCTCTGAGCTGAGTAGAGGAGACAAGGTTACAAATGATATCACACATGAGTAAACTCATAATGTAAAATGTTCATTTGTTCCCCAGTAGAAAATTTTCCATTATTCATTCGTTCCCGAATAAAAAATATTGAAAAGTACAGAGAAGACAATATACAAATTAAGCTCTACTATCATAGACATCACAATGAGAAAGTGAGCAACTGTAAAAGAAGTCATGAAAATGTTCCCCACTACATTTACATTACCTGATCAAACAAAAGATAACTTTCATTGAAACAATAAAACATTTAACTTATAAGAATAAGATATAACGATGCTACACCCATCCCACACTTACTTCCTGAGCCTGAGCAGGGCTTGCAACCTTCCCAGTCCCAATTGCCCAAACTGGTTCATATGCCAAAACGATGTTCTCCCAGCTCGATACTTTTTCTGAAAGAAAAGAAAGGGCTAGTCAGCTGGTACACATACGAATCAGGACAAAATGAAAAAGGAAAACTCAGACAATGTAAATCCTGCAAACTTTAAAACCAGACAGAGATATAAACTAGAGATCCTAGAACCAAATCAGTACAATAGGAATGCCTTGGCACACCCCAAAAATAGAAACAAAAAATAAAATATACTAAAACGAAGAGCATAGGGTACCAAATAATGAACATTAGAATCTTGCTTTGTCAGTGGCAAAGAAGTACCTGCGATTGCTTTTGTTTGTGCAGCAACAACAGCCACTGTCGATCCTGATTCTCGTTGCTCAAGAGTCTCCCCAACACAAGCAATAACTTTTAAGCCTTGAGAAAGTGCATAAGCAACCTTGTCACCGACAAACTGCATGGACAAAGAGAACCACAAGAACAATAATTGATTGTGTCAAGATGTAGTCAACCATAGAAAGTGAAGAAATAAAGATCAAACTGGATGGCTTGTTACCCCATTGGACTCATTTAGAATGAGTCTTCTTTCAGAATGACCGAGAATGACCCATGGAATGCCTAAATTCACCAGCATCTCCGCACTGAGCAAACAAGAAACTGGTCATTTTGTGAACAACTCTAAACTTCATGCCTAGCAGTTTAACAATAGACAGGATTGTTGATAATTAGATACAAACATACCTAACCTCTCCGGTAAAAGCACCACCTCTGCGAACCCAACAATTCTGTGCCGCAACATGGAAATCAGACCGCAACAAACTCTTCACAAAAGCAAGAAACACAAATGGAGGGCTCACAACAACCTCTGCAGTAAAAGGAAAGCACAAATAAATCAAACATTGAAACATTTGCACAAAAATATGAGCTTTACAAAAATTAAAAAAAAAAACAAAAAAGCTACCCTTGTTAAGAAAGTACCAATTACTTCATGTGATGAACTGTAATGACTAAAACAACAAGTTGAGCAAAAACTGTAGTCTAAATGCTTACCCACAATATCTTCTGAAGGGACTTCAGCTTCATTCAATGTGGTAACAATCTTCTTCACCTCTGCAGTCGTTCCATTCTGCAACAAAAGAAACCCAAAAATTCACAACTTCATCTGATACTCATCAACTCCAAAGCCACTGTTTTTCAGACAATTCACACAAACTCAGTACTGGGAATTTCCAATACTAATGGGCTGGTCTGCGGTCACTAATCAAATATGAATTGAAATATCTTTACAAACGCGACATCGATCAAAACCCACCAAAACAAATCAACGTTGTAGGAGTCATAAAATAACAGAGACATACGCATTTCCAGTTGCCACCGACGAAGAATTTTCTGCCCATCTTCTCTTCTACTTGATTAACAGCTCAAATTGAAAATCAAGGCTCTTGCTTTTTATTTTTATTTTTATATTTGTAGTTCCACTGTTCTAGAGTGTGTGTGCGCCTTTGCCTGTACAAGAAGATCCATCGTACACTTATGAATCGGGTCGGGTTGAGCCTTTCCAGCATCAGCCCAGGCCATAATAGTCTGATTTTGTACAATACAGGCCAGCCCATTATATGTATTCTTGGGTAGGGGTTTAAAAGTCAAACCCTGCTTTTTTTGGGGTTTAAAAGTCAAAGCCATGGATCACAAGCAAACGACTGTTTTTCGCTATATTCATTGTGACTAGGGGTGGGCATCTAAAACCAAAATACCAAAAGGGTACCCTAACCGAAGCGTACCGTACCTGATTTCATACCGTTTTATTTGGTATGGGGAGATTTTTGGTACGTCCAATACCGTACCAATAAAGAATGGTACGGTAGCGGTATCAAGTTTTGATATCGTTTAAAACCATACCGTACCGAATAGTAATATTGAAATATAATTTTGACGGAAACACGCTGTCTCTCACTCCAAAGCCAAACCCTCTCACTCACTCACTCTCGCAGAAAAGAAGAAACGCTCTCGCTCTCACTCCATACCCAGACCAGACCCAACTCTCTCTCTCTCTCTCTCTCTCTCTCTCTCTCTCTCTCTATCTCACTCGATTCAAGCTCTCTCCAAGCCAAATCCTTCTCATCTCATCTCGATCTCTCACACGATTCAAGCTCTCTCTCTCTCTCACTCTCTCAAACTAGATTTGTCACTGTCAGCTCTCTCAGCCCCAAATCGACGAAGGGAGAAATGGTAATTTTGTTGTGATTTTGTTAATTTATTTAGTGTTAATGAAATGTTGTTGATTTCTGTTATTTTTGTTAATGTTAGTCTCTGGATTTCTTGTGCTGTGTCTTTAGTTGTAGAGAATTTCCCTTGATCCCCCTTCCCCTCTCCGCAAAATGTAACAAACTATTTAACACCAATCATTTTGTATAAACAAACTATTTTTTATTGTGCTGTGTCTTTAGTTTGTGCTGTGTCTTTCTTGTGCTGTGTCTTTCCCTTGATCCCCCTTTCTTGTGCTGTGTCTTTAGTTGTAGATAATTTTAACACCTACTTTTTGGTCATACTTTCCACCATTTTCTGAACACCCATATTATTTTAATCCCATGATTATCTGTTTCTTGCCTTGATCTGTTGGTAGATGTTTTATCTTTATTTCCATTGCCATGCTTTATGATTTTCCAGATATAATTCTTTTGTTCTTCTTGTGGTAGGCTCCTGTTCGGTTCATTTTTACACATGATTTTTCATGTTATTCACCCACTATTTTGAGTTAGTTCTTAACATTTTATAGCTTTTTACTTCTTTTTTGTGTTTTCTTAGATTTTACCTTGGTTGGAATGAAAATGAGCTAAAAGTGCATTATTAGTTATAAATTCTGTTTTTGTTCATTTTCGTAGGTCAACTTCTTGGCATGGGATCAACATGCTCTGGTGCTCGGATGAGGTCATGATCTTCATGAGATTTGTTCCAATGGATGTTAACTACAACATATCCAAATTTGAGCTCCATTGGACAAGTATTGCCTATCCAACCAATCCAGCATGTTACCACAGCTCTGGAAATCCGGATTTGGCCAGCTTTTACCTCCTTTGTGTCATCTTAATTTCTTGTTACCATAACTCTTGGTAACAAGGAATTACCTTTGTAAATGGGATATTTTCTGAAGCTTTTGGCATCTTTGTGAAGTCAATGCTTCATCATGGCAAGGGGACAATGGGCAAAAGCTTTAGAGAAAGAATGAGTTTTATATTAAAAGTGTGAGTAGGAAAAGATGGAAAAAGGAGCAAAAGCAATTTGCAATCAGATATGGAGGGGGCCTTTGAACGTGGAAAGAGAGGCTATTCTATCATTCTACACAAGAGATCAGATTTTGAGGAGATTTGGAGCTAAGAGAAAGCCAAGGTGCAGCCAAGGAAAGTGGAGAAGAAGACTTCCACCATTGATGATCTTGAAGCTTTCATCATTTTCTGAAAATCTGTAAACTCTTTCTAATTTCATTTTGATTTTGTATTTGGAATAAGTATGAGCAACTAAACTCCATAGCTAGGGCTTAGGTTGAAGCCCTAAACATGATTACCTTATTGTTTTGATACTTGAGTGTATGAATTTCTGGATATTGTTGATGAATTCCAATTCACCAAATTAATCTATCCTTGATGTGTGTTCTTCTTTGATTGATCACCTTTGAAAGCTTGCTTCTTGAGATTATTGGGGTTATGTGTATCTTCATGTTATCCTAAGCAATAAATGGATGAAGTAAGAATCATCCATGTGAATTGGTTTCTTGAATACCTAATGTAAACACCATGCTATTAGGATTCTTGTGATGTTCATATTCTCTTTGAACTTAATGGGTTCTCCTTGTAATTGAATCGAAGTACGAACCATACCTAGGTTCGGTTATGGGGAGGACACAAGTATTGTAGCACGAACCATGCACTTTACATACATTAGAGAGAATCAATGCATCTTGAGCCACGAACCATGGTCTTGATTGCGAACATCTTCATCAACACGTTTAGAGTTCATCATTTGAGTATTTATGAACATAGGTAGAATTGTTTAGGGTGGATTCCGAAACCCTAGTGTTTGTTACATTTGAATTTCACATCTTGATAATTCATCTCTGCCATTCTCATTTAAATTCGAAGTCCATTTACTTACATGCAATAGAAATAGATCACTTGAACCAAATCAAACCCCCCCCCCCCCCCCAAAATGTGTGTGTGAGTTGCGTGTTCGACACGTTATGTGTCTTTGTTACTGAATTTTATTCGTTTCCGTAATTGTTTTGGACTTTTGGTCCGCGATGTGTTCTTGCATTTTCTGTGCTGAATCCAACCGTATAAAGAACGTGAATTTTGGACGTACGGTTGGAAAGTTATAGGTCGAAAACTGAACAGAGGTCGGAACTGAAAAACAGAGAAAAACGAATTCTGAAAAAGCGACCGGTTCGCACAGTTTCTAACGACCGGTCGCTCATCACAAATTTCACAATTTTTGATTCTGTGCAAAAACGACCGGTCGTTACTGTTCAGCGACCGGTCGTCACTGTTCACACGACCGGTCGTCACTGTTCACTGTTCACGACAATGTTCACTGTTCACTGTTCACGACAATGTTCACTGTTCACGTCCACTGTTCACAAGTGATAAAGTGGTGATAAAATGGTGATAGAAAATGCTGTTTGTGTTTTTCTTTAGTTTTCTTGTGTTGTTTCATTTCTTTACTCATTTTTAGTTTCCATTTTGCATTTGTGCTTTTGTGGTGTGTCAATTAAGTGTTCTTTACGTCCTTAAATTAGAACTTATAGGAAGCCGACAAGTTCTTCGTGGGATCGAACCCGTACTTACATAATCTATACTTCAATAGATTCGTGCACTTGCGGGTATTTTTAATTGGTTGTTTGCACATTAATTTGTGTCCTCTTAGGAATGCAACAATTTTTGGCGCCGTTGCCGGGGAAACTGGCACGGCTGCTTATCCTGTTTTGTTTGAGTATGTTTAGAGTACTTAGTTTTATTTTTGTTTATTGATTGTTGTTTCATTTTATCTTGATTTGTTTTTTTTTTTTGTTTCTTTTTCTTAGGAACATCCAAGGAGTCACCTTCACCATCACCAATGGCAGTCGCAACTGAAATTGTGGAACTTACTATGCAAGAATACTCCAATAAATTTGGGATGGAGGAAGCAAATGCATTTGGCTCATTTCAGAATGAGTTGACTATGAATGAATATTTCCAACAAACGTACAATCCGAAGTGGAGAAATCATTCGAACTTCTGGTGGACCGACAATCCAAATTTTCAACAAGAGCCATATCAACCATATCAAGGCCAGCATCATATTTGTCCACCTCATGATCAACCCCAACATTACACTCCACCACAAGCTTACCAACAACCTCAAGGACCGACTTTGGAAGAACTTGTTGCTTCAATGGCTAGAAACACAGATAGTTTCATCAGTGAGACAAAAAGCTACATACAAAGGAATGACGCCCACATGCAGAATAGAGATAATGCCATAGCCAATCTAGAAAATCAAGTGGGGCAAATTGCTACAGCTTTGAGTCAAAGGGAAGTTGGGATGATGCCTAGCCAAACATTGATACCAACCGAGCATGAGCATGTTCAAGCAATTATCTCGAGTACTGGTAAGGTAATTTGTGAGGTTGATAATTCTGAAAATGTGATTCAAAATGATGATGAGATGCAGGTTGAACAAGTGACTGAGCCTACAGAAAAGGATGAAACCAACAAGGAGAAAGATAAACATGCAGCTTCTTCATCCAAATGGATCCCAAAGCATGAACTTGCGAGAAGAGCAAGGAAGGAGAAGGTAAGTCGTGAACCTCCTGATGAAGATATCTTACATGCTCCTTTTCCTCACAGGTTGATGAGTTCTAGGAAAAATCAACATGCCAAGGACATATTGGAAATCTCCGAAAAAGTGAAAATCAACATTCCTTTCTTGGATGCAAACACGCTCAAGGAATCCGAAACGGTTGCACTAACGGAAGAGGTTTCTGCTGTTTTGCAAAGGAAACTCCCTCCTAAGTTGAAAGATCCAGGAAGTTTCACAATTCCTTGTATATTTGATTTAGGTGCTTCAATTAATCTAATGTCTTATTCTATTTTTGAAGTACAAGAGGAAGACAAGCTGAACATCCATGTTCCAAGTACCAATCATATGTTCAATGTCATTCTTTCTACTCAAGTGAGAAGGCTACCTAATCCTAAATATGTGCCTCATCCATCTAATCCACGTATTGAAGAGCGTTTAAAATTTCTTTTGAAATCTACTCATGTGGGTAAAAAGAAAAGAATACGAAAGGGGTTGATTAGATGGCAAAGAGATTTGAAGAAACTTCATGTTCGGCATAAGAAGGCGATTGAGCCAAAACCCCCCAAGTGACCATAGTATGTTGGAAGTCCGGCAAAAGACTTTAAACTTAGCGCTTCTTGGGAGGCAACCCAAAGTGAACAGAAGGAGTTTGATGTCGCCCTAATCGCGTCAAAGTGCAGTTTCTCTAGACTCAAACTTTCTTTTATTTTGTTTTATTTATTTTATTTTATTTTATTTTTGAGTTAGGGTTACAATTTTCCAACCAAGGTAGTTTCGAATTTCTTGTTGTTTCTGTTTTTCTTACTTTTGCTTTCCTTTACTTGTTTGTGTTTCTAATTTGTTGTTAAGTTTGGGAAGTAGATTGCTTCATGATTCCACACTCTGAATTTTGGCTCAAATGCTTATTCATTTCATAACATGTGATTCTACACACAAACTTGAAAAAAAAAAAAAAAAAAAAATACACCATAAATTTCTGAATCACTTGTTTCTTTTGCATTTTGAGCTACATGAGGCTTCTGCTAATTGCCTCTTTCTTCTCGCACTTGTAGAATCTGCAGCAGCTCTACATGGCCCTCAACTTTCCTCTCCCAGTGTTTCCACCTCCTGGTTAGCACTGTGGAGCCGCTTCTAGGTCCGCCGCCACCTGGGCTTTCAGGGCCGCCATCTGGGCTTTCAGGGCCGCCACCTCCTCCTAGCCAGTGCTCTGCACTCTCGTGTCTCGCCGTTAGGCGCATACCCAAATTAGTGGCCGAGACCGCGTTGAGCACGGTCAAGTTGTGGGACTCATCCACTGCCATCCTGCCCGACGCCGTGCCACATGCAGATGGCCTCAGCTAAGTCTCCTGACAGACATGCCTTCCGGCAATCCTGGCCTGCATGGCACCACCTCAGAGAAATTTGAGGCCGAACCATGATGGTATGATGAGTTTGGGAAGATATGGGTTGGAGGAGCCCTTATTTGGGAATTTGGTGGTGCTAGCGACAGCTCAAGGTTGATATCATCAAGGTAAGTGCATGAGGATGCCATTGTATTGTTTTTGGATGTTTTTGATGGTTTTCCTTGAGTTTGCAGAAAGAATTGCAGGGTACTCTTCCGCTTGCAGAGGCATGGTTTAAATAGACGTCTCCTGATGAGAGATTTATGGTCCAGCTTTTTACCATTTTCTCTCGATACCTACGCTTCACGAGGATTTTGCGGTCGCATGCATTTAGAAGGGAGCCTTTCTACTTTCACTTTAATTTTCTTTTTTCCTCCGTGTTTTCTGGTGTTTCTTGTTTTTGCCCGTTACTTTCTTTTTTTTTATTGGGTGCTTTGGGTTTTGTTTTGTTTTATTTTAAGTTTGGGAAGTGTGTTTTCCCTTTCGGCTGTCCTCTTTTTTTTGTTTGGGAAGTGTGCTACTTTTTCGTTTGCAACTTCATTTCTTTTATTTCTAAAAAAAAAAAAGTGAAACAAAATGAAAATAAATAAAAAATACACTGGAAGGGCAACACAAGCAGGCACACCAATAATACACTAGAATCACTTTTTCACAGTGCTTGGTGTCTCGACCATAGGACCTTTGAGTTTAGCCCTATGGCTATCCTCTTCCGGGGCTTCAGGTGCAGTCTCTTGGGGCTCATCACTCGAGCTCCCAAAGATTGCACTCTTAGCTTGAGCGTAACCACTCTCCCGATCTGTTTTCTTGCGCTTACCCGGTCGGTCTAGGTCCTCTAGCTGCTTTCTCATGTCATGGGCGTAAACACCTACCATCTTCGAGAGATTTTTGTTCTCTTCCCGCAACGCCTCCAGCTGGTGTCGATTCACCTCCACTATCCTTGCCCTTTCCCTTTTTAAACTTTTGATAATACTCTGGCACTCTTCGACCACACTTCGCTCTGCCGCCAATTGACCTCTTAGCACCTCCACCTCATGGGACTTCGCAATTAGGCGATGACCCACACTTGCGACTATTGCGGTGCTTTGCACGCTTAGTGCCAGAGCATCGCTTACGACCCGGTTGTCATCCCTTTCTCCCAGCACCCGTATATCCTTGGGAGTCACTAGATTTCTAGCAACTCCAAGGGCAACATCGTGGTCCAGCAGTAGGAGTCGAGTCAGTCACCCGTCACGTGCCCCCGTGCAGAGGCAAAGTGGGCATCCACACTGGTGCCACTGCTTGGCCTCGAGTCTGAGTTGGTGGAGCTAGGTTGAGATCCAACGAGAATGGGTAGGAAGATGCCATTTGAACTTTCTTTTCTTTTGTCTTTCTTTTCTCTTTGGTGTGTTTCTGAGTCTTTGTGTTTTTTCCGCCTTCTTTCTTTTTCTCTTTTATAGACTTAGTCTGCGTAACCCTAGCCACTGCGCTTCTGCGTTTTGCGCGGCCCTTACGGCCTATCCCCTTAGGTCAGCTCACCCGTTCACTAACCCCTTAATTGCATTTCTGCCTTTCTTCGTTTTCAAGAAACAAAAGTCGTCACACATTCCTACGAAGCCAATAATTCTGGCTTGGGAATGTGCGAGGGACCTCTGCTTGTCGACACGTCCCTCGCTTTAGTTCCCGTGACTCACAGGAGCCGAGACATCAGGGCCCACCTTTTTTCTATTTTTATGAGTTCTCGCTCTTTGTGCTTCTGACTTGGTTTTTTTGTTCTATTTACTTTCACGCTTTTGGGCTTTCGTTTGGGTTGGGCTTTCATTTTGGTTTGTGCGTTTCTTTGGGTTTGATTTCTGCGTGCGTAGGACTATTGTTAGGGCTTACTGTTTTGTTTTGTTTGGTTTTATTTCGTTTTTGTTTTGTTTTGCAACTGTGTTGTAGTTTAATTACTTGTTTGTTTGTTGTTAATTATTTCTTGCTTTATTCCCTTTACTTCTTGTTATAACATTGTTTATGCCTAAATTCTTTAACATTGAGGACAATGTTTATTTCTAAGTTTGGGAAGTGTTAGCAAGTCTTTTTTGTTTTCACTTAAATTCTTGCTTTCTTTTATTTTGTTTTCTTTTTCAGTTTTGAGTCTTTTTGTTTTCAAGTCACTTTCCGGACATATATGATGAGATTGTGATGAATGTTTGCATGACTTGATTGAAAATGCTAAAAATAATAATAATAATAATAATTTGTTATTCACTAAATGGCATCGTTCTAGCATGATATGTTTGAAACCTCCTATGCACATGCCATTTGTTTCATAATTCTCTAGTTGAGGGACTTGCATGATCCAAAGAATTGTTTCAAGCATGAATTAGACTTGTTGTATAACCATAAATAATGTGAGCTTTGAGCCTTTTGCTTCAATTCATGAGTGTTATACACGTATTCTTTCTTTTTTTGTCATCCGAGTTGTTGTTTGATCTCATTATTCATTGATTTGGTTGAGCACTTAAAAGACATTCATTATTGTGCAATTTGATTACATGACATTTGTGAAATGATATTAAGGCCCTCTTTGGACCGTTTGTGCCTTTCAAGCTAACCCTATGCATGCTTAAGCATGATTTTCCATTGTTAACCACCTTGAGCCTATATGTATGCCTTTTCTTTCAAGTAACCAATTATAACTTCTAGCCTTAGCCTGAAAAACAAGAATTTACCTTTCTAAGGAACTCATGAGCTTTAATTTAGATGTGTTTTTCATGCTAAGTTTGGGAAGTTTGTTATTACAAAAAAAAAAAAAAAAAAAAGTACTTCACTCGAAGGGTGAAAGAAAAGAGAAATGTTGTGGTTAATTGGCAATGAATTCAATTCCATGTTTCTTGGTTGGCCAAATTAAATAAAACTATAAATAAATAAAAAATTGTAATTCTCAAGCGTGATGTTACAAAGTCTTTTAGTCAACGATTATATGCTCTTACATTGTGAGTTCCTTGGACTTTGTTGTATCCATTTCCTTCATTTCTCACTTACCTTACACCCTTAGCCCCATTACAACCTATAATAAAGACCTAAATTGATCCTAAATGTCATGTGGTTGATTTGCACACATTTTTCGGCTTTTAAGTGTTTGGCATCCTTCTTGAGATCATAGTTATGCATGTTCTTCATCCTTCTATTTTGAGTTAAGTCCCGTATGGTTTAACTCTATTCTCATATTTACTATTGAGTGTTGCATTGTACCCCTCTTCCGAGTGATTCATTTGTGAGAGGACAACTTTGGTGAGATTTGAAGTTACATTTATGCTTGGAATGATTTTTGAAGTTGTGTGAAAACTGAAATTGGAGAATGAGTTCCATTTGACCATCACACTACTACACTTGAGCATGTTGTGTTATGAATTTTGCCGCCTTGTGAATAATGTGTAAACTGAGTTTTTCTTGTGAAAACCTTTGAGTCGTTTGCATGAGTCACTCTCTCTTTGGAAGGTGTTCGGAAAGTTTTGTTTCGAGTCTTGTTTTAGTTTTGTGTTTTGCTCGAGGACTAGCAAAAGATAAGTTTGGGAAGTTTGTTCGGTTCATTTTTACACATGATTTTTCATGTTATTCACCCACTATTTTGAGTTAGTTCTTAACATTTTATAGTTTTTTACTTCTTTTTTGTGTTTTCTTAGATTTTACCATGGTTGGAATGAAAATGAGCTAAAAGTGCATTATTAGTTATAAATTCTGTTTTTGTTCATTTTCGTAGGTCAACTTCTTGGCATGGGATCAACATGCTCTGGTGCTCGGATGAGGTCATGATCTTCATGAGATTTGTTCCAATGGATGTTAACTACAACATATCCAAATTTGAGCTCCATTGGACAAGTATTGCCTATCCAACCAATCCAGCATGTTACCACAGCTCTGGAAATCCGGATTTGGCCAGCTTTTACCTCCTTTGTGTCATCTTAATTTCTTGTTACCATAACTCTTGGTAACAAGGAATTACCTTTGTAAATGGGATATTTTCTGAAGCTTTTGGCATCTTTGTGAAGTCAATGCTTCATCATGGCAAGGGGACAATGGGCAAAAGCTTTAGAGAAAGAATGAGTTTTATATTAAAAGTGTGAGTAGGAAAAGATGGAAAAAGGAGCAAAAGCAATTTGCAATCAGATATGGAGGGGGCCTTTGAACGTGGAAAGAGAGGCTATTCTATCATTCTACACAAGAGATCAGATTTTGAGGAGATTTGGAGCTAAGAGAAAGCCAAGGTGCAGCCAAGGAAAGTGGAGAAGAAGACTTCCACCATTGATGATCTTGAAGCTTTCATCATTTTCTGAAAATCTGTAAACTCTTTCTAATTTCATTTTGATTTTGTATTTGGAATAAGTATGAGCAACTAAACTCCATAGCTAGGGCTTAGGTTGAAGCCCTAAACATGATTACCTTATTGTTTTGATACTTGAGTGTATGAATTTCTGGATATTGTTGATGAATTCCAATTCACCAAATTAATCTATCCTTGATGTGTGTTCTTCTTTGATTGATCACCTTTGAAAGCTTGCTTCTTGAGATTATTGGGGTTATGTGTATCTTCATGTTATCCTAAGCAATAAATGGATGAAGTAAGAATCATCCATGTGAATTGGTTTCTTGAATACCTAATGTAAACACCATGCTATTAGGATTCTTGTGATGTTCATATTCTCTTTGAACTTAATGGGTTCTCCTTGTAATTGAATCGAAGTACGAACCATACCTAGGTTCGGTTATGGGGAGGACACAAGTATTGTAGCACGAACCATGCACTTTACATACATTAGAGAGAATCAATGCATCTTGAGCCACGAACCATGGTCTTGATTGCGAACATCTTCATCAACACGTTTAGAGTTCATCATTTGAGTATTTATGAACATAGGTAGAATTGTTTAGGGTGGATTCCGAAACCCTAGTGTTTGTTACATTTGAATTTCACATCTTGATAATTCATATCTGCCATTCTCATTTAAATTCGAAGTCCATTTACTTACATGCAATAGAAATAGATCACTTGAACCAAATCAAACCCCCCCCCCCCAAAATGTGTGTGTGAGTTGCGTGTTCGACACGTTATGTGTCTTTGTTACTGAATTTTATTTGTTTCCGTAATTGTTTTGGACTTTTGGTCCGAGTTGTGTTCTTGCATTTTCTGTGCTGAATCCAACTGTATAAAGAACGTGAATTTTGGACGTACGGTTGAAAAGTTATAGGTCGAAAATTGAACAGAGGTTTGAAACTGAAAAAAGAGAGAAAAACGATTCTGTGAAAAAGCGACCGGTCGCACTGTTTCTAACGACCGGTCGCTCATCACAAATTTCACAATTTTTGATTCTGTGCAAAAACGGTCGTTACTGTTCACACGACCGGTCGTCACTGTTCACTATTCACGACACTGTTTACAAGTGATAAAGTGGTGATAAAATGGTGATAGAAAATGCTGTTTGTGTTTTTCTTTAGTTTTCTTGTGTTGTTTCATTTCTTTACTCATTTTTAGTTTCCATTTTGCATTTGTGCTTTTGTGGTGTGTCAATTAAGTGTTCTTTACGTCCTTAAATTAGAACTTATAGGAAGCCGACAAGTTCTTCGTGGATTCGACCCCGTACTTACATAATCTATACTTCAATAGATTCGTGCACTTGCGGGTATTTTTAATTGGTTGTTTGCACATTAATTTGTGTCCTCTTAGGAATGCAACAGCTACATTCAAGCATCTATTAGCCATCTACATTCTGCTGCTATGACGTGCACACCACCTTGGAAATTTGAATTTTACTCAGATATGTTTTTATTACATTAAAAGTTGTTTCATAAATTGGTGCATGTTGTGTTATTATGATTTTTGTTAATTCTTTTCATGCAGTCTCGATCAAGTAAGCATCAGGAGCACAGTGGGCTTGCTGTTTCTTCAACAGCAACATCACCAGCACCACCACAGTTTGCTATGCAGCCGGAAGCCCAACCTTCTGAAGCTCATGTGCCTGAGCCAATGCAAGCCCTTGAGAGTGAAGATACAGAAATGGTTAGTGAACTGAACTCAGATAGCAAAGGTAGAGGTAATAAGAGAAGTTGGGTTTGGGATCATTTTATACCCTATGATGATAAAAAAACTGTCAAAAGAAAGGATGAGGCCACAGGGAAGATGGTAGATGTAGAATTTGTGAATAAAAGAGCTAAATGCAGATATTGTCCTAAATCTAAACTTGGTCTTGGAGATTATGCATGTGATAGTGGAAAAAATGGGACTTCGGGAATGATTAGCCATATTAGAAAATATTGCAAATACTACCCACCTAACCAAGATAAAACACAAAAGATCATTATTGTTGATAAGAGTCAAAGTAACAAAATGGTTGCTAGGGGTTTTTTGCAAAGTGATGTTATGAATGCATGTGTTGAAATGATTGTGATTGATGAGCTGCCATTTTCTTTTGTAGAAAAGAAAGGTTTTATGAGGTTTTGTAGTGTTGCTTGTCCAATGTTTGCAGTGCCTAGTAGGAGAAAAACTGTGAGGCAGTTTCTTAAAATGTATGATGCACTAAAACAGAAGCTGAATAATGATTTAAGTGCACATAGGATCAATCTCACGACTGACACTTGGACAAGTGTCCAAAACACCAATTACATGGTGCTCACTGCACACTTTATAGATTGTGATTGGAAGATGCACAAAAGGGTTTTAAACTTTTGTGTTATTCCTAATCACCAAGGCAACACCATAGGAGACCTCATTGAGAGTTGTTTATTACAGTGGGGTATAGAGAAGGTTTTAACCATTACTGTGGACAATGCATCTGCAAATAAAGTGGCAATTGATTGGGTGAGATACAAAATGAATAAATGGAACAATTCACAAGCTGTTTTGGGTGGGAAGTACTTACATATGAGATGTTGTGCCCACATCACTAATTTAATTGTCTCTAGTGGGTTGAGGAAGCTGCAAAAATCTGTTTTGGCAATTAGGAATGCTGTGAGGTATGTTAGGTCCTCTCCACAGAGATTGGATTATTTTAAAACCTCTATTGAGAAGGAGAAATTGACCTGCAAAGGTCTTGTATGCATGGATGTCCCCACAAGATGGAATTCAACATACATGATGTTGGATGCAGCCTTGAAATTTAAGAAGGCTTTTACTAGAATGGCAGAAGATTTGAACAGCCCATTCATGGCTTATTTCAAAGAGCCAGATGAGATAGTTGATGAGGATGGTGAAGTTCAGAACTAATAGTAGGCAGTGTCGGGTTGGACCACCAACTGATCTAGATTGGGATAATGCAACAATGTTTGTGAGGTTTTTGAAGGTGTTTTATGAGGTGACCTTAAAGGTGAGTGCATCTTTGCACCCCACAGTTCATAAAACATTTCACGCAGTTATTTCCATGGAAAAAGAGATTGATAAGTTGTTTGTGGCCCATGAATTTGCCACTGGTTCAGATGCAGAGAAAGTGTTGACTGACATGGCTGGAGCTATGAGAACAAAATACAATAAGTATTTTGTCAAATATCAAGATTTGAACATGTTGGTGTTGATTGCACTTGTTTTGGATCCAAGGTTCAAGTTGAGGCATATCACCCATCTCTTTAAAAAGGAAAAATTTGATGAGGATGATGTGCAAATAAAGACAAGAGAAGTGAAAAATGCGTTAATGGCCCTCTATGACGAGTATGTACCAAAGGTAGATGGTGGCATTCACATGAGGCAGAATATGGTTGGAGAAAATGTAGGATCTGCAAGTGGTAGTAATAATATGGTTGGTGAAAGTGTTGGTGATGATTTTTTAGATGATTGGATTAGAGAGGTGGAAGAGAGTGATGAGGTTGTGGTGTCACATGAAGTTGATTCTTACTTGGCAGATCCTTTGGCATTTGTTTCCAAAGATGCATTTTTTGACATATTGATGTGGTGGAAACTCAATGGGCCTAAGTATCCTGTCTTAGCAGGAATTGTGAAGGATGTCCTTTCAATTCAAACTTCCACAGTGGCATCTGAAAGTTGTTTTAGCACTGGTGGCAGAGTCATAGATGCATTTAGGAGTTCATTAACTCCTAGATCAGTGGAGGCTTTGATATGCATGCAAAATTGGTTGAGAGGAGATGAAATTTCAAGCTTGCAAGATATACCTTCGATTGAAGAATTTGAATTTTATGAAACCATTGAATCAGGTAAATTATTTTAAATCATGTTTGTTATTTATATTAGTTTGCATTGAATTCTTTCTAATAGTTGTTTGGGTAATTTGCAGAATATGCAAATGATGGGGATACTTGAATTCAAATCGTGGGCTGCAAATGAAGCTTGGATTGCACAACTTTCTGTTTTTGAAATTTATGTTTGGATTGTGTTTGTAATTTTGTAAGCCATAAGGCATGAGTTTTAACCATTTGAATTTGATGAATCTGTTGATGAATTAAATATTGATTTGGTTGATTTGGATATTGAATATGTTGATTAGGATTTGGATATTGAATATGTTGAATATTTGAATTAGGATTTGGATATTGAATATGTTGATCAGGATTTGGATATTGAATTGGTTCATTTTTGGTACCGAAATGGTACCAATATTCAATTTGGTACGGACGGTACGGACCAATTTTGACAAACGATAATCCCATACCGTACCATACCGATTTAAATTTCCGGTATCGGTAGTGGTATGGGCTCAATACCGTACCATACCGTACCGTGCCCACGCCTAATTGTGACCTACTAAGTAGTTTCCTATTCAAATTTTTTGTTTCCCCTTCTAATTTCCTATCGGATTCTACTATTTAAGTCTTGACTTACTCTCCTTTGAATCATTCCCAATCCCAAACGAGCTCTAAGTCTTGAATTTTTTTTTTGTCTCCAACACGTTTCCACTGCGATCACGAATCTGCAAACAAAGGAAGCAATAGTAAACTAAAGATGAATATTGACGATCTTCCTCAGCATCTGTTGGTTGAAATCCTTTGCCGACTTCCTTGCAGTAAAATCGTTTTTCAGTGCAAGTGTGTGTCCAGACGTTGGTTTGCTCTAATCTTAGATCCTTATTTTGTCCTCCGCTTTGTATCTCTGCAAAAATGCACAACTGATGATGTATTGGTTGAAAGAGACGCTGATATGGATGCGATATTATTCCATTTCAATAATCTGATACACGGAGAGTATATGGTTTGGGAATATTTTGTCATGGCTGCACTTCCGGCCAAGTGCAAATCACGCAATTTATCTCTTCAGTTTCCTTCCTTGTTTTGATCAAACCACACAAATAAAGCCACTCGTATTAGGGACATATAATGACTTAATCTTGTGCTCAACCACTTTCGAACGAGATTACTACATCTGCAATCCATACACCAGGCAATGGATTGCTCTTCCTCCCACTCCTGAAGTTCATAGGGGATCAGAAATAAGGGGATTCATGTGCGACCATCCCTACTATAACCATGAGGAACTCGTCGGTAATCCAGGGCCGTCCCTGATTTTGAGGGCCCTGTGCGAAACTTAAATTGGGGCCTCACATAATCTAATACAAAAATGCTATAAATAAAAATTTGCCATAACTTAATGTCATAAATAATTTTTTTATAACTAAAAGTCAATTTTTTTTAGAGCTCCTCTTTGAGATTGAGTCAATTCCTCGATTTTTCTTTTTCTAAGTCGTTTTGTATATCCAGAAATGTATTTTCTAGTACGTGGCATGTTTAGATTACAAGGAAAAATTCCAAAACCCTATAACCTTGAAGAGAACCCCAGCAAGAAAGAGATAAATATTTCTACAAACTATATTCTCATATAACCAATCAACAACATGATAATAATTTAATAAAATAAGTCATGTAATATATAGAATAGATTGAAACTTAGATACCTGAATTTGAATTGAGATTTGACTCTGACTATTTGATTTTGAGTGGTCTTTATGAATTTAGGAATTAGGGTTTTATCTTTTTGGTGTTAAAATTCCTTAAATTGAAAGAATAACAAAAATTGTCAAAGATTTGAAAAAAGAACCAAAGAGAGATTAGTGAATGATGATGATTACTTATCAGAAAATCAAAGTTTAAGAGAAAGAAGAAGCCATGAAGTTTTTTTGTTTTATTTTCAATGAAGAAAATACTTTTCTTGGAGGAGAAACCTTTTTTATTTTTTATTTTTAAGAACGATAGTTTGGAATACTCCTCCTGTTGTTTAGCTTCGATGTTTCCTGTTTTTTTTTAAAAAATTAATAATTATGTAAAGTTTGTAGTTATAATGCAAAAATAATATTAAAAAATTGCAGATTGATCGAATGCAGCAAGAATCGAACTCCAGCGCTTTTGTTAAATGGATATGCGCTCCAGCCAACCCCACCAGACACCATCTTGTGCATATACTCAGCATGCTATACTATATATACAATTCTTACAATATTAAAAAATATATATATAATTTTTTTTTTGGGGCCCTTAAGAATTGGGGGCCCTGTGCGGTGGCGCCACTTGCACCACCCCAGGGCCGCCCTTGTCTGTGATAAGGATAACCTCCTAGAGGAGTCGTCCTATCTTATCTTTGTAACTCAGCTCTTGTAAAGTTTGTTTATAAATACAAACCCTCCATCACACTGATGGATCATTGAGCCAAAACGTGTCTTTGATATTTTACAAGGCCTTCCCGCTTTCTCTCAAACGTTGGCCTACACCACTTCCTAATTGAACTACACTCATTATTTCCAATCCAAGTGCAATTGTCGATAATTTTTTTGGGCTTAAAATGAGTAATTGTAGTCTTCTCTGCTTAGTGATTTGTTCTCTGCTTTGTTTGATAATTGGGGCAGTGTGATTGGACCTGCATATAGCACATTGGTCTGCCTAATCATGTGTGCATTCTCTACTTTTGTAACTTATATTATAGGTTTAAATGTTAAAATGGTCCATGTGTTTTATCTCATAGGCCAATTTAGTCCCCGTGTTATCAATTTGGCCAATTTGATCATTGTGTTTGTATATGTTAGTAAATGTGGTCCATTCCCTTAAAAATATAAAATATAAAATATAAAATATAAAATATTTAAAATTAATTAAAAAAACTGTAATTGATTATAAAATTTTAAATTCAATCTGAAAATGGAATATATTTTTTTAAAATTTCACCTTCCCCAATTTCACACACACACCTCAACCACCTCCCAAACCCAGCCACCCTCACCACCACCACTCCAACCCTAAACCCATAGTCACCACCATTCCAACCCCACCTAAACCACAACAACTCTCTCTCTCTCTCTCTCTCTCTCGGCTTCCTCTGACAAGTCACAAAGATCTTCATAGCTAGTCACCGTAACCTTGATGGCTCTACCGCGAATTGATCATCCTCGCTGCAGCAAAAGTCGACGACATTCAGGCCAATGGATCAGAGATGAGAGAAAGATGAAGGGTAGAGTATGAGAAAATCTAAAACATAAGAGAGAAGAAAAATTGCAGCAAGAAAAGAGTAGGCATCAATTCAACTAAGAACCTTTTTTTTTTTTCCTACGGGAATTCGAGACCATTGGAGGTTGAGGTTGTGTGGGTTTTAATCATTTTAGCGTTATTATTATTTGAGTTTAAATCTTTATAATTAATTACAGATTTTTACATTAATTTTAAATGTCCTTTTTTTAGGTTTTAACATAATTTTGACGGAAAGGATCAAATTTGTTAACAGATACAAACACAAGGACTAAATTGGCCAAATTAATAACACGGAGACTAAATTGGCCGATAAGGTAAAACACATGGACTATTTCGACATTTAAGCCTATATTATATTGTGTTTATTTATTGAAAACTATTAAAGATTTAACAAAAAGGCTCAGTCTTGACTGACGTAGCCATATATAAAGGATATGGAGATCAAATGATAACCCTACAAGTAACAATGTCGGAATCCACCAACAAACTGGAATCCACAAGAGAAATTGAGTAAACCTCAAATATATTGATTGAAAATAAGATGATAACTTGCCAAATACAACGCTATGAGTTGGCTTAAATAAAAAAAACAAAGAAACCCTAAAACTGTAGGAAACCCTAGGTTCTAGAATATTATTCCTAAACTTAGCTAACAAGAAAATAATAAAAATCATAGCTAAAATCATATTAGGAAAATAATATCGTAATAAATAACTTATTCTTTAAAATATAATATAAAACATTAAATTAAATACAAATCTTAACAGACTCATAATTACTTCAAACTTCCTCAATCAATTAGAAAATCCCAACAACATGTCTTTCTTCTTTCCTAGCACCATAATTGACATTTAATTGGAATTTTTACTTTATTGCACAATTTCCTTCCAACTTTGAGCCATTCTATTTTAATTACTCTGGAGTTCAATCTGGAAAGGGGATTTGGAATAAAAGGCATAGAAGAAGAGTCATAAAAAGTTTTATCTAACCCAAAAAAAGAAAGGTCACCTGTAGAAGGAGTATTATGTTTGTCAAAGATGACCTTGAAAATGATGAGAGTAGGGTTTGATTGTCGAGCATCAGACCCTTTAATATTAATATTTCGTATGGCAGCCTATATTTTTTTGATTTTCTTTTGGGTGGCATACTGGCAACAGTATATTATTACATTATGGCTCAACAAGCTACATCTAAATGAAGAAATATGCTAGGTATAGTTGCCCACGAACACCTGGGCATGGGTGACTGTCAACTATTAATATGCAAGTGCAGTTTCTACTACATCAATCGTTGAATGTCATCCGCGTTCCGGCGATGAATATTCCAAGCACTTCTCATAGCTTAAAGAAGCATAAATGTTGCATATTAAATCCAACTTTGTTTCCAACAGCCGACATTCTTCTTCACTACTGTAGCTGACTTGATAATGTCGATGAACTCCGGCTAATCAAAATAAAATGAGTATAAAAGAATTAGTGACCGAAGTTGAAGGGAAACCAGACAAGTAACTGAGACAAGGTAGAAAGAAAAAAGACCATTTATCACCTTATAGAAGAATGCAAGGCGCATGAAATAACTATTTAACTGAGCTTAGGAAAGGAGACAATGTTATAGTGGTAACTTTCTCAATTGTAAGATTGCTCTATGCATAAACCTTTAATTTTCACATTTAAGCACAAGAGTCACACATCTCGTCTAAAGAGGAAGTCTCAAGTTCGAATTCACTTTCCTAAAAGTCGTAACTATTCAGAAAAAAAATAACTGCACAAGACCCAGGCTACAGCTTACTCTCAAGAACAAACAAGGATAACTTTCATTGAAACAAGAAACCATATAAGACATAACAATGCTTCACCCATCCCACACTTACTTCCTGAGTCTGAGCAGGGCTTGCAACCTTCCGAGTTCCAATTGCCCAAACTGGTTCATAAGCCAAAACAATGTTCTCCCAGCTTGATACTCTTTCTGAAAGAAAAAAAAAAAGGGGTTAGTCAGCTAGTACACATACCAATCAGGAAAAAGCAAAAAAGGAAAATTCAGACAATGTAAATCCTGCAAACTTTAAACCCAGACAGAAGTATAAACTAGAGATCCTAGAACCAAATCATCACAAAAGGAATGCCTGGGCACATCGCCAAAAAATAAAAAAACTACTACTAAAACAAAGAACATATGAGAATCTTGCTTTGTCAGTGTCAAACAAGTACCTGCGATTGCTTTTGTTTGTGCAGCAACAACAGCCACTGTCGATCCTGATTCTCGTTGCTCAAGAGTCTCCCCAACACAAGCAATAACTTATAACCCTTGAGAAAGTGCATAAGCAACCTTGTCACCAACAAACTGCGTGGACAAAGAGAACCGCAAGAACGATAATTAATTGTGTAAAGATGTATTCAACCACAGAAAGTGAAGAACTAAAGATAAAATTTGATCACTTGTTACCTCATTGGACTCATTTAGAATAAGTCTTCTTTCAGAATGGCCAACAATGACCCATGGAATGCCCAAATTCACCAGCATCTCCGCACTGAGCAAACAAGACACTGGTCATTTTGTGAACAATTACTCGTTCGCTAAACTTCATGCCTAGCAGTTTAATACAAACATACCTAATCTCTCCGTAAAAGCACCACCTTTGCGAACCCAACAGTTCTGTGCCGCAACATGGAAATCAGACCGCAATAAACTTTTCACAGAAGCAAGAAACACAAATGGAGGGCTCTCAACAACCTCTGCAATAAAAGGAAAGCACAACTAAATCAAACATTGAAATACTTGCACAACACTATGAGCTTAAAAAACAACAATATATACAACTAAAAAAGCTATCCCTTGTTAAGAAAGTACAATTACTTTATGTGAAGAAATGTAAATGATTACAAGAACAAGTTAAAGTCTAAAACTTACCCACAATATCTTCCGAAGGGACTTCAGCTTCATTCAAAGTGGTGACAATCTTCTTCACCTCTGCAGTTGTTCCATTCTGCAACAAAAGAAAAAAGGAAAAAAAAAAAACCAAAAATCACAGCTTAATCACAGAATCAAATCCAACAGTAGGAATCATAAAATAACAGAGACATACGCATTTCCAGTTGCCACCGACGAAGAATTTTCCGCCCATCTTCTCTTTAACCGTGATTAACAGCTAAAATTGAAATCAGGGCTCTTGGTCTTGTTTTTTTTGGACTGACAAATTAATTTTTCTTTTTGGTCAATCGACTGACAAGGCTCTTACATTATATATTTGTTGTACGATTGTGACAATCCATTAGTTTTTTATTATAAAAATAATTTTGACGAAGAAAAGAAGGCTGCAGGAGGAGCTTTTGTTGTTATTCTTATCATTAGGCATGCCTATGTGTGTCTATTCCACTTCCCTAGGCATGTCTCTTTGGGTCTATTCCACTTCCCTAGACAACTACCACTCATTCTCATTGGACCCATGGACCCAGTCTTCGAGTCACATGAGTTTTTCCTCGTGAAGTGGGTTTTTTTCTTCAAAGGACTAGGGCGGCAACCATTCCTTATAAATAGAGAAAACTTCATTCACGAAGACACAACTCTCAACTCAAAAACAAACCTACCCAACATGCTGCCAAAGCATTCCTTGAAATTTTTCATGTATTTTTCTTAGGCCTTTCAAGTAGTGATATCACCAATCTTTGTTCTTTGAAGATCATGTGCATCATCCAATTTTATCCGCTCATTTAGTATATCACCCAAGTTCTTGTTTCTCTAACAAGATTCTTGGAGCACCATTTTGACCACCATAACTCTGTGAGAGCCTCCTAATTTATTCGCCGAATTTGTTTTTGTTATGATTAACACCCAGAAGGTCTAGTTCCTGAGGTAGGAGAACCTATGGCCGTGATTTGTTCTTTCTTCAGCCACAATCGCTTTGAAGAAGTCTAGATCTAAGCGAACCACTCACCATCCACATCACCGTATCACTCACTTGCATGACCATCTGTACTCAGTGACTCAGTGTAAAAATTCTGGCAAATAGAAAAATAATTGTAATACTTTGCTCACAAGCACAAAGTATATTAAGACAGGTGAGAAGCTTTCTTCAGCCGTCTTAATAGCCACACACTTGAATTCATATTAAAAATATTTATTTTTTCTGTGAGAGTCACAGAAGTTGACCTTGAGATTAAGTTTGCTGGAAAGAAATTGAAAAGCCTTGTTATGTAAGTGAAAGAGAAAATCTAAGATACAAGGGTACAATTTCAACAACAAAATATACAAGGGTACAAGATCAGTCTTAGTAAAAGCTAGAAAGGGAGCAACAACAAAAGAAAACAATTACATCCCAACATAAGGAGTTAACTCAGATCAGGAGATTAACACTGCATTAATCTGAAAATAGTCTGTTTCTAAGCTATATACACCCTCTGATCACAAGTTATCATTTTCAACATTACTTCTTCTAATCCAATCGAGAACTTGCTTCTTGGACCGAAACTGGTGTCCTTCCGGGCTTATATACAGCTGCAAGAGAAGTTAAGGCATGAACAATGTTAGTTTTGGTCCATGTATGGAAGCAATTACATATATTGAAGAGTAACATACGTAAATTAATTATAAAATATCAGAAGGGTACTAGTACTTGTTTCATTACCTTGTCAATCATATTCTTAGTCCTACCACGTTTGCGTTTTGTGGCAATGAACTTCCACGTAGAAGGCAACCAGTCAGGCCACTCAACCTCGATTGGTCTCGAACCAGAGTTTCTAAATCTTCCCCGACCGCGTTTCGGTCTTGGTTGATCTTGATCTGCCACAACTGGTGGCTGATGTTGATCAACCACGGTTGGTGGTTGACGTTCATCAGTCGCAGGTGGTGGTTGATCTTGATCTGTTGCGGATGGTGGTTGATCTTGATAAAAAGCCACCGCCATTAGTTGGTCATCTCGTTCCTCAGGCAATGAATTTAGGTCAAAGCGACCAACTACAATTTGAGCTTCTATTGGCTGCGGTATAGCTTGTTGAGTTGATTGAGCTCGGTTGGGAGATACGCCACTGCACACTGGAGTTCAGCAATCACAAACATCATAGTCAATAAGATCATCATCATCATCATCATCCTTCATTTTCTTAACAGGGCTATATATGGACTTCAATTTGCTCAAGAAAAAACTTAGAAAAGTGAAGGAAAGTGATAGAAAAGTTTCTAATGTGTGTGTTAGTGAAGGTAGTGCTATACCTTTTATACAAGAAAAATGTAGGTCTATACGTTTTCATTAGCCACATCATGTTAGGTTGGTTCAAAGACTATGGACAATTTACACAATTGGCAGAAAAATATGTGATAAACAATTTACACTATTGACATGAAAATATGTGGTGTTATGTGATAGATAATTACCTAAAAAATATTTCCATCTTTTTGCGCCTTCTATGTATGGACTGTTATATTCGTTTGCATATAAACTGCTAATGTGTACTAATGTAGATACAGTAAGGCTACATACAATGTATCAAGTACAACAAATCACATAATATATATATAATTCTTTATAAACAAGTATTGGAAAAATAAAATAAGGGAAAATTATAAAATAATATTTTATTTTTTTTGGGTATGGTATAAAGAAAAAAAGAGTACTATTAATTAAAGGCCCGTTTGATAACCAATTCAATTTTAGTTTTTAATTTTCATTTTTATGGTAGAATATAGAGGAAAATGAGAGTGAAGATGAGATTCTAGAGATATGATAAGAGGAGAGGATGGGAGTAAAAGTGAAAACAATTTCAAATAGATTTCAATTTTTAGTTTTTGTTTTCACTTTTTGTTACTTCTTCCTCCCTCATCCCCTCTCATCTCCCTCTCAATCTCATATTCACTTTCATTCTCGCTTTCATTCTCCCTATTTTTCCTCTATACTCTGCACAAAAAATAAAAACTACAAACTAAAATTAAAATGGTTATCAAATAGGCCCTAAAAAAACTACATTTCTTATTTTCCTTTCAATTTTACACTCTCATCTTAACTTTTGGCACACCTGCTCTCACTATGTATAAGAATTATACAAATCTTCAATTTGGAGAGCCATAAGACAAATTGGGTGTGTCAAACTTACTACCATTTTCAAATTAATTTGTAGGCATGTAGATTGTGTCCTAACTCATGGCTGTCCATCCAATCAATTTGTGGGCTTTTGAAAAACATGCACAAGCAAAGAAATCATATGGAAAATACCTTGGGCTTAAGAAATGAAAAAAATGTTCCCTATGATTTTCTAATAAACAAACACATCAATATATATATTCAATCATTTACTTACTTAACACAATATGAAAAGCAAAGATCAAGATGCTTCATCATGATTTACATAGGAAAATACATTAAAGACAAATCTCTCGATTAACGATATCGAAGCTCGAAATTAAGAATAAATAATTACAAAATTATCAAAATCTAGGGTCATCGATAATCATACCTCCTTCGTTCATCTTTTGGCCTTTAGATGCATTTGATGAGTTCAACATTTTCTCTCTCTCTCTCTCTCTCTCTCAATGGAAGCAAATACCTAATTGGTAATTATAAATGCCCTAGAACACTCTACAGTAATTAGCTTACAGCGAGTTTGCACACATACTAGCAAATGGCTTATGTCAGTTTTATAGATACAACCGAGGATTCCAGAAGGACAATTTGGTAAAAGTAGAGGGTACATGTCATATGGTATTTGGCGTTTTGATAAATCTTATCTGGCGTTTTGTTCTGGACTTTACCTACCACTCATGGGTCCACCCTCAGCGGTATATAATGATGTGTCAATTCTGGCTTGGCCATAGTAGGCTTCACTCAGTATTTGGGATGTATTATTGGTAGATCTTATCTAGCGTAGGTTTCCTTTGTTAAGATCCCTCAATCCTTATTTGTATATAAGGATGGGGTTGATTATAGCTTAGCTCTTGTGCAGAAAAAGAAAATAAGGGGTTTCACTTCGCTATCATACTAATTTCTTAGTAGATCTTATATGGTGCATTTTCCCATCACTAAGATCCATTTCGGATGTTACGTCTTTTGGCTATATCTCTAATAACCCAAACCTTAATTAATTTTTAATTATTAATTTAATAGAGGAAATGACTATTATACCTTTAGAATATTTTATTTGATTTAAAATTGACTTTTTGATCGGGAAAGAACTTGGGAATTTCGCTTGTATCGTTGCATAGAGCGCGACGAAACGAGTCCATAGACATGTAGTGGGCTCAAATCCGTGTCGTATTGAAAGAAAATACGATCAAAATACGAGGATGGGCAAAACCGTAAATTTCAAAAGTAAGATTTTTAAAACTGACTTTCTCCTTCTCTCTCCTCACTATCTTCTCTTCCTCGTGCAAACCCTCCCCTCATCCGTTTTTTTCTCCGACACCAGCATGCCACCCACCTAGCCGGTGAACGATCGCTTCGGAAGACGCGCCACCGCCGCAGCAACCCAGCCCGCACTTGACGCCGCCGATTCGTGCCGCATAAGCCCTGGAATACGCCACAGAATAGCCAGATTTTGGGCAATTTTTGCTCTAACGATTTCTCTCTTCTCCGCGCCATTTTTGGTGATCTAGGCACCCGGGTACAGGTTGACCCGCAGGAGGGACCTTCGAAAGGTCCAGCTAGCACGGACCAACGGACCAACAGTGAGTGGACTTTTTGTTTTATGAATGATTTATGCAATTTATTTCCATTATTTGATATTGAATAAGTTCTATTCAAAGATTAGAGCTGCATAGTTTTAATATGTGCTTTTAAATATTTTAATTCATTTGTTGCCGAGTGGGAAATCCTTAAAGGATATAGGAAAAGGAAATTCTAATTGAATATCAAGTTAAATGGCGGCAGAGTTTTAAGTTAAACAGGAGTTCTTATATTTATTAAATCTTTCTAGAATTCTACATTTTCTTAGAAACCACCAAGGTTAATTAAGGTTGCCTTCAGTATAATAAATGTTGCCTCGGAAATAAGGTTGCCTTTGGAATAAAATTATGTTGCCTTCAATTATAATGATGTTGACGGACATCTTGTTGCCTTCGGATAAGTCAGCGCGCTAAACACTGTTCCACGAGTTTCGGGGACGCACAAACCGTGTGGTACGAGGAATGCGGCTTAGATGGACCAAATGTCCCCTGAATCCTGCGAGGATTACGGCTCGGGTTGACCTAGTGCCACCGAGACCCACGAGGACGTGTCACAAATTGTGACACGAGGAATTGATGGAAAATTAAGGAATTGACGAAAAATTAAGGAATTGACGGAAAATCCAGGAATTGACGGAAACTAAAGGAATTGACGGAATTATAAATGGGTACACCTAGGTGGTAGATTAAAGTTGATTTCAATGCTTTCAAGGAATTAATGTTTGACTAAATGTGTGATTGCCTATATAGATATAAATATGCATGCTTGATTTTTGTACGAATATAGTATGCAAGTTGATTAAGTTTCCTAAATATTTTTATGGAGGGGTTAGTATGTTCTTATGTACTTTCAGGAAACTTTGTTTTTGGTCCACTCACATTTTAAATGTTTTGCGTCCCCAAGCAGGAATCGTGCACAGTAAGCCACCACCGGACCGAGTCCGCTTTCCACCACGTCTTTTGTCAATGTAGGGTTATGTATAATTATATTATACTTGTAACCTATTCTATGTAGAGCTCTGATATTGCCCTGGAACATATGTTTAACTGTTAGGATGTAATTATTTGCATGTTGGCAGTGTAAATTTTTATATGTATGTTTGACATGTATAAATTTTGGGATTGGTCAATTTACAGGGGAACTCTGCCGAATTTTTGGCAGAAGTCAAACCCTAGTTTTAATTGAATTTTGACTAGAAGGGCAATTAGGTCATTTGTGTCCGGCACTTGCCATGTGTCAGACACACACAAGGTCCGGCTCCAATTCCAAAGTGGAATTTGAGTCGGGTCCTGTCAATATCTTTATTTATGGGTGTGCCAATTTCATCAAGATTTACTCAAGACATTCGATCTAATAAAAACCTTGTTGATTACCTATTTCATGTGTCAGACTTTGGTTTCAAAATCACTTGTTCAACTTGATAACATATGTATGAAGCGTCTTAATTGAAACGTGTCAGTCTCAAAGTCATTTTGTCTCATACACATAACCATTAAGGCACCAATGTCTGAAAGCACAAACTTTTCAACAACAAGCATGATAAATCGTTTCCTATAACATACATATAAATTATACAAACTACGAACTATTAGCAGTTGACCTCTGATCATTCAAATTCTTGCGGTTATCTCTTAGATGATTTTTAGGTCTAAGAAAAGTCGAGTCTTATCGACATAACATGACGATCAATGCTGTAGTTGACCTGAAGGATGCAAGGCGAGAATGGGCAAGATTAGTGAGCAATCCCACGTCGCTCGGAGAGGGAAATGTGAAGTGTCATGTATGTGTGGGCACTTGTTAGAAGTATGCCTTATAGCCAATCATGATTTATAAACTCTATGGATATTTCAATTAATTAATTAAGGGCATGAGGTTGTTTTGAGTAATAGTCTTAGTTATTTACTTAACCAACAAGTTCATGGATTGTGAGACATAGCAAATGACTTAAAGAAGTTAAGTTCAGGAGACCTTTATATACCATGTCCACATCTCAAAGAGTTCGTGGTCATATGATAATCAATTGGGTATTGATAATCCGCAAAGACCATCATTCACTATATATGCTCAATTATGAGGATGACTGGTCTCAAGTCATTCATGTGGAGACACTAAGATAAGTGTATATGTGTTCAATTGAGAATGAATTTACTGAACGCGATCAACAAAGAGAACTTGAATGAAAGTTTTACTTACATGTCAATCAGGATCTCTCAAGTTGTGTCATAGAAGCTTTATGGGCCCTTAACCATGTTGAATCGTTGTGTTTCCTTGGGCATAACCCAAAGATATAACTAGGGTTCATGATCAATTCATGGAGCATGTGAGTATACAACAAGAGATCTATACCTTCAGTAAAGGAGGATAATGCTCAAAAGATGTGATTTAGAAGTGTTTTGCCAAAGCAACAAGCTAGATTAATAATAGAGATTGAGATCATGCTTTAATGAATCACATGAGACTGTAGATCACACTAAGAGCTTGACATGAATTACATACCCCAACAGCATGATCAAGAGCATTGTTTTAAAGAATGACCATACTACACAGTAATTTCAACTAAATAGGTTCACAACCCCATTCTATATTGGCTTGGGAAACCATGACATGTTGCTAGATATCACTCCCGGTTTGTGGAAGCCCTAAAAACAAGATATAATCTAGTTCTCATAAAGAGAGAATTAAAAGGGAGTTTTAATTCACAATCAATCAATAAAGAGTTTTGAATCGTTCACTACCTTGCCGATTAAAACCTAATGGATTGTACACCGATAAGGATTGATGAAAGGAAATAAATATGATGTGCATAGACTTATTAATTTAATAGAGATTGAATTAATTAAGAGAATGTGGAAATATGGTACTTTGGGCCTAAACTATAAAATCGAGTTCAAGGCCCATTGGGCTTGGGCCCATTGGGTTAGTTAAGACATGTGGGCATAGTTGGATGACCACATAAGCCCAAGAGGCCCAACAAAGACCCCATGGTCGGTTTTACGTAGTGGGAATTCGGTCTACTTCTTGTGGGTCTATATAAGTGAACTATTTCTGTTGAGAAAAGTTAGGGATTTTTTCACTAATTTTAAGAGAGGAGTTAGAACACCATCAAGCTCCTCCCACCTAGCCAAAATCAGTCACCCTAGGAAGTGAGCACCAGCATCCTCTCATTTCTAGGTTGCATCATATCCTCCATCTTTCTTGGTGTGGAAAAGTTAGAAATCACCTCCATTGGTGATTTGGTGAATAAAGAAGGTCTTCCATAAGGTGATCAACTCAAAGGATGTCAACCTTTAGTAGTGCTTCAAGGGTAAAACTTCTACTCTCTCTTTCTCCTAGTCTAGAATGTCTAGGAGAGGAACAATCTAAATCAAGCCTCAAGATACTTGGGGTTAGTTATGTTAAAGCTCAAAGATTTAATTTTAAAGCTTCTGTTGACTAGAGGTTATTTGTAACCTTATCTTTGTGGCTAAATATAATTAGGATTTTAATGTTTCCTTCAGGACTTGTAGTGGCGGAGCCAGAAACTTTTCATAGATGGGGCACCTTATATATTGATATATACTTTTTACTTGATACAAAATTCCTAATTTAAATTTGTTATACTATATTATTTTACATGTAACATTAACTATCTACTTATCATCGATACTAGCAAAAAATCAAACGAAATGTTGTTCTTACACACTAAGGTTTTAGTAAGACCATTGTCGCAAAGAGAATTTGAGAGCATATGCCTACCCATGGGCCTTACCTCCCTACGTACTTCCTGGCAAGAGGCCTTTTGAACAAGATAGCATAAGCTTGAGCCGGGAACAAAACCATGAGGGCCATACCCAAAACAAACAATATCTTACTAGTGAAGAAGGGTCGTGACAAAATGGTACCAAAGCTAGATCCAACAGGAGGTGTGCTAGCGATAACACTAGACACTGGTCCCTATGAAGGGTGGATCATAAGACATGTGAGCCTTAAAAGATGCAAGACGAGAAATGGCAAGATCAGTATGAAATCCCACATCACTTGGGGAGGGAAATGTGAAATGTCATCTATGTGTGGGTATTTGACTTCCTAGCAAGATAGTATAAGCTTGAGCCCATGAACAAAATTAGGAGGGCTTAGACCCAAAACAGACAATATCTTGCTAGTGAAGTAGGGTTATAAGAGCATCCACAATGGGCTCCCTAAACCACCTATTTAGACAAATTTTAGGGAGGATTTGGAAAAATACAACTCCAACCATGCTCCCTATCCACCTCCTAAAATAGGGAGACATCTAGGAGATCCTAAATCTGAGGAGAGAGAAATGACTTCTAGTGGCTCCCTATAATTTAATGCTGCTTTATTTAATGAGTATTTCAAACCTTTAATTAATTAATTTATATATATGTTTTTAATAGAGATGGACCAATTAAAAAGAGTTATAGCATTTATGACTCCCTAAACTAGAGAGCATGATTGGAGTTTAAATTGTATAGAGAGCTCCTAAAATAACTTTTATACGTTTGTAGCTAAAATTTAACTAAAAAATAGAGAGTATGATTGTGGATGCTCTAATAGTTTTGCAGTTTAGTGGTTAAAAATCCTGTGCCTAATTTCATGTGGTTGTTCCTGTTACACAATGAAATTACTCATTATGCAATACTTACTTATTTATTTATGTCAAATTTAAGAGAAAAAGCATAAAATAATAAAAAGAATCGTATCTTCAAGGAGCAGGTAGGCAAATGTCCCCATACAAAGAAATAATTAAACGTCCTGTTTGTACCATATTTGACCATCCCCTCATTAAGTGACACGTGGATTAGAAAGACCCCAAACTCCCAAGACTATGAGGAAACGGCATCGGCTACCGATGACGCCGTCTCACTTCAATAAGCCCCCTCTCCTGGTTAGGGTATACAAACGGTATCGGCTCCCGATGATGATATCTGGAATCAGGAAGCCGTCGCTTCTGATCCCGCATAACATGTAATCGGCGTCGTACCGATTCTATAGAATTAACCTCGGAGCACCCACCCTAAATATCTAAGGACTCGTGTCAATCTCACAGGCCCTCCCACGAGTCCCACATCGGAAATAAGTACTAAGAGCATGCAAAATGCCCTTTATAAATAAGGCCCCTTCACTGCAATGCAAGGGTAAGACTTTTCAGCTTGACTTATATGCTCAATATATGGTCAACAGCAATAGCTCTTAGAAATAAACTTACTTTGGCATCGGAGGGTCTTAGGCTGGTTCCACACCGGTTCCATGGACCTTACGAGCCTCGGCTTCTTTCCATTCAGGATTAGCAGTCAAGGATAAGAAGAATCTGCGTCGGATGCTCAATCGATCCCTTCGATCATCCACATCACCTGTAAGTTGCACTCATCTCTATCTGTTAAGTTTTAGTGCGAATAGATTGGCGCCGTCTGTGGGAATCGCTTATCGATTAACCCATATCTCAAAACTCCAAACTCTAGACCAAAAAATGAATCCATCATCGGCCCTCCCACCGATGGACCGATCCTCAGCATTGGTGGCGAACCGCATCCTGCTCTCCCTCAAACACCCCGAACAGAAACACCAGTTCGGCAGAGTACTATAGAAGCTCGCATGGAAACCCTACAACGGGAAATGGCGAAAATGCAGGAACACAACAATATCCTCGCCTCCAAACTCGATGACACCCAGAGGCAGCTGCACGATCAGCAAACACACTCAACCCAACTGGAGAAAGGTCTGAACGAACCATGCAACTTCGGCAGGAGAAGTCATCCGCGTCCAGGAGCCCCGTGCTCATGACAAGGGAAAACAACAAGCCACAGGAAAGCCATCTGCCTCCCGAAGACTGATTGTACCCTCCCCAAAGGCCCGTCATCCGGAGTACCGAGTCTACTCCGACCTCGCGATCGAATCAATGAGCAGCGTAAAGAGCGACGGCCTTCACCCATTCAAGTCCGAGCCAAACTTAATGATCAACGTCTGGAGTCCCTCGGACCGAAGTCCCCCATACGCCGAAGACACGCGCGATCGGTGTAGAAGAGACTGACGAATCGGACTACGTTCCAACCTCGCCAGGGCACCACCACCTCGCGCCGATCGGGAGGCTCACCACGAGAGCACCAAGTCGCCGACCAAGTAAAGAGTGTGATCGTCACAAAGAGGCGGAAGGCAGAAACCCCGGCCGAACGGAGGTCGGGACACAAAGGGCACATTGCCGGGGACAGACGGAGAACCGAGCGCTCGAACACTTCGGTGACGACCTTCCCCGAACCGATTAGACCTTCGCCTCCTCCTCCTCAGAAGATGAATCAGATCGAAAACGAACAAAACCAGGCTCGGACGCCAACATGGGGAAAGGTCGGGCAGGGACCGTTCACCGATCGAATTCGGACGTTTAAGACACGAAAAAGAAATTCAAGCACTCCGAATATCGTTCTACTCAGTGGTGGAAGACCCCGTAACTCATATCCACACCTTTCAATCAGCGTTGGGATGCAAGGGGCTCACTACCGAAGCTGCATTGAATTGGTTCTTTCCGATTGGAGCCAGGTACAATAGACTCTTTCGATCGCTGATCAGACCTTCCCTCAACCATTTTATGATTTCAGACCGATCGCCTGTACTCGCCGATGATCTCTATACCGTACGGCAACGGGAGGATGAGCCACTAAGGGAATACACAGCTAGATTCAGCAACGAATATTCCCGATGTCCGGAAACGGACGATAGAGCGGCCTTCAGTGCCTTTAAAAGTGGCCTCCGATCGTCTCAGTTTCGCTCTGGTCCATAGCAGCAGACTGGACCAGCTATGCGGAGCTAATGAAACAGGCAGCCATCCATGCCAAAGCCGAACATTTCAACGCAAAGGATCGGCTTCAGCCCCATCCACCGAAGCCTACCGACCGATCGGTCTCTCTCCCAAATTACGAACGATTCCAGCGAATCGGACGGTGAATCATGCTCCCTACGGAACGGCACCCCCGCCTCTACTCCTTACGAAGGGAGAAACAAACGAAAGGACAACTTCAGGGGTCGGCAGGACAGCAATAAAGGGGGGGCGGACGCTGGCAGGCGAAGTCGCTTCGGCAGTCCGAAGAAAACCCAGCCCGTAGAAACGTTCACCTTGCTCAATACAACCTACGAACATCTCCTTATGACAGAAGGTCCTATGATACCGAAGCCAAACAACCGGAAGCTCCCTCGGCAGAGCAAAAAGACACCGGAGTCTTCTGCCGATACCACCAGGACAACGGCCACGATAGAATCGTGCATCGCCCTTCGAAAGATTGTCGAGCGTCTGATCAACGAAGGAAGGCTGGAATCAGGACCTAGGCGCGAAGACGGGAACGGCCCATCCATCAAATCGGCAGATCAACATGATCAGTGGAGGGCGCCAATTGCCGAAGCAAGCAACCGTTCCACAAAAAATTACGTCCGTGCCGTTCGGCATCCCCAGATACTCAGCGTAGAGGGGGGCGCAATGACAAGATTCGGCGAATCGGCTGGGAACCTATTACCTTTTCTGAAGAGGAAGAGCGAGGCATCATCTTCCCCCACTCCGATCCTATGATCATACGAGCCGTTGTTTCAGACTTCGATGTGGGCCGAATCCTCATAGACACCGGAGTTCAGTCAATGTGTTGTTTGCTGACGCTTTCAAAGCCCTCGGCATAGACCCTCAGCACCTAAACAAGGATATCACTCCCCTTCTAAGCTTCTCGGGTGACGTCGTGGAACCGATTGGCAGCGTCCCAGCTCCCATTGGCCATCGGCACTATCCCTAGACGAACGGTCATCTACACTCATTTTTTGATAGTCGATTGCCCAACGGCCTACAATGCCATCATCGGCCGAACGGCCTTAACCAAAATGAAAGCCATACTCTCACCACACATGCTCCTCCTCAGTTCCCCACGCACGCTGGTGTAGGCCAAGTGCGAGGGGATCAGTTGAGCGCACGGACGTGTTATGTATCAGCAACAAAGGAATCGGCAAGAGCTACGCTTGGCGAAGCATACTCATTTCTACAAGCTCTATGCCGAACGACAGGGGTCGGAGAAATCGGACGATCCCAGGGATGAAGCCGTTACCCCAAAAGCACAACCTGCGAGGAATTAGAATCGGTCATCCTTTCCGAAGCACAGCCCGACCGACAGGTTCGAATCGGCACTACTCTGAGTTCGGCACTCTGGGCCGATTTCATCAATTTTTTGCGCGAAAATTCAGAGGTCTTCGCCTGGTCGTACAATGACATGCCCGGCATCGCCCCCGAATGTCATCACCCACAAGCTCAGCATTAGTCCCAGCTTCAAACACATCAGACAAAAACAGAGGGCATACGACGCGAACGGTACGAAGCGATGAGACTTCGAAGTGGAAAAACTAAGGACAATCGGTTTCATCCAGGAGGTAACCTACCCTACTTGGTTGGCAAACTCGGTCTTAGTCAAAAAACAGGGCGGTGCCTGGAGAATGTGCCAGGACTATACCGATTTAAATAAGGCTTGCCCAAAGGACAGTTTCCCTCTACCTAGGATCGATCAGATGGTAGATGCCACAGCAGGCGACGAACTTCTCAGCTTCATGGATGCATACTGAGGCTACAATCAGATATTCATGAGCCCTGCCGACCGCGAGCATACGACATTCATCACCGACAAGGGGCTCTACTGCTACAATGTCATGCCGTTCGGTTTGGAAAGCTGGGGCAACATACCAACGATTGGTCAACAAAATTTTCTCCGAACTCATCGGTACCTCGAGAGAGGTCTGATCAATGCATAATTCTGTATCATTTTGTATCAATCTACCCTATTGTTTGGTTATGTTTTTAAATAAAACTTGTGCTTTTAATCCAATTTGTGTTTGTTATTCAGTTCATTGAGCTCTAGGTACCACTTGAGGCATTTGAAGCAAAATGGAGCAAAAACGTGCAAAAACTGGAGACTGAGTTAGAATTTCATTTCGGACCTATCTTCTTCATTCTGAGCTTGGATTGGGCCAATACTTGTGTGGTTGGATCAGAGACATTCTGAACTTCACAATGGACATCTTAAAGCCGTCATTTGATTCAGCCAAGCCCAATTCGTAAGCCCAAGAAGATGTTTGTCATGCTGACTTGCAGATGAGCTCATTGGATGCTTGGTCATGGTGAGCTAGGCATGAGCTATTGTTTCTGGTTGGAAGCTTGGTCATGCTGACATGATGATGAGGTAGGGCTGCTGGTGGGATTTATTGGTGAAGTGCAACAACCATTTCTGATTTTTCTAATACAAGTGTGTTAGGTCATTGCCATATTGAATTCAGATATCCCATTTCCTTCTCCCTATAAATATCACTTCCATTCCACATTCATGACACACACAATATCCTGGAATTCAAAATCCCTCTCTTCCAATTCCTAGCAGACCACTCATCCCAGCACCATCCCCTTTCAAACCTTCATCAACCACAGCCTCATACACTCTCCCACAAATCACTCCATCCTCCATCATCCCATCAATTCCCAAACACAATCCACACCATCTACACCACTCTTCATCTCTGGTTGCATCATATATGGTGGAAGCTGTGAGGAGCTCTTCAACAATTCGTTCTTCACGGGTTTTTCTTACTCTCTCCATGTTTATTATGATTCAAATGTATTTTCCATTAATGGAGTGTAACTAATTCCCATAACTAGGGTTTCAATGTAACCTGACAAGACAATTTCATGTTTTCAAGTTAATGTTACCCTTTGTTGATTACTTCTAATTTTCTGGTCTCATTCACTTGTTCTTAGTTGAATCTTTATGCATGTTTAAATAACTGGCCATTATGAACACATGTATGTTGGTTATCTAGTTCAAGTTTACATAAACACCATATGACTCTTGAACCGATTAGTGAATGAGTGGGTAATGCATTTAGGACAAACACCATGTTTAAATGTTTACTTGGTTCCTTTGTGTTCTTCTTAAACTTAATGGATTCAGATTCATAACTTAGACTAAACACCATAGCTAAGTTGTGTTTTCTGAGTACTTGATTAAAACCAAACACCATATGGATAATCATACATAAGAAAGAACGAACTCCAGAAATTGTAATCAACTTAGGTGATTGTTAACTTGTAGCTTGAAATTGGATTGTCATGGTGAAGTTGAAACCCTAGTGCTTGTCTCCTTTGTCTCTCAACTTTCTAAAACATCTACTTGCTGGTCACTTGCTACTTTGCATTTCCTTTTTGCAGTTTTCATTCCAACAAACTCAAAACAACTTCATTTAAATTCTGTTTAGTCTTAGGATTACTTGTGAGTCTAAGTAGTAGTATTAAGTGTCTTTCATCCAAGTCTCTGTGGAACGACCTCGTGCTTGCATTCCTATACTATAATTGTTTCGTGCACTTGCGAGAAATAGATAGAGTAAAATCTGTCCAACAAGAAAAAATGGCGCCGCTGGGGACTTGATTAAGAGTCTTGTTACTATTGCTTACTTTCTTTAGTTTTTCTTTGTTTTCAGGTATTGCATGTCGAGCAAACCATTGCTTGAACAAGTTGTATCAGCGGTCAAGAAACACTCTCAATCCGGAACCATTAGGATCCAACCAATCCGTGGTACACAACAACCATCACTTGGCTGAATTTGAACAAAGGCTTGTTAAAGCAAAGGAGGCAGCCATTGAATCTATTCTCAATCCCTTAGAAGCTGAAACCTCCAATTCAACAAGCTCAGAAGAATACTCTTTGTTCAACATCTTTAACTCAGATCAAGAAGAAGAAGAGGAAGAAGAAAAGATGGCAGCTAATGACCAACTTGCTTTGGAGGATCTTGCTCAACCAATCATACCAAATTCACCTTCATGCATCTTGCTGTCCAGAGAAGCTAGAAACTATGAGCTTAAATCTTCTCACTTTCAAATGCTTCCTTCTTTTTATGGTTTACCTAACGAAGATCCTTTGGCTCACATTAAAGAATTTTATACTGTTGTTTGTACTTTGCCTTTGAAGGATGTATCTGAAGCAAATCTGAGGATGAGGGTCTTCCCTTACACTTTGAAGGATAGAGCAAAGACTTGGTTGATGTCGTTAGCCCCTGGATCACTAACCACTTGGGATGCTGTTGCTAAGAAGTTCTTGGAGAAGTTTTTCTCCGCCCAAAAGACAGCCACCTTGAGGTCCAAGATTTTCAACTTCTCACAACATGATGGAGAACCATTCAACGAATGCTGGGAGCGTTTCAAAGGAACTCTAATGCAATGTCCACATCATGGGTTACCTCTATACTTGCAAATGCAAATTTTTTATGATTGACTAACCGAAACTTGTCAATCTACTGTTAATAATGCTGCAGGTGGAGCTTTAAAGAAAAAGAATGCTCAAGAGTCATATGACATATTTGAGATGTTGGGATCCAATGCTCAACACAAAGATACAAGAGGTAAGGCTGGTATCTATGAGATTAGTCCTAACAATGAGCTTGCTTTACAGGTTGCTGGTTTACAAAGGAAGCTTGACTCCGTGCTCAATATGGTACCTAAAGCTCCTCAAGTTGAGGTTTGTGCTATTTGCAATGTTCAAGGACACCCAACTCACATGTGTTCAGCTAGTAATGCTTATCCTGAGTTTGTCCAAGAACAAGCCCACATGATGAATTCTTACAACCAAAGGCCAAGAAATGATCCCTTCTCGAACACTTATAATCCTGGGTGGAGGAATCACCCAAATTTCTCTTGGAGCAACAATCAAAATCAAAATCAAGCGAGTTCATCATTCCAACCGAAACCAAGTTCATTGGAGGACACAGTCAAGTTGTTGGCTCAAAATACTTTGCAATTCCAGCAAACTACTAATGGTGCTCTTCAACAACATTCTGCTGCCTTGACCAAAATGGAAATTCAATTAGGGCAAATTGCAGATAGTTTGAACCAAAGAGAACCTGGAAAGTTCCCTAGCCAGCCAAATGTGAATCCCAACCATCATGAGCATGCCAAAGCAATCTCAGTTCTAGAAGTGGTAAGGTTATTGATAATAAAATTGGCAAAGAAGTTACTAATGATGATGTTGTGAATGTAGGTGATGAACACAAGGAAGAGACGACACCAAAAGAAGAAATTCCCATTGGCACGTCAACAAGTTCACCTATATTGCACAAGGCCGAGAAACCTTATGTGCCACCAATTCCTTTCCCTGGACGTCTTGCTAAAAGCAAACAGGATAAGTCATTTACTGAAATTTATGATATACTTAGTAAAGTCAATGTTAACTTGCCTTTACTTGATATGATCAGGAATATGCTAACTTATGCTAAATTTTTTAAGGAGTTGAACTCACACAAGAGAAGGTATAGCCCTCATGAGAAGGTGTTGGTGTCTGAAAATGTGAGTGCTGTCCTTCAAAGAAAACTTCCTCCTAAGCTCAAGGATCCAAGCAATTTTACCATCGGCATAACCATTGGAGATAAACGAGTGGAGAAAGCCATGTTAGATTTAGGTGCAAGTATCAATCTAATGCCTTATTCGGTGTACCTGCAACTAGGTTTGGGAAGGCTAAAATCCACCACACTCAGCTTACAACTTGCTGATCGCTCAGTGAAATATCCTAGAGGTATAGTTGAAGATATTTTGGTTCAAGTTGATAAGCTAATATTGCCTGCTGATTTTGTAGTGTTAGACATGGAAGATGCACCCATTCATGACCGTGAGCTGCCTATCTTGCTTGGAAGACCATTCATGGCCACAGCAAACACTCTTATTGATGTGAAAAATGGCATTCTGAAAATGACAGTCCTTGACCAAACCATAGAATTCAAAGTGTTTGAATCCTTAACTCATCCTTCTAATTCACTTGATTGTTTTTCAATTGATAGTTTGGATTCCCTGGTTTTGTCTAAGTTTGTGCAGGCACAATCTGATGATGCTTTAGAAATTGTGTTTACACAACCTTTAGGTGATCTTGATGATGAATCTGAGTTCATTGAAGTGGCAGCTGCCCTTGAGGTTTTGAAACCATTCAATTCTTCCATTTCACCCATTGTTGAGCCTCTTAAACCTGCCACCACTAAACTAGTTCCCTCCATTGTCAAGCCACCTAAACTTGAGCTAAAACCTCTTCCACAACACCTTAAATATGTTTATCTTGGTGAGACAGAAACCCTTCCCATCATTATAGCTTCTGAACTTTCACCATTAGAAGAGGATAAGTTGATCACAGTTTTGAGAGAGCACAAGAATGCCATCGGATGGACCATTGCAGATATCAAGGGAATAAGCCCTACAATGTGCATGCATCGAATTTTGATGGAGGATGCCAAGCCAACTCGTGAGCCCAAGAGGAGACTCAACCCACATATGAAGGATGTTGTAAGAACTGAAATACTCAAATTACTTGATGTAGGAATCATTTATCCTATCTCAGATAGCAAATGGGTGAGTCCTATCCAAGTTGTCCCAAAGAAGTCAGGCATCACAGTGGTCAAGAATGAGGACAATGAGCTGGTGCCAACAAGACCAATCACAGGATGGAGAGTGTGCATTGATTATCGGAAGCTAAACACTGCCACTAGAAAGGATCACTTTCCTTTGCCTTTTATTGATCAAATGCTTGAAAGGCTAACTGGTCACTCACATTATTGTTTCCTTGATGGTTTTTCAGGTTACAATCAAATTGCAATAGCCCCTAGGATCAAGAGAAGACAACATTCACGTGCCCCTTTGGAACCTTTGCGTATAGACGAATGCCATTTGGTTTATGCAATGCCCCAGCTACCTTCCAACGATGCATGATGGCTATCTTTTCAGACATGATAGAGAGGTTTGTTGTTTAATTATGTTACCTCGCAAGTGTACGTGCCAATCAGTAGTATAGCAAAGACAAGAACGAGGTCGTACCCACGAGGACTTGAGAAGTTCAAATTAGTTATGTACTTAGATTACCAAATTCAAGAAGTTAGGAAGTTAAGTCTAAAACAGAAATTAAAGTGAGAGTGATTGTGATTGTGAAAGGAAGTGAGCAAACTCAAATTGCAAATGAAAGCAAATAAACAAGTGTAACAAAGAGTGATTTTGAAGGGCTGGAAAACGGATTTGGAGACTAGGGCATTCGAATCACCATAACAATTCAACTCTGGGTTATAAGGAGTCAAGTAACAAGTCTAATTCAGATTCAAAGATTGATTCTAGCTAAAGTATGATTAAGCCATGGTGTTTGGTCCTAACCTTGTGTTCCTAATTCCCTAATTTGATCATTTGTTGTCTAACCTAAAATTAAGCATTAGGAACCCATTAAGCATAGAAGAACATTTTAAACAACCAAGTATGTATCTAATCCCTGTTGTCGAATGTCCATACATACTCTTCCTATTCATAGTTCAATTCGAATTAAAGTAGGGTGTATACTCTTAATTCAAACCAAGATACACAAATCAAAATGGTAGCTAGGCATTCTGACCAGCATATAGGCAGGTATGCAAAATGAATAAGAACACGAATCATGAATCAAATTTGAAACTTGAAATTTATAAACCCAGAATATTCATGTTAGGTTACATCGAAGCCCTAGTGATGGATTTAGCTACTCATAATGGGAAAGAGACTTGAACAGAAATGAGAAAACATAATGAATGCAATAAGAGTAGAAAAACCCCTTTTTCTGAAGTTCTTGTGGTGTCCAAGGCTTCTCCAAGTGCTTCTCCACTTCTAATGCTTCTCCAAGAGCTTCCCCACTCCTAGAAAGATGTATGAAGGATATGGAGGTGATTTGGGATGAGTTTGAGTGAGTGGTGATGGCTAAGAAAGATGAAATTCGTAGGAAAATGGAAGAGAGGTTTTCTGGAGTTGTTTTGGTGGGTTGAGGCTGTTTAGAGCTTTGGATTGATTTCTGGAGTATTTGGGGTTGTGAGAGTGAAGGATGGATGAATTGTGGGGTTGTGAATCCCAGGCTTGCACACCTTGAATCTGGAATTGAAGAGATATTTATAGGGGGAGGGAAGTGAGAAATCAGAATTGAATATAGCAATGACCTAACACACTTGCATTAGATAATCAGAAATGGTTGTTGCACTTCACCAACAAATCCCACCAGCAGCCATAGCTCATCATCATGTCAGCATGACCAAGCTTCACTAACAAATCCCACCAGCAGCCACAGCTCATCCTCATGTTAGCATGACCAAGCAAGCAATGAGCTCATCTGGAAGTCAGCATGATGTGTCTTTTGATGGGCTCAAGGATTGAGCTTGGATTAATCAATTGATGAGCTTGAGCTATCCATCTTCAGGTTCAGAATGTCTTCTTTCCAAGTACACGTGAATTGGCCCAACCCAAGCACAGATGAAAAAGATATGTCCAAAATCAATTTGTAACTCAGTCTTCAGTTTTTACACATTGTTTTCACCATTTTACTTCAAATGCCTCAAGTGATACCTAGAGCTCCATGAACTGAATGACAAACACAAAAGAGGTTAAAAGCACAAGGTTAACTCAAAAACATAACGAAATCATAAGCTAGAAGGGTACAAAATGATATACAATTGTGAACCGAACAAATACCCCTAACCTAGATTTTGCTAGTCCTCGAGCAAAACAAAACAAAACAAAAACAAGAAGTTAAGTAGACCACTTCCGCAGGTAACTCGATTGCATTGAGCATATGCAACAAGCCTTTAAACCTCTAGGCATCCCTAGTAGGAGGAGTTGTGTCTCCTAAGGGTTTAACAGAAACGATACCCATAAACGCTTTACTGACTCTACAAAACAAAGTGGTTAGAAAAACAAACTTTGAAATCAACTAATGAAAATGAAAGAAAACTTTAGTCATACCTCCAACACCATAGAGTTGCCAAGATAGGTGATCAATCAGTGTGTACAAGTGGAAGCTATAGCTCAAAGGCACACGGCTTCCAAGCAAGCACACTCAAACCTTGAATAGAGAACATGCTTCGACTCTAATTCTCACAGATAACACTCAATCACTCAGAACCTGTGGTTTAATTCTCTCAAGAAAGCATAAGTGAGTGTATGAAATAGAAACACAAGTTTTTGTTAGATCTCAAGAAGGGAATCAAATACTAAGAATAGAGATACACACATACTTACTAGCATCCATGAATATATCCTCAAAGATCAACTAGGTCTTTCACAAGGTTGTAATGAAAGGCTAAGGTTAGGGGAAATGGAAGAATTGGAAGGAAAAACAAGTAACTTAAGAACATACCAAGGTTGCATTCTTCATTGATCTGCAAGGTATTATTGATTTATAATGGCATGGCTGCAAACTTCATGGTACCACCTGGCATAGACTTTATTTTTCACACTTAGATCAAATCGAAACACTTTCCCTTTATCTTTCTTATTTGCTGATTTGATCTGCATCTTCTTTAACTACATTGCACATATTCACATCATCTTTCATTTAGGCACATGGCAGCAACTTCCTTGCTTCAAACTTTATCTTGGCATACCTTGGTATATTTCTAAGCTATAGGGTATGGCTACAATTGGTCAAGTATCTCAGATTGAGATACAAAGGTAGGGAAATGATGAGGGTGACAGAAGAAAAAGGCTTTAAGTGTTTGGCTTCAAGAGGGCTAATGGAACACACATATGGGTAGGGTGAAAAGAAAGCACATAGAATGGTTATACACACATAGCCTAGCATCACTTCAATGAGTTCATTCATGAATGAGAGCAAGCACATGATATCTGCAAAAGAGAATCATCCTTAGTATTCAATCAAAATGGAACAATGAGATCAATTAGAGTGAATTGAAGAAAATAAGTATGGATGAGAAATAGAACACTTTAAACCCTCTCAAGAAAGCAATTAGGCTCGATATGGCTCACTAGGGTAGTCTCCACTAATCTCCTTCAAGAATTTGAGCATGGTACTTTAGCCACCAGAATTCTAAGAGCAAAAGCTTTGTGAAGTGCAAAAATTATGATATGAAAACCTCAATGGTAGCTCCATAATATTGATTGTATGACCTTCTAAAAAAAAATGAACAAAAACTGAAAAATACAATGAAAGAAAACTGAAAACACTAATGAACAAAAATTGAAAACCTTCCCCCCAGACCTGAATTGAACATTGTCCTCAATGTTAAAGCACATAAAAGATGATTGAGAACATGCAAATGATAAAGGGAAAAGTTAAGAAGAAGGTTTAGAGAAAAACTCCCCCTCTATGCGATTAGGTCGACCTGCTAACAAACACCTTCTTCTTGAACACATGGGTTGCCTCCCAAGAAGCGCCTTAGTTAATGTCTTGGCAAGACATTATGCAATCAGCTTATGATAAGTTGGGGGTTTCGGATCAATCGTCTCAAGATAGTTCACCCAACTTCTCCTTCTCTTCCTTCGCTTCCTCCTCTCTTTTTCTTTTCTTTTTCTTCATGTCTGTGAACTTTGGACATTGGGATGACATTGGACGGTTCCAATTTCATAGAGCATGGATCAAGGGGCTCAAGTGGTAACCCAAAAATTGATGGAAATGGCTGGAACACTTCTAGGGTAGCTACCACTTCTTCGAACTTTGGTTCAACTTGTTCTTCCTCTGTTTGTGCAATGACAACTTCTAAAGCATCAATGGACTGTTTCTGCAAACTCTTAGAAGAAACTTCATCATTCACAACATCAATTGAAAAACAAGTATCAAGAGAGATAGAAGGTTGAGATGGAGGATCAAACACTTTAAATTCAAGGTTTCACCCAACACAGTCATGGAGAGGGTGCCATCTTTCATATTGATAATTGTGTTTGTTGTGGCCATGAATGGTCGTCCTAAAAGAATGGGATCAACACGAATCTCCATTTGGATATTTTATAGAATGATCAGCTAGTTCAAGTCGCATTGAAGTCTTCTTCATCCCTTCTAAGCCAAGCTTTTGATATACTGAATATGGCATTAGATTGATGCTTGCTCCCAAGTCCAACATGGCTCTTCCGACCTTCTTGCCTCCAATGTTAATGGGAATGTCAAAGCTGCCAGGATCATCTAGTTTTGGTGGAAGCTTCCTTTGCAACACAGCACTTACATTCTGGTCGAAGCTTTACTCCTTCATTTGGAGCGAAATTGAGCTTGTGAGTTTTCAAGTCCTTGATGAATTTTCCATATGCAGGAATCTGTTCAATAAGATCAAGCAAAGGCAAATTGATATTAACTTTACTCAAAATATCATAAATCTCTTTAAAAGCCTTATCTTGCTTTGCTTTCTTGAGACGGCCTGGAAATGGAATCTGTGGAACATATGGAGCGGGTGGCACGTATCTATCTTCTTGAAGATGTGGTGGCACAAATTTGTCATCCCTTTTATGCAATTGGAATTGTTTGGATCCCTGAGAATCCTGATTTGGCCTTAGGAGCAGATTGGGATGTTTTGGGTTGTTCTCCTTCCGGAGCCGTGGTTTCCTCCTCTTCATCTTCTACAATCACAACATCATTTGAAAGATTAGAATCAACTTTATTATCAATGATCTTACCTGATCTGAGCACATGAATGGCCTTGACTTCATGGTTCTTTGGATTGATCTCAGTTTGGCTTGGCCATTTCCCAGTTCTCTTTGAGTTATTTCAGCAGCTATTTGGCCTAATTGGACTTCCAATTTGGAGATGGCAGCTTGTGTAGTTTGTTGAAAATTGGATTGATTGATTGCCATTTGCTTCACTATATCTTCCAAAGATGATGATGATTGTTGTGGCTTTTGGAATGAAGGGGGATTTGCTTGATTCTGAGTATTCCTCCATGAAAAGTTTGGATGGTTCCTCCAACCTGGATTATAACTTTGAGAGTATGGATCATTTCTTGGACCTTGGTTGTAGGAATTTACCAACTTAGCTTTCTCTTGCACAAATTCTGGATATCCAGCCCAAGTGGACAAGCTATGGTAGCATGGTCATGAGTTTCAGAGATGCTACACACTTCCTTAGGAGGGTTTCTTGAGTTCAATGCAAGAAGAGTATCTAGCTTTTGTTCCAGTTTTGAAATCTGCACACTAGAAGAGTCATTAAAACCATTAACAACACGTTTACCTCTTGTATCCGTATGTTGGGTCTCCATTGCTATTTCCTCAAAGAGTTCATACGTTTCTTCTGGAGTTTTGGTTTTATAAGAACCACCTGCAAAATTTGTGACAATATTATGACTAGAAGGGGTTAGTCCTTTATAAAACATACGCATTTGAAGCTTCAATGGAATCCCATGATGAGGACATTGATTGAGCAGCCCATTGAACCTCTCCCATGCTTCACAAAATGATTCATCATCTTGCTGTGCAAATAACAAGATCTTGTCCCTAAGCATGTCGGTCTTTTGTGTGGAGAAGTATTTCTCCAAGAACTTCTTTTGAATGGCAGCCCATGTAGTGAGTGATCCCGGCTTCAAAGAATTCAACCAATACTTCGCCTTATCCTTTAAAGTGTATGGAAATACTCTCATTCGAAGTTGATCTTCCGTCACACCTGTCAAGGGAAAAGAACTTACAACATTAAAAATATCCTTTATATGGGTTAATGGATCTTCATTAGGTAAACCATAAAAGGAAGGTAACATATTAAGATGAGAAGATTTAAGCTCATAGTTTCGAGCTACAGCGGGCAGCGAAATGCTTGAAGGGGATGCTGGAATTGTTGGGATATCAAGGTCTCCCATGAACTCAATGGCAGCTATCATTTCTTCTTCTTCTTGGTTCTGAACTTGCTTCCAATTTGAAGGTGAAGAACCAGGAAATTCAGTGTGGAGAGCAAGACTTGTAAATGTAGCAAGAGCTTGCTCTTTTACAGTTGACAACTCCCTTTCTATACGATTTTGAATTTCAGAGCTCACACGATTCGGTTGCAATGATGGTCCTGCGTTCAAAGATCCTGGAACGTTGGAACGAAGACCTCACTTGTTCAAGGAATGGCCTGTTAGACATAAACTACCTGAAACACAAAAAAGAATAGGGTAACCTTGGGCACATAACCAGGGAAGAACTTTCGTTCAGTCCCCCGGCAACGGCGCCAAAAACTTGTTGTTTAATTATGTTAACTCGCAAGTGTACGTGCCAATCAGGAGTATAGCAAAGACAAGAACGAGGTCGTACCCACGAGGACTGAGAAGTTCAAATTAGTTATGTACTTAGATTACCGAATTCAAGAAGTTAGGAAGTTAAGTCTAAAACAGAAATTAAAGTGAGAGTGATTGTGATTGTGAAAGGAAGTGAGCAAACTCAAATTGCAAATGAAAGCAAATAAACAAGTGTAACAAAGAGTGATTTTGAAGGGCTGGAAAACGGATTTGGAGACTAGGGCATTCGAATCACCATAACAATTCAACTCTGGGTTATAAGGAGTCAAGTAACAAGTCTAATTCAGATTCAAAGATTGATTCTAGCTAAAGTATGATTAAGCCATGGTGTTTGGTCCTAACCTTGTGTTCCTAATTCCCTAATTTGATCATTTGTTGTCTAACCTAAAATTAAGCATTAGGAACCCATTAAGCATAGAAGAACATTTTAAACAACCAAGTATGTATCTAATCCCTGTTGTCGAATGTCCATACATACTCTTCCTATTCATAGTTCAATTCGAATTAAAGTAGGGTGTATACTCTTAATTCAAACCAAGATACACAAATCAAAATGGTAGCTAGGCATTCTGATCAGCATATAGGCAGGTATGCAAAATGAATAAGAACACGAATCATGAATCAAATTTGAAACTTGAAATTTATAAACCCAGAATATTCATGTTAGGTTACATCGAAGCCCTAGTGATGGATTTAGCTACTCATAATGGGAAAGAGACTTGAACAGAAATGAGAAAACATAATGAATGCAATAAGAGTAGAAAAACCCCTTTTCTGAAGTTCTTGTGGTGTCCAAGGCTTCTCCAAGTGCTTCTCCACTTCTAATGCTTCTCCAAGAGCTTCCCCACTCCTAGAAAGATGTATGAAGGATATGGAGGTGATTTGGGATGAGTTTGAGTGAGTGGTGATGGCTAAGAAAGATGAAATTCGTAGGAAAATGGAAGAGAGGTTTTCTGGAGTTGTTTTGGTGGGTTGAGGCTGTTTAGAGCTTTGGATTGATTTCTGGAGTATTTGGGGTTGTGAGAGTGAAGGATGGCTGAATTGTGGGGTTGTGAATCCCAGGCTTGCACACCTTGAATCTGGAATTGAAGAGATATTTATAGGGGGAGGGAAGTGAGAAATCAGAATTGAATATAGCAATGACCTAACACACTTGCATTAGATAATCAGAAATGGTTGTTGCACTTCACCAACAAATCCCACCAGCAGCCATAGCTCATCATCATGTCAGCATGACCAAGCTTCACCAACAAATCCCACCAGCAGCCACAGCTCATCCTCATGTTAGCATGACCAAGCAAGCAATGAGCTCATCTGGAAGTCAGCATGATGTGTCTTTTGATGGGATCACGGATTGGGCTTGGATTAATCAATTGATGAGCTTGAGCTATCCATCTTCAGGTTCAGAATGTCTTCTTTCCAAGTACACGTGAATTGGCCCAACCCAAAGCACAGATGAAAAAAGATATGTCCGAAATCAATTTGTAACTCAGTCCTTCAGTTTTTACACATTGTTTTCACCATTTTACTTCAAATGCCTCAAGTGATACCTAGAGCTCCATGAACTGAATGACAAACACAAAAGAGGTTAAAAGCACAAGGTTAACTCAAAAACATAACGAAATCATAAGCTAGAAGGGTACAAAATGATATACAATTGTGAACCGAACAAGGTTCATTGAGGTATTTATGGATGACTTTTCAGTTTTTGGATCCTCTTTTGATGATTGTCTTAACCACTTGTCATTAGTACTTCAAAGATGCCAGGAAACTAATCTGATTCTGAATTGGGAGAAATGTCACTTCATGGTGAAGCAAGGTATTGTGTTAGGCCATGCCATTTCCAGCAAAGGTATTGAGGTAGACAAAGCAAAGATTGATTTGATTTCTAATCTACCACCCCCTACTTCAGTGAAGGGTGTGAGGAGTTTTCTAGGACATGCAGGTTTTTATCGTCGTTTTATTAAAGATTTCTCCAAAATCACTCGTCCTCTATGCAATCTTTTGGCTAAAGATTCTGTTTTCAACTTTGATAAAGATTGTTTGAATGCATTTAACTCTTTGAAACTTGAACTAACATCAACTCCAATTATCAAGGCACCAGATTGGTCTTTACCTTTCAAATTAATGTGTGATGCTTCTGACTATGCTCTTGGTGCAGTTCTAGGTCAAAGAGTGAACAAGCTCCCTCATGTCATCTATTATGCAAGCCGAACATTAAATGATGCTCAGCTCAATTACTCAACAACTGAAAAGGAGTTGCATGCTGGAATTTTTGCTTTAGAGAAGTTTCGTTCATATCTTGTTGGTTCTAAAGTGATTGTATATTCTGACCATGCAGCACTTAGGTACTTGTTAACCAAGAAGGATGCTAAGCCACGCTTGCTCGATGGGTATTGCTGTTGCAAGAATTTGATTTAGAAATCCAGAGATAAGAAAGGGTGTGAGAATGTTGTTGCTGATCATCTCTCTCGTCTCATCGATGGTAACCACAAGTTTGAGGATGTCCTGCCCCTCAATGAATCTTTTCCAGACGAACAACTATTGACCATTCATGATCAAGAACCATGGTATGCCGATCTTGTTAATTATCTTGCTAGTGGTGTTTTGAGATATGATCTAACTTTTCAGGAAAGAAAGAAGTTCCTTGCCACAGCCAAACATTACTTCTGGGATGATCCATATTGTTCAAACATGGCCCCGACCAAATCATAAGGAGGTGTATCCCAGGAGAATGAGCAGCAAAGCATACTCAAGTTTAGTCATGAATTTGCATGTGGAGGTCATTTTGGTGCCAAGAAAACAGCAGCTAAGGTTCTTCAATCTGGTTTCTTTTGGCCCTCTCTTTTTAAAGATGCATTTTATTTCTGTTCTAAATGTGATAGGTGTCAAAGAATGGGAAACATAAGCCGAAGGAATATGATGCCACTAAACAACATTTTGGTGGTGGAGCTGTTTGACATATGGGGTATAGATTTCATGGGACCTTTTCCTTCCTCTTTGGGTTATACTTATATTCTTGTTGCTGTAGATTATGTATCCAAATGGGTGGAGGCATTGGCTACAAGGACTAATGATCATAGAGTTGTCCTGAAATTCCTGAGAGATGTGATTTTCACTAGGTTTGGAACTCCTAGGGCTGTCATTAGTGATGGTGGCAGCCACTTCTGGAACAAACCATTTGAGGCCTTAATGAAGAAGTACAATATCACACATAGAGTGGCAACTCCATATCATCCCCAAACTTCTGGACAAGTTGAGATCAGCAATAGAGAGATTAAGAACATTTTGGAGAAAACTGTCAATCCGACTCGAAAGATTGGGCATTGCGACTCAATGATGCACTTTGGGCATATAGGACAGCTTATAAAACCCCCATTGGGATGAGCCCTTATCGACTTGTATTTGGGAAGACTTGTCACCTACCAATGGAACTCTGAGCACCGAGCATATTGGGCAATTAAAAAGTTCAATTTTGATCTCAAAGAAGCTTGGAATGTTAGAAATTGCAGATCAATGAGTTGGAGGAGCTAAGGAACGAAGCTTATGAGAATGCAAAAATCTACAAAGAGAGGACCAAACGCTATCATGACAAGGCCATCCTCAGGAAAGAGTTCAAGCCAGGTATGAAAGTTTTATTATATGACTCACGTTTGCGTCTCTTTCCAGGTAAATTGAAATCTAGATGGCTGGGGCCGTTCAAGGTGCTTCAAGTTTTCCCTCATGGAGCTGTTGAGATTGAGAACCTAAGGGACAGGACAACTTTCAAGGTGAATGGGCAGCGATTGAAACAATACTTGGATGATGTTGTGGAAACACAAGCTGTGGACTCCTTGAGTTCACCACACCCTAACTTCTTGCAATACCAGGTTATGTTGTTTTTATTTTAGTTAGAGTTGTTTCATTTCGTGCATTTTATGTCTAGTATGTTTTTGCATTTTGTTTCCTTTCTTTTAAAACATTGAGGACAATGTTTCATTCAGGTTTGGGGTGTGGGATGAAACTTGTTGAATTTTTGAGTCTGTTGTTGAATTTCTAGTCTTAGTGAAAGATTTCTTTTTGCTTACTAATGAAGATGTATATGCAATGTCATTGTCACTAATTCTTTGCTAGTGTGTTGCCACTGAAGTGTTTGCATCAGAATTTCTGCCATACACACTGTCATGCAATTGGAATTTCGGTCCAGAAGGTGCCATACTCAGAATATCTTTAGAAGAATTGTGGAGACTACCCTAGTGAGCTAATTTGAGCCTATTCCATTCCTTGAGAGGGTTTTATTTGTTTCTACTCTTACAACTTCCCAGATTCCTTTTATGTTGATCTCATTATATTCATCGAATACTAAGAACTATTGAATCTTTTGCAGATGCTATGTTGCTTGCTGACATTTGTGGAAAGGATGTACCCATTGATATGATGTAGGCTATGTGTGTTTAAGTCACTAAAGGCTTTGATATCCCTCCCCTGTTGTGTGCTTCCTTTACCCAATTTTGCATCCAAACACTTAAGCCTTTCTTTCATCACCCACATTACTCCTACCCTTGTATCTTAATCTAAGATATCATCCCTTGTTTAGCCATACCCTATAACTGGAGAACATGTCAAGATCTCAACAAAATGAAGAAGCAAGGATGGGCGTTATACCAAGCAAATTGAGAGAATCAGTGTGTTAGTGCAATTCAAGGAGAAAAGCAAAAGAGGGCCAAATTCGTTTATAAAAAAAAGTAAAATTAACAAAGCAAAAGAGGGCCAGTCTTGATCAAAGTTCAAATTCAGTTCAATGGAGCACAAGTCATTGCCTTGAAGATTCACATAATGTAGCCATTTACCTTGGAGGAAGAAGGAGCACTCTTGGCATGTTCTTGAGTTCTTAGTTTTCATTTCCCTTCTTTTCATAACCCCTTCCCTCAGCCTGACATTACAAGCTTGATTAAGACCTAACTGATCTTTGGGGAAGTCCGGTTCATGAGTGCTGGTATGCAATGTATTCTTTCTATGTTCTTAGCATTTGATTTCCTTTCATGAGATCTTATTTCCAGAAATCGTGCTTTTTGATTATTTCATATGTGAAATCTTGCTTCCCTTTACATAACGTCACTCACATATGCTTGTTGAGAAACTAAACCCTAGGTTCTTTGTGAAGATTTGAGCGATACCCGTGAGACCTAGAGTTGAGGCGATTTCTATCTATGTATTTGAGTACGGTGACTTCAATGCTTGGAATTCTTTTGCAGTGGCAATACACTATACACCCTGGTGTGAAGATCTGAAGTGGCATACCATTAGTTTTGAAAGTGTGATTGTGCATTCATTGGTTTTCCTTAGTTTGTTTAAAAGTGATTCTTTAACTATTAGTTGTCTTGCAGAATTTGTTGATGTTTGTGGGAGTCATCACTGTAAACCCTCAGGAGACACAACTCCTCCTACTAGGGACACCTAGAGGTTTAAAGGCTTATTGCATATGCTCAATGCAATCGTGACAACTACGAAAATGGTGTAATAAGTTTTGTTTTGTGTGTTGTTTAAGTTTTAGTTTTGCTTGAGGACCAGCAAAATATAGGTTTGGGTATTGATCAATGCATAATTCTTGATCATTTTGTATCAATCTACCCTATTGTTTGGTTATGTTTTTAAATAAAACTTGTGCTTTTAATCCAATTTGTGTTTGTTATTCAGTTCATTGAGCTCTAGGTACCACTTGAGGCATTTGAAGCAAAATGGAGCAAAAACGTGCAAAAACTGGAGAATAAGTTAGAATTTCATTTCGGACCTATCTTCTTCATCTGAGCTTGGATTGGGCCAATACTTGTGTGGTTGGATCAGAGACATTCTGAAACTTCACAATGGACATCTTAAAGCCGTCATTTGATTCAGCCAAGCCCAATTCGAAGCCCAAGAAGATGTTTGTCATGCTGACTTGCAGATGAGCTCATTGGATGCTTGGTCATGGTGAGCTAGGCATGAGCTATTGTTTCTGGTTGGAAGCTTGGTCATGCTGACATGATGATGAGGTAGGGCTGCTGGTGGGATTTATTGGTGAAGTGCAACAACCATTTCTGATTTTTCTAATACAAGTGTGTTAGGTCATTGCCATATTGACTTCATAGATATCCCATTTCCTTCTCCCTATAAATATCACTTCCATTCCACATTCATGACACACACAATATCCTGGAATTCAAAATCCCTCTCTTCCAATTCCTAGCAGACCACTCATCCCAGCACCATCCCCTTCTCAAACCTTCATCAACCACAGCCTCATACACTCTCCCACAGATCACTCCATCCTCCATCATCCCATCAATTCCCAAAACACAATCCACACCATCTACACCACTCTTCATCTATGGTTGCATTATATATGGTGGAAGCTGTGAGGAGCTCTTCAACAATTCGTTCTTCACGGGTTTTTCTTACTCTCTCCATGTTTATTATGATTCAAATGTATTTTCCATTAATGGAGTGTAACTAATTCCCATAACTAGGGTTTCAATGTAACCTGACAAGACAATTTCATGTTTTCAAGTTAATGTTACCCTTTGTTGATTACTTCTAATTTTCTGGTCTCATTCACTTGTTCTTAGTTTGAATCTTTATGCATGTTTAAATAACTGGCCATTATGAACACATGTATGTTGGTTATCTAGTTCAAGTTTACATAAACACCATATGACTCTTGAACCGATTAGTGAATGAGTGGGTAATGCATTTAGGACAAACACCATGTTTAAATGTTTACTTGGTTCCTTTGTGTTCTTCTTAAACTTAATGGATTCAGATTCATAACTTAGACTAAACACCATAGCTAAGTTGTGTTTTCTGAGTACTTGATTAAAACCAAACACCATATGGATAATCATACATAAGAAAGAACGAACTCCAGAAATTGTAATCAACTTAGGTGATTGTTAACTTGTAGCTTGAAATTGGATTGTCATGGTGAAGTTGAAACCCTAGTGCTTGTCTCCTTTGTCTCTCAACTTTCTAAAACATCTACTTGCTGGTCACTTGCTACTTTGCATTTCCTTTTTGGAGTTTTCATTCCAACAAACTCAAAACAACTTCATTTAAATTCTGTTTAGTCTTAGGATTACTTGTGAGTCTAAGTAGTAGTATTAAGTGTCTTTCATCCAAGTCTCTTGTGAACGACCTCGTGCTTGCATTCCTATACTATAATTGGTTCGTGCACTTGCGAGAAATAGAGAAGTAAAATCTGTCCAACAAGGTCTATGTGGACGACATGCTAGTCAAGAGAAAAACGGCCGATTCTCACCTTCACAACCTCTCCCTCATGTTCAATGTCTTGAAGAAGTACAACATGCGCCTCAATCCAAGCAAATGCGCCTTCACGTCTCTTCGGGCAAGTTCCTTGGCTTCATGATTAGCCAACGGGGCATTGAGGCCAACCCTGAAAAAATCAAGGCATTACTCGACATGCAGATACCGAAGACACAGAAGGATATCGAAGCCTCACCGGCGTGTCGCCGCCCTAGCCCGGTTCATATCAAAGCGACCGATCGATGCGCCTCCATTCTTCAAAGCTCTTAAAGGAAGCAAACGACAGAATTGTCTGGACCTGCGAATGCGACCGAGCATTCCAGACCTCAAGACCTACATGAGCAGGGTGCCCTTACATATCCACTCCTCTCCCTAGCGAAGACCTCATTGTCTACCTTTTGGTTTCATCAACGGCGCTCACTCGTGCTCATTGGAAGCCGAACGGCATAGAACTACCAATTTTCTACACTAGCCACGCCTGCAGATGCCGAGTATCGGTATCCCGAATTGGAGAAGCTCGCCGCCTCAGTTCTCTCACGCAGCTTCGGCCGTATTTCCAAGCACACAGTCTTACCGTCCACCAATCAGCCTCTGCCAGATACTACAGAAACCAGAGACATCAGGTCGGCTGAGTAAACTGGGCCATCGAACTCAGCGAATTCGACATTCACTACCGTCCTGGCCTGCCGAGAAGGGTCAAGCCGTAGCCTGATTTCATCTCCGAGTTAATGGCAACCCACGAGGTCGAATCCCGGCAATGTTGCTCCCGACCCACCTTCAGCGACGCCGTCGACCAGCCGACCGAAGGACCCTTCCATCCATCGATTCCTGGATGGACTCTCTATGTGGACGGTTGCCCAACCACAAGGCAGCGGGGCTGGCTCAGTACTCAAAGCCCCCAATCAAACAACAATCGAGTATGCAATCCGATTCCAATTCCAGGCTTCCAACAATGGAAGCCGAATATCAAGCCCTTTAGCAGGCCTTCGCTTGGCAAAGGAGATGAGGGCTAAACAGCTGAAGAGCACACAGCGACTCACAGCTGGTCGTCAATCAAGTCACCCGAATTCGAAGCCAAGGACACGTCAATGGCTGCCTACTGACACAAGCCCGCCTTGCTTCACCACTTCCGCATATCAAGTTCAGCAAATCCCTCCTGTCCAGAACAACCATGCCGATGCCCTGTCACGCCTGGCTTCCGCGAATCGACGACAAATCTGGTCGCCACGTGCCGATCGAGGTCCTAGCTCGGTGAGCACTACGGAAGGAGAGTAGCATACCGTTCGGGAGGACCCAAGTTGGATGGATCCAATCCACGCGCAGCTTACCTGACCCTGGAAGCTACCCGATGAAAGGGCGGAAGCTAAAACCCTACGACGCGGATCGGCGCGGTACCTGAATTTCGAATCAGAATCTCTATCGGCGTGGTCACTCCTACCGCTACTTCCGTGTGTAACCCCACAACAAGGGAACTACATATTGCGAGAAATTCACGAAGGTGCTTGGCGATCATTCTGGAGCCCGACCTCTTGGCTTTCAAAACCGTGCGGCAAGGGTATTATTGCCGACCCTTCACGCCGATGCTACCCAACTAGTCCGGAAATGCGATCTTTGCCAACGCTTCGGCCTGCCAAGCCGCTGACTCCGAATTGTCAGCCCATGGCCCTTCGCTCAGGGGGTTTGGATCTCATTGGCCCCATGCCCCAAGGAAGAGGAACAGCTGGAAATTTGCCATCGTTGCCGTCGACTACTTCACAAAATGGACGGAGGCCGAAGCATTAGCAACCATGACCGTAGCCCGGTTGAACACTTTGTATGGAAGAACCTTATTTGTCCGCTTCGGCCTCCCGAACGCGATCATCACCGAGACGGCAAAACAGTTCGACTCCTCTCAGTTCACACCTGTGTCAACGATTCAACATCAACTTATTCTTCGGCGTCACCACGCACCCGCAGCAAACGGCCAGGTAGAGGCTATCAATAAGATCATCAAAAAAGATGCTGAAGAAGAAGCTCGGCACAGCTAAGGTGCATGGCCCGATCTACTACCAGGCTCTGTGGGCCATCAACACCTCGTCCGACGGTCAACTGGTGAAACACCATTTTCCCTCGCATTCGGTACCGAAGCCGTTGTCCCGGTTCGAACAATGCACGCACCCACGTGCCGAACGGCATTACACACCGGATCAAAACCAGACGTGACTAACCTTGAACCTCGATCTCATCGAGGAGAACCGTTCAAACGCCTAGCTTCCGGAAATGCCGCATACAAGCAACGGACTTCACGATACTACGATTCGCGCTTAAGTGCCGAATCGTTGAAGTGGGGACCTGGGTCTTACGAAATGTCTCTCTCGCCACAAAGGATCCCAAAGTCGGCACCTAGGTCCTTCGTGGGAAGGACCTTACGAAGTCGTCACGGTCGCCGATCCTGTACCTACCGATTACGTGGCACCGATGGCACAACCCTCAGCCATCCCCCGAATGTGGAACATTTGAAGTATTATTACAAGTATCTCTCTTTCGGTTCCAACTTTCGCATTCTATACATACGGCATCAATAGACTTTGAAAATAGAATGAAAGTTCAAAATAGTGCCGAATCAAAATAGACTTTGAAATAAAAGGCCATAAAAGGCCACTGCTTAACTGCCATTCTGAGGAACAAAATGTGCGTATATTACAAATTTTCCAAAAAATAATCACACCAAAAAAAAAAATAATCAAGAGGAAGGGGGACGAGCTTCGGTCGACTTAGGTCTGGACTCAAGTCTCAGGAGCTTCAGGGCCGGGCTGACGGTCTGACCGGAGGCACGCTGGGCGTTGGCACTGGGTGACCTTCCTCATGACTCGTGGAGTCGGTATCATGAGCCGCACTCCCACATAGCATCCTCTCCTTTGTAGGCCTCCACCAACTCCCTCAGCCCCTTCCTGCAGCGTAGGCCCATCCCGAGGAAGTTAAGGCTTAAGCTTTTGGCCTGCTTCACTGTTTGAAACGGATACCAGGTCCTCACACTGCTCCATCACCTCCTCTATCCATCATGAGTCAACGCCTCGAGGAGATAATCGGTGGCAGTCTCACCTTCGCCTCCCTGACCTCCTCTGGCATGCGACCGTTCGGCCGCACCCATTGCCACCTCTCACCGCTGCCTTCGCCGCGCGCCTCCGCTGATTCCTTTTCAGCCGCCGCCAACTTCGAGGAGACTCTACTCTCGGAGGCATCATCCACGCATGCCGACCGCCTCTCCAGGAGCCCCGCCGGGCTTCGGCAAGCTTCCGAACGGTGCTCCTAGACCCTTATGTGGACCGTTCGGCAGCATTTACCCGCTCGCTCGACGAGAGCCACATTTCCATATCAGCCTGCACAACAGCAACCCATCTCGACCGATTACAACAAAAACAAAACAAATCAAAGCAAACACTTACCGGACTGAAGCCAGAAAGCTCCGACCGTGTGCTCGCGAGGCGTCCTTCATCGACAGCTGTTCCAATCTCTGACTGCCCATCTCAGTGCCATCGATCATGCCTGTTGATGACGGCACGGCCTCCGAGGGCAAGCAATATACGGGCCCCTTATCCTCCCCACCCTCATCATCGGGCATAAGCACCGAAGTCCCCTCCGTTGGCCCCATTGGCTTCGGGAACGGCGTCACGTCGAGGGCACCCTCTCACCCGCTCTTTTGCCAGTCACCTGAGGTTGACCTCCCGACGGCTTCCGCTTGGCCACCCTCTTCGCCTGGCGGCGCTCCGGCCACCGTCATCTCGCCACCGACAATGCGCCGCCTTCCTCTTCTTCGGCATGGGGACTCACCCTTCTTCTTCCCGCTTCTGCTTCCGCTTCTGCGCCCTTCCGACTTTCCAGCCGCGCTTCGTCTTCTCACTCATCAGCCTCCCACCCGCCACTCCAACAAGAAGTTAAGATCAACAAAAAACAAAGTGAGAAGAAGAACGGAAATATAGCCGAACGGCACCACTTACTCTTTTTTGCTCCTATTCTTCCTCCTTCACCCTTCCGGGTAATCTCGGCCTTTCCGATCAGCCCTGCCTTGAACAGATTCCGAAGTTGGACAGCTCCTTTTAAGAAGCGCCCTTCTTCAGATATTTCTTCGAACCCGTTCGATCGCTTCTGATCCTCCCGCTTTCGGTGCGGGGAGGCCGTTTCAATGACACTGCGCAAACAGGATACGTTAGAAGAACAACAAAATAAATAGAATAAAACATAACACAAGTTGATGACCGAACGGTACAGCTAGACCTACCGACTTTTGGAACGTTGGGATCCGCCTCTCTACGATTACCCCGGTGCCGATTCCCAATCACCCAGACAATAACCCGACGCTTGCGCCAGGTCTTTTGGAGCTCGGCACCCAACCACAAAATGTCCACGCTGCCCTGCCGAAAGACAGTTGGACTCCACCCATCCCCCCTGACGCCACTTTCGCCCTCGTGACGCCTACAGCGGGCAAACTGCTAGAAGGTTGGCTCCCTTTCCCCCAGCCTGGTTGAACGCGGCAATCGTCCCGATCAATGTAATCCAAAAGTTTGGATTGTATTGACCCGCGCGTATCCAAGCGCCGAAGGATCTCCTGCACTGAGGAAGGCGGCGCAGCAACGAAGCCCATGCTTAAACACATCAGCTGAAAAAGACAACTCCTTTGTCATTATCACTTAACGACTCCAACGCTCTGGTCGCATCCCTACCGAAGCAGAATGTTAAACTCCTCCCGGATCTCTGGCCAGCTCACCTTCGGTCAAGACGTTCGGCTCTAGGTGATCTACTCCGAACACCAACTCCTTCGGTGCACCATTGGGACCCGCGCCTACCCTTGACAACCGTCATCACCCTCTCCCCTGCCACAGCCAGGTGACACATCGGCCGCATCAGCTCCACGGCCTGATGTGGAAGGCTCACCAGCCCCACCATCCCTAGCTTCGGTGGGCACATCCGTTCTTATCGGCTCAGCATTCGTGCATCTCCCACTTGAGAGGACGCACGAGAAGTGCCCCGCCCTCACGCACACTCCTCTCCCCCAGCACTTCAACACTTGAGGACCTGAGCAGAGTCGGCCCTATGAGAATCGGCCCTCTCATGACCCTAGAAGAACTTCCCAGGACGATTCGTCCTCGAACGCAATCGGACTTACGCCTACCCTCAGATTTGATATGACATCTACAAACACAAACGAAGGGAAACTAAATGCCATGCTACAATCAAACACTCATCCTACACCCTAGAGGTTCATGTTCATCAACATTCAAACATGTTCATCGACATTCATACATGTTCATACATGTTCATGCACCCAATCAACAACTTTGATCCAACTTAAGATGAAATAAAGCCACATACCTTGTTTGTCACGGTGGTTCTTTTATGCCGGAAATCGCCTCCGCCTTTAAAACAATCGCCGAAATCGCCTTCAAAGCCTTCGGCTCAATCGCCGGAAATCGCCTCTCACGAGCTCTAATTGCTCTTAAAAATTGCCAAGTGATTCAACCTTCATCCCTTTCTCCTATTTATTAGACGAACGTTGCATCAGGGATACGAGCTATGCCTCGAGCCAGGAAACGACGCTACCTCTCAGAGAGCCATGCCGCCACGTGCCACGCTTGCATATGGAAGTCCAATCGATAGGCGTCCAATCTGCCAGAAGTCCAATCACCAGACCGCAACGCGTTTCACTTCTCACGCGACAAATTTTGGCTAAGCTTTCCACCGCTTTCCACGAAGTCCAATCCCGACGGCAGGCAGCGCACAGCGTGAGTTCTCACTCACCCCCTTGTGCCGACGCCCATGTGCCGAACGGCAGGCACACGGATGGGAATTTTCATTCACCCCTCGTGCCGAACGGGAGGCGGTACAGGCGTGAGTTCTCACTCACCCTTGTGCCGACGCCCATGTGCCGAACGGCAGGCGCACCAATGCGAATTTTCATTCACCCCTCGTGCCGAACGGGAGAGCGTAGAGCCGTGAGTTCTCCACTCACCCCTTGTGCCGAACGCCATGTGCCGAACGGCAAGCACACGGATGTGAATTTTCATTCACCCTCGTGCCGAACGGAGGCGACAGTCGTGAGTTCTCACTCACCCCTTGTGCCGAACGCCATGTGCCGAACGGCAGGCGCACGGAATGTGAATTTTCATTCACCCCTCGTGCCGACGGAGGCGCACAGTCATGAGTTCTCACTCACCCCTTGTGCCGAACGCCCATGTGCCGAACGGGAGGCGCACCGGATGCGAACTCTCACTCACCCCTTGTGCCGAATGCCCATGTGCGAACGGCAGGCACACGGATGTGAATTTTCATTCACCCCTCGTGCCGAACGGCAGGCGTACAGCGTGAGTTCTCCACTCACCCCTTGTGCCGAACGCCATGTGCCGAACGGCGAGGCGCACGGATGGGAATTTTCATTCACCCCTCGTGCCGAACGGAGGCGCACAGCGTGAGTTCTCACTCACCCATTGTGCCAAAGCCCATGTGCCGAACGGGCAGGCGCACGGATGCGAATTTTCATTCACCCCTCGTGCCGAACGGGGAGGCGCACGGGTGGTGAATTTTCATTCACCCCGGTCCAACGCCGAGGCACACGGAATGTGAATTTTCATTCACCCCTCGTGCCGAACGGAGGCGCAGAGTCGTGAGTTCTCACTCACCCCTTGTGCGAACGCCCATGTGCCGACTGCAGGCGCACGGATGTGAATTTTCATCACCCCTCGTGCCGACGGAGGCGCACAGTCGTGAGTTCTCACTCACCCCTTGTGCCTAACGCCCATGTGCCGACGGGAGGCGCACGGATTGTGAGATCTCACTCACCCCTTGTGCCGAACGGCAGGCGCACGTCGTGGGTTATCACGCCAGCTCTCAGACCATTCGGTCCGATGCCGATCTCTTTCCCAAGCTCACTCGCTCGGGCACTTGGGGGACTACATGCCACCATCGACAATAACAAGACCACGGTTAGTCCCAGAGACGCCGAAGACAAGTTCAAGTCCCCAACCAAGAAGTTCAGTCTTCGACGGTAACTTGGGGACTACCTGACCATATTGACCCTCCCCTCATTAAGTGACACGTGCATTAAGAAAGACCCCAAGCTCCCAAGACTATGAGGAAACGGCATCGGATCCGATGACGCCGTCTCACTCACATAAGCCCCCTCACCTGGCTAGGGTATACAAACGGTATCAGCTCCGATGATGATATCTGAATGAGGGAAGCCGTCGCTTGCTACTCCGCATAACATGTAATCGGCGTCGCGTAACCGATTCCATAGAATTAACCTCGGAGCACTCACCCTAAATATCTAAGGACTCGTGTCAATCTCAGGGCCCTCCCACGAGTCCCACATCGGAAATAAGTACTAAGAGCATGCAAAATGCCCTTTATAAATAAGGCCCCTTCACTTGGATGCAAGGGTAAGACTTTTCAGCTTGACTTATATGCTCAATATATGGTCAACGCAATAGCTCTTAGAAATAAACTTACTTTGGCATCGGAGGGTCTAGGCAGGTTCCACAACCGGTTCCATGGACCTTACGAGCCTCGGCTTCTTTCCATTCAGGATTAGCAGTCAAGGATAAGAAGAATCTTCGTTGGATGCTCAATCAATCCCTTCGATCATCCACATCACCTGGAAGTTGCACTCATCTCTATCGTTAAGTTTTAGTGCGAACACGTACCAAAATAAAAATGACAAGCAAAATGGAAAAGTAATTTGATTTGATTGTTGTAGAGATTGAGTTTAAAAATGAAATATCAATAATGGAAATGCTAAGGCATCAAGGTTCAATTCCTTAAGCGAGATATGTTTCATGCTCTTTAATCCAAATTATAACTCGATTAAAATTATTATTGAGAAACTTTAACCGGAAAATAAAGAAATTAAAACCAATTTAATTTTTCAATGTTTATCTTTTATTAATGATTGTTTAGAAAATGGAATTACTTAATATTTGCTCTTTTAATTTAAAAGCATGCTTAGTCGAGTACTTAGTAATGAGAAAAATATAATTGAACTCATGAAAAAATAGTAGCACTTAACATCAATCAAAATAAAAGGATATGAAAATATTGAACAACCAAAATAAAAGAATTTTGCAATTCGTACCGTATATTAGATTAAAGAACAATTCACAAACTTACTCAAAGGACATTCCCTTTAGCCTTAGCTAGAGTTCTAGCAACTCATTACAAAGGAAAACATAACTAAATTTTGAATGAAATAAATAAAGAAATCTGTCGTAGTAGTCCCCTTGCTAAATAAGTTGATGTATGATTTATAGTAGTCAATAAGGTGAGTGGAAAGTTAATACATTCATGGTGGGTAATAAAGGATTTAAGTGAGGGATTAATTGGATTAAACATGTGTTGATGGTGGAGAGTTATGTGGAAAAGAAATAACGGTGAGGTAGTGGGCGTTAAATGGCTATGAATGATATGAAATAGGCTCCTTAGCTTCAACGGTTTTGTCTTCTCTTCTCCTTCTTTACTTCTCTTTATAATAACAATAATCCCACAATCAATTCTTCAATAAATCAACCAGCAATTCTCTTCACACTTGGCTTGAACTTGGACAAATATATATCTTCATCTTTTGGCTTTCCAACTTCTTACAAAAGATAAATTCACCTAATAAATTCACCAAATTAATACATAAAATTCATAAATCCAATTAGTGAGAATAAAATATAATAACAAGTGAAATTATATTTTTTAAGCTAAAATTATATCATAGAGTCTCCAAAATAATTTTAGGGCTTCTTAGATCTAGGTCCAAAACGATTAGCTTTCATTGGGTCTAGTCCTCACGTTTTTGGTTTTAGATGTAGGTCCTTTGACATTTATTACTTTTTTGTTGTGTCGATTTTACCTTTTACGGTAAATAAGGAAAATACATTGAAAATCTAAATTTAATGCATTATTTCCTTGTAATTGAATTCCATATTTTCAATTTTCAATTTTTTTCCTTGATAATATTTTCTTGTATATAGATAAAATACAATTTAATCAATAAAAAGTAAAGACTCACATATTATACCAATTGATCTAACAAGCACCCACATTAAAGTATGTACCTGGCATAGAGGTAAATAATGTTAATACATACATATATATATATGTACCTGCCCTTACAGGTAAGTGTTTTTTTCTTAGTTTTCTTAAGGTTTTTTTCTTGAGCTTCATATTTATATATATACGTACATGTCTTCCATGTAATAGTGTTTTTTTTTTTTTTACAAAGAAATTTTGTATGGATTTTTATCTCATTAAATTTAAAGATCCATACCAAGATATTATATGAGTTCAATTAGCTGGGCTAGAGGGTATAACTACATAGACTAGAGGTAATTTATGGATTTAATTACCTGGACAGAGGTAATTTATGGGTTTAATTACCTGCATACTACATACGAGGTGTATGCATAGGTACCTTACCTATTGTCAAGGTATGAAGTTTTTATGAACTCTTATTACAAATTTTGATGTTGGTATACCTTGGGAAAACTTCAGAATTCAATAAACTAGATTTGCAATTAAATTAAAATCAAATATGATAATTAATATCCTACAAATCAATAATTTACGAGTTTTATCAAATTCATAATTTACTTTATTTATGTTTTAGGTGTTAATGTAATAAAAAATAAAAAATAAATATCAATAAATTAAAAAAGGCATGTAATCTTATATCGTGCAAAAGTCAAAGAACTTGGATCAACAATAATTTCTGTGTAAATTGTACCCAAAATCTCACCTCATAATTGGACTTATGCCAACTTTTCTAATAATATTAAAAAGATGTAATTTGACTCTCATCAGTGCGAAAGTCTCGGCCCAAATTTGACCGGGAACCGAGGGATTCAGCCCAACTCTCCTTTTTCAGCCTGTTTGAATTCGAAATGATCAAAACTCCCCACGAACTTAGCCCGACTTGATTTGAAACTTGACCCGGCCCAGCCTACAATCCGAACTCCTGTCCCATTATACCAACACAGAGCTAACAGTCCAACCCAGTAGGACCTCAGATACAGACACTCAATGTCAGTCCGCGAGATCGTTGGGTCAAAATCTAAACCCGACTCGGAGCACGCCCGATCGGCGCCCGAACTATCCTGACTATCTGGCCGAACCGTAAACTCCGATATACCCCCTGATCCTCTCCTCCGACCGGGCTCCTTCATCGACGCCACCACCAGAACCTCCAATGGTCAAAACGTAAAAGAAGCTCAAAAGCCCCGAAGAGCGCCTGAGCAATCGAAATGTGCGGAGCCAGCTACGTCCGGGTCGGGTATGGAGAATCCAGATGGTGGGGCCGGGCGAGTCAAGCGAAAAGGGTTTGTGGAGCCTCTGGAGAACTGGTTGCCGCAAGGTTGGTCCGTGGAGGAAAGAGTTCGGGCCTCTGGTGCAACAGCTGGGAGTACAGATAGGGTAAAGTTTCGGTTTTACAGATTATTGTTAAATTTTCTATGAGCTCAGAAATAGAAATATCTTATGTTAGTAAGTGTTGGTTTGTTGATGATTAATGTTCGTTCTGGTCACTCTGTGAAAGAAATGAAGGAAGAGAAGGAACTATAAGATTTGATTAGACTCTCTGTTTTAAACCCATTTTTGTCTCCCATTATGAGAAAAAAAAGAGAGTATAAATAACGTATTGGCAAACAAAATAAATAGGATCCACTCATTTATTTTTTAGCTGATATTGTGTAAATAACCAAAACGACTTCAGTTTAGGGTGTAGGGTCTGGTATTTATGGTTTATATATATTAGATAGCTAATTATTTTTGCGTTAAAGATGGTATGCTTTTAGCATATTGTTGCAAGGGTTAAAGGTTGATGACCTTTCATCCTATTTTGCACATACAATGTAGTTTGTAGCTGTAAATTAACAGTAAATTGGTGAAGAAAATCTTCATATCCACTGTCTTTAAGCTTAGTGTTGTTCTTTCAAGTTCGTCTACAACTCCTAAGAAGCTATAAACATTAGTGTTATCCTATTTTGGGTATCATTTATGTGATGTTTGCACTGCCAAGAATGCTTCTCACACACTTTGGACTCTTTGGTGGTTTGCTTTCCAAAACCAACTGTTTTTGGACAAATTCTTTGTTTAGGAATTCACCCAGTTGCATAATGCTATTATGCTTTATCCAAAGGAAACACTTTTCTCTGTTTTTAATTTGGTTAGGGGTAAAATAATCACCTACTGGTTCAAGCTCCTAATGAGCATTTCTGACACAATCAGAGCTTTCAAAACATTATTTCCATTCTGTTCACAAGGTCTTCTTTCAATCAGTCCCAGTGACACTGTTTGTAATGGTTGGGGAAAAAAAAAATTAAAATGCTGTATAGAGGGGTCCATGCATTCTGTTGAATAAGAGTGAGTGGAAATGATGCCCTGCACTTGTTACAGCATTTGGAATGAATATTTTGTATAAGGTCAGAATCATGTCTTAGTAATTACTGACATTAAAAGTCTAAGTTTTTCTTCCGCAAGGTGTTTTGGTGCTATTTTAGTAATTGATAAGTATATCAATACCCACTGCCCAAAAAGTCACATCCTGTTACTTGGGGCGCTGATATAGGAGGTGGTGTACAACTCCATGCAAAAACAAATACATATTAATAAAAGTGGGAGGGGGAGATCAGTTAACTAGTGTAAAATATATAGAATTTTGCACCAGTTAGCATGTGATAGGATCTTGTTTCCCCAATTTAACCTGTAAATATAATTTTCTTATCATGCACATATTGTGTACGAAATTTTTGTTTGATGCAATATCGGCAACCATTCCATGAAGAAGGTTAAAGTTTTAGTATAGATGAACTGTTTGACATACATGGTGGGTACTCTACAACGGTAGGATTGGGAAAATAAAGTCCAACAAAAAGTTATTAAGTGGTGCAGAACACGTTAGTTATGCAAAAGTGTAATTGATCCTGCTTCTAAAGAGTTAACTGATGTATCACAATTAGGACTCCCCCATTGATTTCCCTAATCTGCATCTTTTTAGGTAAGTATGATTAGAAGGGAGAAAATTCCCTAGTTCGTGTCCCTGTTGTTCAAATTTCGCCAGTCACTAGCTCATGAACAAAAACAAGTGTCCAATGCATGTACAACATTTTTTCAAGAAAACCTTCAAGGTATAAGTGAGCTACATGTTAGATTTACCAGGAAAGACAAAAGGTAGGGAAACCAAAAAGGAAGAAGACTTATGCCCTGTGGATTAGTTTTCCCTGTGTGCAAGTTTTGTTCCAACAACTAAATGGAATGGTAGAGTTCAACAATTGATTTTGTACAAAGAAACTGCACTTATTTTTGTGTGAAAGATTTTTGGCAAGTGGCATAAGATGCTTGTATTTTTAATTGCTGCTTGATCTTTAATTTTTTTTTTTTACAGTTCCGTTTTGGCATCAGTTCAGTTTAAATGAATAAAATCCCAAAAATATAAGAACATTGAAGATTGCTTTTGCAGCAATCAAGTCTGAGCCAGGTTTAAATCCTCTGTTTTGCCCAGTATTACGTTGATCCAGTCTCAGGCCGCGGTTTGGTCAAAGGTAGAAGTTCTTTACTTTCTGGAAACGGGAACAATTAAAAGGAAGAAAACAACAGAGAATGCCAGTGGTGACAAAACAGTGAGTTAAAAATGACTTCTTATTTGGCTGACAGTGGTTAAAGGTTTTCTTCTATTTTTCTTACTGATATTTTTTTCCATTACCTTATTTTTGTCAGTCTGTAGAGGGTTTGGAAGCCATAAAAAAAAGAAGTCTAGCACAAAGCCGAAGAGTTCTGCTTTGAACTTTGATTTTGTCAATGTGCCTGAGAACGTCGTATGGGTTCTTACAGACGCTTCTGCAGGGTCCTGCGACACCCTTTATTGGTAACAAAGAGGTGCCTGAATCTACTACACAAGACTGGGCTGCTGCATTCACATCCGTCACATCCAAAAATAGTGATCATTCTCATTGAAAATATTTTGAACCCTCATTCCATATCTACTAGGATGAATCAAAATGCTTATCCTTTTGCCAACAGACTACACTGACCAAAATTACATCATCTTTCTCCATATTTCCTCCCTACTGAACTTTTTGAATCTTTTGGATGATACGGACTAATATCATATAAGTTAACAGCGGATTATCTACATTGCTTTTTGGTATTTAGTCATTTTGGGGTACAGAGCCATTCAAAACTGTCTTATATTTGCTCTTCATCAGTTTTTTTCTTTCTAAGTAATGTTATTGGCACTCCAAAATAGTCATTAAGCTAGTCCGTGTCGTTGCAAGTTTATGGAGGTGTAAGCATATTTTGGAGTACGTATAACATATCTCCGTTAATTCTCTCTTTACATGTAAACTCATGTCTCTGTATATCTGTACCCTTCAGAATTTTGTGTTTGACAGTTCATTCAATAGGCATATGTGAATTTTATGTTTTAGTGAGCACTCTCTTTCCTTTTTCCCAAAAAATGAAGGTCCTTGTGTTGTGAATGCCTTTTTTGGCCGATGCTGTTTAATTTCCGAAGGTTATCAACAACTCAATTCTGTGAGAAATTATGAACTTATGATGTACTCGGTTATATTCGCCTTGTTATTGGCACTTTGGAAAGTCATCCATGAATAAACGTAAGTAAGAATTTGTATAAGGAGAAGTGTATGATGGCTCTTTTGATGTCTCAACAACAATCTACTCACCTGCAAAGTTCTAAAACTTCCATAGTAAATCAACAAAATATTGATACTTTATTTATGCAAAGCAAAACTATGTCGGACTAGTTGTCATCGAAATATAAAATCATATCCATAACGGGACTATTTGCTAAAATAATAATAGTATTATTTTTTTTATTTTTTTCCAAAATAGTTGTAGTATTTCCCATTTTTCTTCCACGTGCAGAAGATTTACAACTAAGTTACCCTGAATCCTAAACTCCTCTTACACCCAAGTTTCCATTCTCCATTACCATAAATTGGATTAATGTAAAATAATTTAAACTATCGCCTGTATTTAAAAAAACAAAAATATCTTAAAATAACTAACTTTTGGGTAAAAAGTTATATTAAATTGTAAATGTTTTTAATTAAGGACGGGCAAACAACCCCCACCATTATAAAGGTCATATGTCTTTATCAAAACAAACCCTGTCCAATTTTGGTTTCGGAAACTCTGGCCCACGCTTCTCTTCTTCTTCGAATCAGAAACCCTCTTTTTTTTTTCGCTTACAGTTAGAAACCCTGTATGATAAAGACGGGGGACTAATCTGAGCCTCTCAATTTACTGATTCTAATTTGGTTTTAAAACTTCTTGTAAATATATTGTCGCCGGTAGTAGCTGATAGCCTCCTCAAATTAAAAGAACCTCATTCTTGTTTCTGAAAGCTTATACATAATAACCTAGTTGATTAAGCTAAACAAGCTTTTCAATTCTTCTCTTCTCTCTCTCTCTCTCTCTCTCTCGTTTATAGACATCATGTCTGCTTTTGATTTTCCAATGCCTGTCATCATCGTGTTACTATTCCTCATTATCATTGGTTTTTGCCGGCCAGACCGCACCGGGATGATTCTTTCCCCAGTCATAATGCGTGGCATGTTGATCTCGAAGCAGGTCGACCGCAGGCCTCAACCGTCTTCTACATGTATACTGGACTACTGGAACTGACTGTGCAATTTGCTTGGAAGATGTTATGGAGGGGCGAAAATGTCGGTCGTTGGCTAGATGTAGGATTCGTATCACAATCTCTGCATTGATCAGTGGCTAGCCAAAAGGGAAACCAACTGTCCCTTTGCCGTGCTCCTGTTCAAAATATATCTCAGTTATGTACTTCTGATGTTCAAAGCTCATATAATAGATAGAATATTTCAATCACAGTCATGTACTCTTGCATTATGTTAGCAGCCAAATAAAAATATGGAATAGCATTGAAAGTTTTCAGATTCTGATTTTTCTTTGCACAGCGCCTATGGTTTTTCATCAACTGCAAGTTTTAACTCGTCAATTCCCAAAACTTGCAGACCAGATGGTATAAGGTTCAAATCACCGTCCATGACACTTTTGTAGTGTGAATGAGAAACCCCATTTCCCTTTCCTGGTTCTTTAGCCTATAGCTTGTACTAAAAAAATAAATTCCCAAATAGAAAGTATTTTAGCCTCTTTTCCCTTGAATATTGGTATTTTATTTATGAATATTAAGACTATATGGGACAGTTTGATATCGAAATATGACATTATATTAAAGATATTTAGTGACTAAAATTATAAATAAAACCTACGCCATTTAATTTCTATAAACAAACCAAAAAATGATAAGCTGGCCTTCCATATTCCAATTCATTTTGATTATTAAATAACTTTCTACGCCTATTGAATGTTACGTGCTTTTTTTTTAATGAGGTTTTGAGGTTGAGTTTGTTTTAGGAAATCAATGACATTTTTGGTAATTTAAAAGAAGTTAAAAGCCTTTTCTGTTATATTGTAAATGAGCTTTGGGTGTGTTTTTAAAGTCCATTTCATATAGGTTTTTTAATAATTTGGGCTCTTATATTGGATATAATAGTGAATCTTCCTTAATATAATGGGACTACTTGCTAGAAATTATAGTGGTAGGATTTTAAACATTTCCCTTTTTTCAATCTCAACAAAATATTATTGTTATTGTATTTTTGAGCTGGAGTACTAATTGATTGATTTCATGCAATTTTCTATAGTTTTATTCTATGTTACCCTAAAACTCCATAATTAAAACTTAAAATAACTTGACAATTAAATCCTAAAATTTAAAATATGTGAATTATGCTAGTTAGTTAGGTTAGTGAACCCGCCCCTTTGCACCTAGGTTTGATTCTTTTGGAAATTAGGATTAGATAACCTTATTCCTTGGGTGAAAAGTGAAATGATATGTTTATAATTGATAGCATGGATTATGGACGGGCAAACAACCCTGCCGTTGTTTTCGGTTACAGTTAGAAACCTCTACAATTCCGATTTAATTGGATTTAAAACTCTCGTTTCTGAAATTAAAAGAAACTCATTCTTGTTTCTGAAAGCTTATGCATAATAACCTAATTAATTAAGCTAAACAAGCTCTTCAATTATTTTGTCTCTCTCTCTCTCTCTCTCTCCCTCTCGTATAGACATCATGCCTGCTTTTTGATGATGTCTTATCAACCCTTGCCCTTATTCATGGAGGCCCCCTCACACTGCACCATCTTTTCTTTTTTTGTTGCAAAGATTGCACGCCCAATGATCATTTTCCGGGTGATGATGCACGGCACGATGATCTCGAAGAAGGTCGACCGCCATCAAAACTTGGTCGTCAAGCTCTTAATATTGCTGCAGTACAGCTGCCGCGCAGGCCTCAATCCTCTTCACATATACTGCTCTACTAGTCCTGAGTGTGTAATTTGTTTGAAGGAGTTTAGGAGAGGGCAAGAGTGTCGGTTGCTTGCTATTTGTAACCATTCGTATCACAAGTCCTGGATTGATCAGTGGCTAGCCGTAACGGAAAGCAACCGTCCCCTCTGCCATGCTCCTGCTCAAAATGTATCTTAATTTAGAGGGCTTTCTGCAATTCTCATTTGATTACTTTTGATGTTACAAAACAGAGCATGTAACTACCAAATTTACTTGTAACTTTAGAAGTAAAGTCCCTCTTGCATTATGTTAGTAGCCAACCAGAAATATGAAATTGCATTCCAAGTATTCAAGTTCTGATTTTCTTGCACAAGGCCTATGGCTTTCATCCAACTACAATTTTTAACTGACATCAATTCCCAAATAGAAAGAATTTTAGCTTCGATTCGTCCTGAATTACAATGTATATTTCTGCTACATACACTGGAGCAATAATAAAATGGACAATAAATGTATTACGACAGAAAAAATGACAGACATGTATCTTCGAATGCATGTTATGCAAAAACAAACTTGAGCAATACAGAGAGGGCAAACAATGTGTATTATTGACACATATTTCCATTAACTTTTATCCTTTCGGAATTACAACTACCAAAGAGAGAAACCTATGTTAACTGAGAGAGAATGCACCTAAAGGCCAAACTCTGAAGAAAATGCAAACCCATAAAAAGAAGGGGTTGTAAATAATCCAGAAAGTTCAACAAATGGGTTCCTTCTATGAAATCAACTTCCTAATAAACGAATGAAAGAAACAAAAAAAAAGTTCCACTACGAAAGAATTAAATACGATAATGTTGTATAGATATACAGAACCTCACGAACAACAATGTAATCGCTCAGCCAAAAAAAAAAGACATTTTGAGACTGGTCCTACTGGGTGAGGGAAGATATTGGAGTATGAAGCTGTACAGCCGTGAGACTTCTTGTCCCTCAAAAGAGCTCTTTAGTCAATACATAGGGTGTTGTGCAGGTCTTATGAACGAGACATACTGATTCCAACTTATGGACAGGTTCAGAAATTGGATTCTCATTTGCATTCAAACATTCATAACTTCACCAGTGTATATTACCTTTCGCTTTAGAAAGTATGTTATACAAAGAAACTGATTGTCTTACATCTGACTCTATCATCTCTTTAAGCAGGAATTTCAGCCTCCTCCCACTTCCCATCATTACAAAGCACTCCAATGGTGGAACTGTAGTAGCCACATTTGGAACCATTTCCATTCTTTCCCATTTCTTCCAGCAACCTCAGTGCCCTGTAAGAGCTACCCTCTTTGCAGTAACCATGAATCATCATATTATATATGACATCATTTGGCTCCAAATGAGTGTCACTCATTGATTTGAACAGCTTCGATGCTCCCTTCATATCGCTTTCATGCATAATCCACTGATTAAGCACCATAGGTGTGGTTTTGGGCACCAGACCCAGCCTTCTCCATGGAAAATTATCTGAAATGCTCTTTCCATGTCACCAGATCGAAGTAAGGAATCCATCAAATTGTATATGTCACTTTAGAAGGAGAAACACCTCTGTCGTTCATTCTCTCCACTAAATCAGCAACTCCTGCAGAATTTCTGGGCTCTAGAAAAGCCTTGAATCAAAACATTATAAGTCACCAAAGATGGTGATTGTCCATTAGACTTTAACTGATCAAATAAACTAGAGCCTTGTCCAACTTTCCTAGGTTACAAAACCCATCAATTAGATGTGTTAAAAGTAACAGGCTTTGGACTCTAATACCTTCCCTTATCATCTGTTAATAAAAAACTCTCAGCTTCCCACATCCTGATTTCCCTGGATAATCCGGAATTACGGTGTTGTATGCTACAACATTGCAGGCCACTCCCTCTCACGCATTTCATCAAACAGTTCCAGCTTCGTCATTTTCCCATCATTGCAACATCATTAATCAAAACAATTATAAGTGCATACATTAGGAAAACCCCATTACTTTCATCTTTAATAGAGCTTCAACGCATCTTTTTTTTATGGCCTTTCTAAAAGTCCATCAATCAACGAAGTATATGTATACTGGTTAGCAACCAAACCAAGCTCCTCCATTTTACCAAACATCTTCTTTGCCCTCTCTTAAATCTCCATTCTTGCAACACCCATCAATAAAGAGAGTATATAACAACATTCAGAGAACAGACCCATTTCCTCCAATTGAACCAAAAGCTCGAAACCTCTATCCAATCACCAGCCTCGCAGCAAACTTTTCAGCTTATCCCAAAACTACAGCATCCAACTCAAACCTACCCTTAAACTCATTCGGGAATTCCACCAAGCTTTTCCAAGAACTTTTCCACTTTACAAGAACCCAACAGATTATTAAAAGTGCTTAAATCTGGAACCGAGGCCCTGGTCAACCATCTGCTCAAAAAGTAAAGGGCTTGCTCTGGTAAACTGAGATTTGAACATGGCGTCATGATCATAGTTTCAAACAGATGATACAGAGAGAGGTTACAGCTCAAGTGATGCTGAATGACGGTGGAGGAGTAGAGGAAGGAGTGGAAGAATGGGAAGAAAGTCACCCAGAGAGCACTTGAAGAATGAGAGACTGGGCGTGTGTTGGCATGTTGGAGGAGGAAGGCAGTGGAGATGAAGGATATGGATTGGTGGGTGTGTTGGAAGCCTTGGAGAGTGGAGGAGTGAAAATTGAGAGGCTTTTAGTGGCGGGCTCTTCACCATTTTTTGAATGAGTAGCAATGCTACGTTCGTTAGAGCATTGTTGTCCGGCGTTTTCTAGTTGCCTTTGCCTCTCTTCGGAATAAGAATTAGCTGAACATTTTAGGAACTGGATTGGAAGTCTAGTTTTGCCCACCATGATGAAAAATATGGGCCAGGTTAAACTTTTTCGGATCAGCCCAGTTTATATTTTTAACCGCTTGAGTTAGAGCATTTCCAGCAACTGGGTTTGGCCCCCGGGCAGGAGGGGGCCCAAGCCCCATTTCGATGTTCCAGAGTGCCGTGTGACTTGGGCAGGAGGTTAGTCCCAGAAAACCGGGCAAGCCTAATGGCAAAACGTGAATTAGATATGTGAATTTGGATAATCTGGGGAATGACACGGATTTTTCCAACCAATTTTTTTGTCCGTGATGAACATGCGGAGTACACAGATTTTTGTTAGCAAACTCAGACAAAATTCCTCAAGAATATACTGCAATTTATCGCGTTTGTAAACTCCCCCAGCATGATTAACAGGCACTTATGGCGCCATTTGTAGCTGTAAAGGCTCTTTTTTGGTATAAACTAACATGTTGTTCATTTACCAAAGATTAGGAGGGTGATTCAATTAGGATTTTAATAGATTATTTTGAAGCTTACAAAGTTAGCTGGTCATTGGATTACAATTTTTGCAAGAAGGAACGTAGCAAACTCGGTGGATCAATTCGGAATTTTAAAATAGATTGTTTTGCTAAGCTTAAAAATCAGTGGTATTCAATTAGGATTTTTAGTATTAAAACACAAGTCTTGGTGGTATTGAAAAGCTTATCGAATTTGAAGATTTCATTAACTGGTGTATTCTATAGACTTTTTAGTAGGTGATATAAATACCAAGCCCCATAAAAAACTCATAATTCTATGCCTGATTCTCAGTTCTTTCTATTTTTCTATTTTTTATCTCTTCTCTTTTCTTTTATGTGAGACCTTGCAACCTTTGCGTGGCCTCCACCCTCCTGAACGAATTCCACAGCCAAACCCCGTAGAACCTTGGATTACATTACTTGAATAAACAACAATAAGAAATAAGAATAATTATTGAATTACTTTGTGGAGCATAGAGAAAAAAGTGAACCTCCTATGGAAGAAGACAAAGAGGGTGATTTGGGTATCTAGACAGTGGGGCTATCAATTCTCCCACCAAGTGTTCGACTTGAGGTGGTCGCTGAGCTCTGTGGTGGGTAATTCGCTTGGACTCTTTTTTTTCTTTTTCTTATTTTGCACATTTCGGTGTTCCTTCTATCTCTGATCCATACATACCCGGGACAATTCGGTGGTTCGGTCGACTGGGTGGTCTTGCTTGCGGCTTTTTGTGGTTCTTGGAGTCGACAAGCTAGCTGTGCGGATTTGTTTTTCATTGTAGTCTAGGAGTTTCTTGTTGTATTATTTTGCTTGTGAGAGTTAACGGTAGTTTTACATTTGTAGTTGAGTGCTCAGGTGATGAGTTGTGTTCTTGATGTTATGTTTAGGCAGCTTTAAAATACTTTAACATATTAATTCTGACCATGTGTTCAAGCTTGTATAGAAATATAAGTAAAATAATGTAATCAATAAATTAAAATCATAAGTAAAATCCTAGTGAATTAAAATCATAAGTAAAATCATGTAATTGCAATATAGTAAAATCACTAGAAGAAATGATATATAAAATTGGGTGAATTCCATTACATTAAAATCATGCAATGATAATCTATTAAAAATCTCGATCCAACACCCCCGCTTAAGCTTTAAAATCTTGTACGTTACAATTCAATTATTCCGAATACATGAAATTATCAAATTCCTTTTTTTGGATAAAATAAGAAAACTATTAAACTTCACAAGGTAAGATATAATCCAAAAGATCTAGTTAGAACCTTTTTTTTTCCTGCCCAAAAAATATTTTTTGTTTTTGGGCTAAGATATAATCACAGCCAGTTAATGGAATACAGATGGAACTTTTTACCAAAACTGACAAGATCCGCAAACAAAAACGCAAAATTTCAAACAAACCAATACATATGCAGTTGTGATTGACCCACTACCCCACGTCTCTCCGCTCATCAACTCTCCTCTTAGTCTTACCGGATTGTGGACAATCGAAAACTGTTTCCATCAACTCATCAAGCAAAGCATACTCAAGCGGGGCCCCAGCACAGACCTTTCTTCTGAGTTTCAACTTTCAACATATGCTCTCTGGTGTTCTCTACCCTCTTGCTCCTTTCAGCTTCTCTACACCAGAGACATGGAGCAGAAATCCTCTGCAACCGCACGGCCCAGCTCCTCCTCCTCTTCCTCCTCGTCTCCGCTTGCCACGTCATGGGAGCGACAGCTTACTCCATCGGGGTGAACGATGGCACCATAGCTGATAACCTCCCGCCGCCCTCCCAGGTGGTGACCCTCCTCAGACCAAAACCACCATCGACCGCGTCAAAATCTTCGACGCCAAACCCGACATGCTCCGCGCCTTCGCCGACACCAAGATCGCCATCACCGTCACCGTCGGTAACGGCGACGTTCCCGCCTCGCCCAGCTCTTCTGCGGCTCGGCCTCGGTGTCCGCTAACATCCGCCCTCACCCCCACGATCATCTTACCGGATCGCCGTCGGCAACGAATCCCGCCACGTCGGACAAGGACCTCATCGCGTATCCGTTCCCGCCATGAAGTCTCTCCACCAGGCTCTCCAGCTGGCTAGATCCACGGTCTAGGTCGGGACACCTCACTCTCTCGGCATACTAGCGCCCAACAGGGCCCACCGAGTCAGGGCCGATTCCCGAACCGGCTTCGACCAGTCGTCTTCACTCCGATGCTCAGACCCACCGCCAGACCAAATCCCCGTTTTTCGATCAACCCGTACCCGTTTTTTGGATTCGTACCAGACTTTAAACTACGCGCTTCTTCAAGCCAAACGCAGGCGTTTTCGACAACGCCACGGGAACGAACGACACCAACATGTTCCACGCGCAGATGGACGCGGTTTCTCGGCGATGAAGCAGGTCGGATACGAGGACGTGGACATCGTGGTGGCGGAAACTGGGTGGCCCTCGCGGGCGAGCCCGACCCACCCCGATGTGCAATGTGGACAATGCGGCGTCGTATAAGGGGAACCTCCGTGCGGCACGTGAACTCGGGAAAAGGCACGCCGTTGATGCCGAACCGGACGTTCGAGACTTACATCTTCGCGTTGTTCAATGAGAATACTGAAACCCACAGACTTCGGAGCGGAATTACGGGTTGTTCAAGGCCCACTTGAGCCCAGTTTACGAACGTGGGCATTTTGCGGAACCAACAGGTAATCCTTTGGGTAATTTTAGAAAATGTTTTTGGTTTATCCGGCGGTAGAATCGGAAGTTCTGAATTCTTCATGTGCTGCCAATAGTATTTTGACACGTAGTGGAGGTCGATGTTGTCTTACTGATGGAGCACTCGGCTTCCGCGTTTGTGCTTCTGAGCTCTGACAATGCCTACGACAAAAGCTCACCTGTCGTTGCTGTTTATGTATAATTACTGTTCCTTTAATTATTTATTTTAGGCAGCCGGGTCCTACATCTGGCGTGGCATCCGGACCCACATTGGCGGGGCTGGCGGACCACATCTCGTTCCCTGGCGGTGGAGCAACAGCACCGTCATCGTCGGAGAAGAGGTGGTGCGTGCCCAGATGGAACGCTTCGGATGTGGCGCTGCAGGCGAACTTCATTGATTACGTGTGCAGCAGCGGAGTGGACTGTAAGGGCGATACAAAAAAAGGTGGGCCCTGCTTTCAACCCAATACCGTGAGGTCGCACGCAGCTTACGTCATGAACGCTTATTACCAGTCGGTGGGGCCGCAGTATTAGAATTGTACTTCAAGCACAATGGATTACGTCACAACCACTGATCCCAGTAAGCTTTCCCTGATTTTTAATTTATTTATCGACATCTTGAAACTAGCGAAATTAGTTTTTGTTTCTTCTCTTTTTTATAGAAAAAAAGTGGAAAAATCGGTGGGAGGTTACTGTGCACGTATCCATACAAGGGAGAAATCGAAGCCTCGGTGGAGGGAGGTCATGAAAATGAAGTAGCAGAGTGGCAGAGACATTTATGATGGTGGTAGCTTCTTGTATGATGTTCTTCTAGAAAAGATTAGAATTAAGATTATCTTTTGAATTTTTAAAAAAGTTAATTTAATTTCGTCATTAACTAGGGATAGCTACTCTGGCTGCTGCTATTGTAGTGGGGTTTTATTATTGTTCGGGTGCGAAGAAGTGGCCGTGTTTTGGACAGAAAAGGGATGGCACTTTTCGTGAACTAGTGATACGTGGATAATTTTTTCACATGTTTATTTCTTTAATAAAGAGAGTAACATAGTGTATTTCTAGACATAGCAAAGTATATTTTTTAAGCCCGTTTGTTTCCGAAGGCCTCTAGCTAGGACTTGTTTGATTCACCTTCACACTAATACCCTATCTTAAATCTTTCCTTCTTCCTTTTGGCATTTTCTTACTTCACAAGATTTCCAGTGGCCAAACTCAGGGGACAATGCTTGGTAGTGATAAGACTTAAGGAACATGCTCTAAAAATTTAGTCGTGTGTGTCGCGGTATGGAATCTAACAGGAAAATTGAGCATAATTGAATACACAGGAGGCACAATTGCATGAACTAAAAGTTTAATGGAGACACAAAATAAAATTGAAAGTTCAGAGATAATTATATAACAAAGTCCAAAATTCATGGAAATATTCGCTCCAACATATCACATGAATTATATGAGTAGAACGTTAATGTTTCTCGTTTTGCGTTTGATTTTTGAAGTCAATAGATCCTCTTGTTCTCATTGAAATGTCTCCTAAACCCTATGTTACGAAAGGAAGATGCTTTGCTATAACTAATAGAATCTAATTCCTCTTAACTTTAAGAGAGTTTTATAGCAATTTCTTTGGAGTAAAGCAATATTATGCTTGTCGTTTTCAGTACAATACTCATACTCTATGGATATAGTGTGTATGTATAAAGAGGTTGTGGTTTGAATCGTATTGTGACTGCAAATACCACTTTCCGAAGACCAATATCATTCTATGCCCACCAGAACAAACTATATCTAGTGACAAGGGCTATATGTGATGTCAGCAGTGTTACGAATTCTCGCATGCATCCAACCACTCTTATAGAAAAATAGTGGTGAGAGTCATTTGTATGTGGTGTAGGATAATTCAGTATTTAAGCCATTCTTTTATGACAAACTTTTAAATTTGCTCTAATCTTGAATTTCTTACTCTGAATTTGCAACAGGTAAATGTGCTTTTGCTCTTGCATTCAGTAAATTTTGTCAATAAAGTCGTTAAATTATTGACGTGGCATGAACATTTAGTAATTTTAGTTATGAACAAAAATTTAAAATCCAAATTAATCTTCCAAATGTACAATATCATAATAAAAAAAGCTTTCAAAAAAACACGGTAGTTTTCTACCCGTCTTTAACTACACATTATACAGATTCAAGTATATGGGTAGTGAGGATATTGATACCCTTGCAAGACATAAACAGAATCACGACAAAAGCGGACAACTGTAGCCCTCAGCTACCCACTTCTCAATGCATCCTCTGTGAAACGTATGCTCACATTTAAGAACCATGCACTTATCTTTCTTCCTCAAACTCCTCCATGCAAATAACACACTCGTCACTGTGAAATCCTTACTCTTGTCCACTCGATACTTGAAAGGTATACCACAGCAGATTAGCCGTGGCCGCAGCGGCGGTCTTCTGGCTGATCTTCTCATTCTAGGTGGTGCGTTTAATGGTGTTGTTATTGTCGTTCCCAGATTGGATGTCGTGGGTTGGATGCGTTGTTTGATCGGCGGCATTTTCCCTGATGATCCCATATATGATGGCGGTTACTATTAGAATGCATAATAGTATCGGCGCGGCAGTGCGTACATAACCAAGCTCTGGTGGCAGTGAAGGCTGTAGCGCGAAGAGGAAGAGGCGGAGGAGCTGCCGATACCATGGCGGGCGGACTGCGTGTATGAGGTGAGAGAGTAAACCAGTGTGGTTGTTTGTTTAAGGATTACAAATTAATATATACTTGAGGAAAGCCTAAGTCCTAATGGCATAAGGAAGAGAAATGGAAAGTTTCTAACTAGTTTAGGGATTTGGCGGTACAAACTACGCACGGGAGGTTTGGGTGTAAGTAAATGCAATAGTGTAATGTTTGAGTGGCAAGTTCAATTCCTATACTTTAAGAAAACAAAAAGAAAAAGGGGTTTTTCTTTAGCTTTTTGACCTGATGGGAAAATTCCAAATATTTTACACACACTACAAGAAAAGTAGGCAATAGTCACGTTTTTTTGTCAACAAATTGATTTTGGTGACAGTAGGTGGCTGGTCAATGGTTTTGTACTTATTTGTCACCATTATTTGTGTTTAACTCTCTCACATTTCAATTTATTGGAGAAAAAGAATAATTAGGATGTAGGACATGTTGCTATTGCTGGATTCAAAAGTCAAGTTATTTTTGTTCTTGATTTTGTTTACCTAGTTTTCAACGTATACCAAACTAAAAATACTAATCTTAGTAGTCGGTGAATAAAATATTCTTCAGGATCAATTAAGGATTCAGTTGTAGGTATGAAAATACTAAATATTGCTGAAGGTAATTATAAGTCCTTAATCTTGTAAAATTGGCTAATTTAATCTTGTAAATGAATTTTTGGAAAATGAAAAGTAATTAGAAATTGTTTTTTTTTTTTAGAAGGAATATAATACACAAGCTATACACTAGTTATTATACAAATACAAATATAAATACAAGATTAATATCTGTCCGTCAAATCAAACAAAATAATAAAATATTATGATTTTATTTGATGTTTAGCTCTTAATTTGCAAGCTATAGAGGTCAGTAATTTGTGTCAGCAAACTCTCTCGTTCATAACAAAGAGCAAAAGTCACAAGGAGTGTCACACACTCTAATTGTAACTGCATCGTCACTATTGGCTTTTGTCACTAAAAATCATGACTAATAGGAACAATAGTCACGGAAAATATAGTAATTACTGCTCTCTTTTTTGGTAGTGACAAACATTCAATTAACTATACATAATACATATTGACGGTTGTGTGAACCTGATTTAGATCTCCTTGCACAACCCAAACACAATGCCCGACAAACTGGACAATGGCTCGCCGTAGCAAGCCAATCATCTATGGATTGGTGGATGTCATGCCTACAAATTGCTAAGAGAATCTGCAATATTCTCCTTCCTTAAACTCCTACCACTACAAATAACACACTCATCACTGCAAATTCCTATTCTTTTTCCACTCGATGCATGAAAGGTACACCATTAAGAGATTAGCCACGATGGTCTTCGTGTTCGCCGTAGATTTGTCGTTGTTGGTGCCCCGAATTCAATGTCCAGAGGGTTAAAGTCTGATCAGCCCTTTGATTAGCATGGAGTTACTGATAAGCAGGTATATGTTGATGGCTACTAAAGTCATTAGTAGATGACATCGTATAATTCTACAACAGCGTGCCCCAAGGAATCGTACCTATAAAGAGGGCTATGTAGCAATGATAGAATTAGGTTTGTCGCCGTTGATACCTGTGAAAAGCGGTGGAGGAGGAGGGGGAGGGAGAAGAAGAGTGACGGCCGCAGGATAGCATGGCTGAGTGTGTATGTGTGTGAGAGGGAGAGGAAGGGGAGGTAAAAAGTTTAAGAAAATATGCTTATTTTAGCCCACATATTAAAAACAATTAAAGTTCAACCGCTTGTGAAAAAGACACAATTCCTAACATTGCTCACAATATATATATACATCCCATCTCATCTATATGTGATGTTGATATATTTTGAGTTTTTTTAACCCGGCCATTATTACTTTAATTGTTTTTTTATATGTGATTGCATATTAAATCCAACAAATTATTTGTATAGTAGATTGCATCTCAGATTGAAGTGAGACTCCTTAACAAAAGAGCAAAGAATAAATCCTAAACGCAAAAAAGAGAGATTAAATGAACGCTTCAAATTTGTTTACTAACTCTCAACATACTCTTCAAATTATAGATAAATTATTTGTATCATAATTTTTTTTTTTTAAATATCACGATGTGAGGGAGGGGGAATCCAAACATAGGACCTTAGGTGGGTAAATGCTCTTAGAGGACTGGCAGGATCCGCTGGGGGCGGGCTGAGCCCGGAGTGAAACCCGCGCGCGAGCACGGCCGAGGCCCGGGCAGAGGTGAACCCCAGCAAGCCTGAGTTCAGCCTCCTGGGGAGGCTAGCAGGAACTTGGAGCTTGAGTTTTGGATGACATCGCAGACGTGTCCCAGTGCCACCCAGTAGCCATCAGCAGCGTGGCAGTGTCCTCCGCTCTCCCTGATTCGATTTTTTCCCTCCAATCCAGACGCAGCAAATTTTTGTGCAATAAAATAATGAAAAAAAACTCAAAAATTAATGATTTTTTAACTTCTATAAATACCAACCAATACTCTTCACTTTTAACACCAAATCCTCATACATTTTCGTCTCCTTCAACTATTATTCACTTTATATTTAATATTTTTGTTCACTTTCAAGTTTTATTTTTCCGAAATCTTTGTCTCAATTTTTTTTCAGAATTGTGATATGAATTTTATAACAAAGATTGACACGTAAAACGGGAAGTAGCAAATTAGAAAATATTATCCATATTCATCTATTAGGTAAACAAATTTGTGAAAAAAACAAAACAAAAAAAATGAATAGTGTTCGCCCTTTAGGTGAGACCTGAAGCGGGAAACAAATTCCTTTTTCCAAAGGGGCTCTAAACTGTGAATAGTAGCTATCCTAGCATCCATATTAGGGGTAACAAGGGACTAATCCTGGAAGTGCTCTTTAACCACTTCGAGCTACAGGCCCCTTGCATTTGTATCATAGTTATTAGTTACTCAGCCTCTTCACACAAGCAGAACATGCCTTTTATTAATCAAATGCGCTAACCACGACTTACAGAAATTTAACCATGCCGGTATGAACCACATCAATGAGTAAAAAATCGAATATGAAAACAATAATTTGATAGGTAAAGTTTAGGGTTCAGGTTTGAAGAAAAGCAAACATCTTCAACTTTGCTGAGTTGGAGTGCAGGAATTGAACATAAAACTTTAGAGCACAGGAGGAGAAGAGAGATAGAAGAAAAATATGACACGGACATTTGAGATCTGATTTAGATATAAAGAAAATTCAAAAGTAGACAAATTAGCAAATAACCTTCAATATAAAGAAAACTATTTTGTATTATTGCCAAAACTCCAGGGAACTAACCAACACAAATGCTTCAAAAGAATTTCAGAAATTATTGATTTAGTTTTCACACTGTTATATAACAGTTACAAAAAATGAATAACAACCACCAATGTACTTTCCAAAACAAAAAATAATAACATTTATGCAATTGTTTCCAAAATGTAGAAAACTACTTAACAATTGCACAAAACCCTTGAAGAAACTTGCAAATAAATACCATATATATATATATACCAGAGTCTCATTATATCTGAGGATAGACAAAATAATTTCATGTTAAAGGATTTAAGATTTACAGAATTTTTTTTCTTCCAACAATCCAAACTCTCTATTTTTTAACACTAATTCCATATATCATCATTGTAAAAATTAGACAATCAAAAGCTGTTCAACATCCAATTGTATTGATTAAAATAAATCGCTTTAGTATTTAGAGAAAAGTCCGTATTACAAAAATTTCGATGACGCGATAGAGTAGTCCAGAACGATCTGGGATTCAATTATTTTTAGTAGAGATGATCTTTGAATGATTGAAAGTTGACGGTTTGGATTAGTGAAATACGATGGAATCAAAGCGCTACAAATGTGTCCTTCAAATAACCCATTTTGATTCATTGAAATACGATTGCGGAGTGGCGCGCGCTCGAACAGAAGCACGGCAGAGGACAATGCTTGTTCCTTTGTAGCCATTTACCGATGCATTTCTGGTGATAGGTGGGGTTACATGTGCATCAGCGAGCACAGGGTCCCATTCCTTAAACTCCTAGAAGCAGATTGCACACTCGTCACTGCTAAATGTTTCTGTTCATTGGCAAGTCTGTGTGTGTGTGAAGACCCCTAAGGCTTGTTGCGGTGTTTGGGATTCAAGATCGCAGGTTTGGTCATTGGTTGGTCTCTTATTCTCCCTTTACACCAGTACAAGAGAGGACATACATGATGGTTCTAGGCAAGAGTACTGGAAATATTAGTTGCATTAAGTGTGCTGTCGGTGATGAAGCTGGGGAGGCAAGAGGCAATGGTGGAGGAGGTAGAAGAGTGAGCCACGGCTACCATAGTAAGCTACTAGTTGTGTATGAGAGAGTGAGATCCAGTGTTAGGTACCCTGTACTGTTTTTTCTATATACAATACTTTTCCATTAGGAGCCTAATTTTTTAAGGCAAATAGTCAAAATAAGGACAATCTAAAAATTGACTGGAGGTTTTGGGAGTCGTGGTAGCTAGCGAGATCCACCACCACTATTGTAAATTGACTGGTTTCCCCTTGCAAAAGTACCTAATGGAAAAACTTCCGGGCGTTAGTCTGTTTGAGCGTCGGGGCACGAATTTACTGGAAGCACCATGAGTCCATGACGATCGAGGTTTTGGGTTTACGTAAAGGGAAGGATATCCCTTGTCCTAGTAAAGGTTTAGGGTTTACGTAAAGGGAAAGGATATTTTGCTAGGCTTTGGAATTCTCTATAGCTTCGTCTTTTTCTTGTTTGGTCTTGTTTTCAAGTGTTTTCATGTGGTCCTCTCTGATCACTTGGCTGTAATGTTTACTGTTTTGAATGATATTCACGATTTTCGACCCAAACAGATGAAATAAAAATGGCCCCATACATATCTAAAAAAAAAAAAATAGAAAAGTTGCTTCCCAAAGTTATTGGTGGTAACAATACAATGCACAAACTTACAACAACAAAAAATTCCCAATTAACAAGTCGTTTTGAAGAAAGAAACCACAACATTAAAAACATTATTATTATTTTTCTTCTGTCTCTGAAATTTGAAT
>CM031922.1:8085123-8101903 GCA_018703695.1 Prunus fruticosa
TTGCTTTTTGTCTCGATGGAGGAGGCTTCAGGACCGTAATAGCTGTTGTGGCACGTTTTGAGTGGGTGAGTTATTTCTTCTCTAGTCTAACGATTCCATATGCCCGAGCCATCACTTCCCTCATATCCACTGGTGGGGTCTTAACTAAAGATCTATACATCTTTGTCCCAGGTATCACCTTTCACGAAACGCCAGCGAAGCAGTATGAGAATTGCATTCCTCAAGGGTAGATATATCCTCTGTGAAACGCCTCAAATAGTCTTTAAAGATTTCACTGATACTTTGCTTTTTGTTGAATAGGATCATGACATCCTTCCTCCTCTTATGATTGCAATGTACTGAGATACGAACATCTCACAAAGTTGGGTGAAACTACCTGATGAATCCTGGTTTCAGCTTGCCCAAAAACAAGTGAGAAACTTGACTTTGAAAAAGAAATGTGTTCTATTATAATATTATAATAAAATATATATCAATTTCTAGTATTAGTATTATGAAGAAAGTATTATGAAGAAATACTATAACTTGTTTTTAAGAGAGAAAAATAAACCTAATTTTAGACAACTGTCATTTTTAAAGGGAATTTTGCATAAATACCACCTGTGCACAATACCACTTGAATTTGTTTTTTTTAGCAAAATGACACCCATACTTTGCTATGTGTTGCAATGTACCACATGACCGTCAAATATTCCGTTAAGTGATGAGATGGCCAAAGCGGACTCCACATTTTTGTTGACTTGGATTGATTCTCTATGTTTGAAAAACCAAGAACTTGTACACTAAACAAAAAAATTCAACTTCTACATATCATGAAGATAAAACCTAATAAAGAAAATTGAACAAATAATATTTTGATTTAGTGTATATTTGTTGAGGCCCAAAAAATCCAAGGTTGGGCCCAAAAATATTCATAGCCCAGTGCAATACCTTATTGAGAAAAAACCCGATTTAAGCACATGAAAGTTCGTCATATGCGCTTGCACACGTGCCACGCCAAGCAAACAAGCAACACGCCATGCTACAAGCTTAAGTGGGCCCAAACCACGCAAATGCCTGGGGCTTGCCTGGCAGGTTGTGGTATGGATGGTTACGAGCATTCACAAGGCCCATTGATGAGCCAAGAAGTGGAAGTTTTGGGCTACTTGGGAGCACCAAAACTCAAGCCCACTTCTTGAGCCCAAACATATGGGTAAGCAAAAGAGAGAGAAAAATGACCCAATGTCTTAGGAGAATGTCCAATAGTCTGCAACACTTAGGAAAGCCCCATATCAGTTAAAGCCTCTAGCACCTCGTCAAAAGGTAAAGCAAATAAGCCATTTCCAGCGCCTGACAAAACCTTAGCTGACTGCTGGAAGTAGGGAGCCAACGACCCAATGCCTTAGGAAAAGCCCAGCCCAGGACTTTATAAAATATCTAGCATCGAGTTCAGCCATTGTCAAAGCTCCAGGACCAAGTCAAACAGAGGTCATCGTAAAAACCAACGGAAATCCATAGGACATGAGGAATACCCATTGGACAAACGACTCCATCCATTCTCTTTTTCTTCTACAAGCTCTAGTTTGAAAACCAAGAAGGAAAGTAGGTGGTGCCTCACCCCCATAGGGAGGTCCAGCCGCATAAAAACCTTGGAACCCCAAAGAACCTTTGACCCAGGCACTCTGGTTGAAGAGATTTCACCAAAAATGGGTAATTGGAAAGAAGCAAAAGAAAAGTGGGAATGGAGGATCGATAGAATTATGGTTCTAAACACCTATAAAAGGGAGCTTTCTCTACCCAGCAAAACCCATCATCTAGAGCGCGACCAAGCTTTGTCAAGCGGCTGGGAATTTACTCAAGACACCACATTCTCTATTCCCATCTCTACCTCTCTTCCTTAGTCAAAAATCTCTTCAGATCTCTCTCCCCCTTGCCCTGAATATTTGTTTCCATAAGAAATTCAAGCTTTTCTCTCTCTCTCAGATTTCTAAACTTGTGAAGGCTTAGCTCCCATGCCTCAAGCTCCTCAAGCCAAGCAATTCCATTGCTAATCTGTCGCGTTTATTTGGTTGATTGGTGAAAGAATCCAAGGTGTTTTCTAAGGTTGTCACTACTCCTTTCAAAACTCTCTTAGAGCCCGGTCTTTGAACTTCAGAAACGGGGGCAACCTTCTCCGCTCATCCTTTACAGCAGCCCAAGCCCATTCGTCCGGCCGCCTGGAAGAAAAAAGACCTCAACAATATTATATAAGTTTCCAATACACAGGGCTTTGCTCACCTCCATCCACAGGGTTTGAACAAAAGGTATAATCGATTGGTTTTCTTCGCTTGAAATTTCCTAAGAGAGATTAGAAGGGAGGAAAACTGGGTTTTGCACGCATTTGAGAATTGATGGTGGAGAAGATGCAGAGATTCCTGAGGGAGGAGAGTGGGTATTGCTGGGTTTTGCAAGGAAGGAATTGATGCTGCAATTGGAGAAGAGGAGAAAACGCTCGCAGGGAGAAGACAAAGACGCTCGAAGGCCAAGAATCTTTAAAAATTGGTGAAATTTTCTTACTTTACCACTTCCTTCCATTTTCATCCACAAAACCGTTAAGTTTGATGATGTGACATGTACATTTTAGTAATTTTAGTTATTAAAAAAATTTAAAATCCAAGTTAAAGATGAAAAACAAAATTAAAACTTTTTTAAAACTTTTTTTATGGGTTTAAAAAAAAATCCTGATTTTGTGCTTTCAAGACTGAGGGTGCAATATTAATCAAACCCCCTACCATCACAGCCACAAACTCCACTGTCAAACCCATCACCCAGTCAGACCATCGCCACCGTAAGAAGCACCAGCAAACCTCATTGTTACCTCCACCCAATCAACCCCATCTACACTATCAACGCCACCACCATCCACACTAGAGGTGTCAAACTGGACGGGCCGGCCCGGCACGGCACGAGCCCAGCCCGCCGTTTAAATGAGGCACACGGCACGGCACGAGCACGATATATTAGTGGGCCATGCTCGGCACGGACGAAAGCTTGAACCGGGCTTGGAATTTAAAAAAAAGTCCAATGAATTGGGCCGAACCCGTGGCCCGAAATTAAATGAACTTGGCCCGAACCCGCTTCAAGCACGGCACGAGCCCGAGCCCACGGCACGGCACGGCCCGAGCCCGAGCCCGCTTCAATCCTCTATTGCATTTTTTTAAGACAAAATCATGGCATTGATCTGGGTTTGGGGCGAGCGTGAGGGCGAGCGTCGTCTTCTACATCGATTTGGGGCTTCGCCTTCTTCTCGTCTTCTCTGTTTTCTCTAGATCTTACAATGATGACAACTGTGATTTATATTCTCTGGTATTATATGATGCCTTTGGTGGTTTTAGATTTTGTCTTAATTTTGAGTTGAACTTGAATCACTCCTCTCCTACCCCCACCCCGGGAATCACTCAGCCCACCCGCGCCTCATTCATCCTGGGAATCTCAACAAGTCTCAGACCCAGAAGCGCTTCTGAAGCGGCTCGACGGCGAGAAGCTCAGACTGTTCTGGCCAGCTCAGCTTAAACGGTTCGACGGCGGCGGCCGGCGCCTGCGGCTGCGTCTGAGAAGCCACGGCGGTACCCAGAAAGTAAAATCAATTTTTTTCTGAGGATGGAAGGGATTTTAGGGCAGAACAGACTTGAAGATGTGAGTTGGCTTTGCTCCCTCTCCGAGTCCGAGCTTGTAAGTTTTCTTTCACCATTAAAGCAACTTAATTTGTTGATTTAGTTTGTTGTTTGTGATGGGTCATATCAAATTCTGCATAAAGGTTGAATTTTTGACGTAAAAAATCAGCAGTTTTATGCTTATTGATGTCGGAAATTGGAAGTAAACACACATATTATCGCAGGACATGTTGATTAGCTTAAAAAGCATTGTTCTTCAACGTGCAAGAATGATTGGGCATGAGGAACTAGCCAACAATTTTGATCTCAAGGTGCTTCGAGCTCTTGGTATGTGTGACCGCCTCTCGTTCTCTTATTTTCTGCCATTCTTGATAGCATGATAGGTTTATCTGTGTTCTTTTATGTGTTGTGGATTTATGGTTGGGTGTAGTACCAAACTTTAAAGGTTTTCGAGAATCTTAGCTATCTAACTTTGAATTTGGCTTTATATCTAAGCTGTATATACGCATAACTCTGTGTGTATTACATTCTGGACTTTGATGCACAACAAGGGGATTGGACTTTGTGTTTTTTTTGGTTGTTTTTTGCCTGGGTATGTGTTTTGCTGAATTTTGTTTTGGTGCATTATGCTGTGTAATAGGCTTCTGAGTTTTGTTTCCTGAGAGTATATCTTCTCGAAACTGAAAACAATGAAGAATTATAGAAAGAATTACTATGCATGGTACAACTATTGATTCAAATTGCATCAATGTACATTGTATTTGGTTGTGCGAGCATGGATCATGTGACTGCTTCATTTTTTCTCAATTACATCATAGTCTGTTTCTATTGAATTTTGGTTGCTTGTGTTGAAATCTCTGATTTAGTTATCGCATTCTATAGATGGAGTTGTATCTGTAATTTCTATGTAAAGTGGGTCGAGCTGTTCATTCTTCATTGGAGGACCCTATGATTCTTAAATTCAAGTGCTTTTTTCTTATTATCTGTTGGACATGCTTAATTCTTTTGAATTTCCCACAAAATGAATGATATTTATTAATCTTATTTGAGTTTGTAATTGCTGTAACATGCAGAGGGATCAAGCAGCAGTCAAGCATCTAGTAGGGACTTCCAGGGGTTAACTGTAGAGAGGCTCCGTGCCCTTCTGAAGGCTAAAGGTCTTTCTTTAAAGGGAAAGAAGGCAAGTATCAAGACAATCAAATCTCAACTCTTAAGTATATACTTGAAGGACCTATTTATACATGAACCAAATTGGATTGTTTATGATGTAAGCTGGAATTATCGATCATTTAAAATGACAATGACAAGCTTAGAGACTGAGAAATGCATTTTGTATCATCATGTTCTATAAATTTCTTGGTCAAGACATCGTGTTCTATAAATTACATTTGGCTTGTTTTATAGCATAACTTCCCAATATAATGAACTGCATACATGTTCTTATTGATTAGAAGTTAAAACAGTAACTGGTGTGAGGATTTCATCTCTTGAATTAGTGGTGAAAGCTAGGATTTCATCTCTTATATTTTTTTATGTTTATAATATGAATTATGTAGTGGAAAAAAAATCAAGGGAAAAAAAAAATCAAATTAAATGGGCTGGTTCTTGGGCCCGAGTAAGGCACGAGCACGGCACGGGCACGACACGAGCCCGGCCCGGCCCGTTTCAATTTGGACATGGGCTTTGGGCCGGGCTGGGATTTATGATTTTACTAAATGGGCTGGCACGGCACGGCCCGATAAGTTAAATGGGCCGGCCCGGCACGGCACAAAAATATTAAAAGCACGAGTTTAAATGGGACGGGCCGGCCCGGCACGGCCCGTTTGACACCTCTAATCCACACCACTTGCACTAAATCCAACTACCACCATCCAATCGAACCCACCAGGAACTTCACCCATACCAAATGAAGCCACCATCATCAAACCCAACCAACCTACTGACTATCGACTAGTGAAATCGAAGGGAGATCCCCGAGAGAGAGAGAGAGAGAGAGAGAGAGAGAGAGAGAGAGAGAGAGAGAGGAGGGAGGTTCGAGGAGGGTCTGCTGGGTGCTTTGGGGATGAGGGTGACCGGAAGAGAAGAGTGGAAGATGGAGGTAGGGGCTGTGAGTTGACGGGAAGGGAAGAAAAGGAATATGGGGTTGTTAACCCTAAAGTTTTTAAAAACATTTTTTATATTTAATTTGGATTTTAAAGTTTTTTAATAGCTAAAATTACTAAAATTCACATTCCATGTTGTTCACCCGTTTTAATTTGTTTCCTAAGAGATGATAGGGTAAAGTTCCCCATTAATTCAAAGACCATTGTTTGGTCAGTAAATTAACTTTCTTTATGTGTTGAGCGTGCCACTGTTAGCAATTTTTCAATTCTAACAGACTTTAGAGTAAAAATAACTTGCGCCCCAAGCTATTGACTTTGATCAAACGATTGTGAATTTGGGTGAGGAATATCTCCCAAGTAAGTTCTTTTCTATGCCTTAGACTGGTAAGGACTTTATAATTTTCCTCAATACAAAACCGGTAGTTCCTGCCAGGAATACACTGATAACATGTTGAACTAATTCCAGGCAGAACTCCCCTTTACAAGACTCAAAAAGGGAAAACTGACTATACAAAGACAAAAGGAGGGATGTGCTTCCATTTCTGCCTGGTTAGTTGCCTCCGTTCTGGGCTGGACTGGGTGTGTCTGTGCTGGACTGGACTCTGAACAGCTTCAACTGTTAGGCTTCGGCTGCAAATTCGATACCAAAGCTTGAGTTTGGCAGAGCTTTAATCTATTTCAAGCCCTGGACGGGTTTCGGATGGGCAGAACTGGGACTTCTCCAGTCTGAAAGGGGCAGAAGTGGCTGGACTTGAGCTGGAGGTGTACCTGTAGTACCTGTGCTGCTTAGTCATGGCTTTCCATAAATTTGTTGAGGTTTTCGTATTTGAGAAAACTCAACCTCTGCTTGTCTTGGCTTTTGCTGAACCAAATTTGTAACGAGAGAAATCTCGTTATTGTTGACTTGTGAATTGGGATTCAAATCAGAAGCAGCGATCTAACCGCCTTGGCTGGGAGAAAAACAGGATGATTCTGCAAGCTTGTTGAAAAGCTTTTGAGTTTGAAGTACTTCAGACTCTTAGTCTGTTGGAACTTGTTTGGGATTTTTGTGATCAAGTGATCATTTGAGTGTTTGTCTTTTGACTGAGTTTTTGGTTGTGTTGATTGATTGTCGTTGCTCTGTTCACCCTCTCTTGTATATATAAGAAATGTTTTTGAGAGTGGGCGTGATCGGTTCATAATTGTATATTATTTCTTACCCTTCTAGCTTATGATTTGGTTATGTTTTTTAATTAAACTTGTGCAAATCCTTTTTGTGTTTATCTTTCAGTTAATTGAGCTTTAGGTAACAATGATGGCTTTGGAGAGCATAATTCATGCAATTCAAGCATGTTAAGGCCTAATTTGGATGAATTGATGAAGAGCTTAAAGACAAATTCATTATGGCTACAGCCCCCTGCCAGTCCAGTTCCGTAGGTCATATTGCAAGCTTTGTTTCAGCAACCTACATAGCTCGAATGAGGCAGAATTCTTCATGAAAGTTGTTCCAATGGGTGTGTACTATAACATATCCACAATTCAGCCCCATTGGATAAATCTGGAGTCCGTTACCTAGCAAACACAGAACCATGCTCAGGATGGATCTTATCAGCGCGGAAAATGAGTTAACAATTTGTTTCGGCCTTAACTTCTTCCTCCGACCTTGGATTGGCCCCAATAACATATGGCTGGAAAGAAGACATTCTGAACTTCAATTTAGAGTGCTTAAAGTCCTAATTTGATTAAGAGAAACCCAAGTTGTAAGCCCTTGAAGTTGATGGTCATGCTGACCTCAGCATGTGCTGGTTGGATGCTTGGTCATGGTGAGCTAGGCATGAGCTATCATTTCTGGTTGGAAGCTTGGTCATGGTGACATGAAGATGATCTAGGGCTACTGGTGGGATTAATTGGTGAAGTGCATCAACCATTCAAGATTTTCTAATACAAGTGCATCACCCAATTTAGATTTTCTAATACAAGTGCATCAACCATTTCAGATTTTATAAAACAAGTGTTGTATGCATTAGCCATATTGAATTCAGATTTTCACTTCCCCTAGGCCTATAAATAGGGAAGTTCTCTAAGCTTGTAAAAACACCCCAAGGAGGGGAGCTCTCAAGCACTTCTCTAGAGCTCCCTTCCCTTCTCTCCCTCAAATTCTCTTAGTTTCCCTTTGTAGTTCTCAATTGTTGTAACAAGATCCTAGTACTATAAATCTCAAGTATTTTTCCTTTCTCTTCTTCTATAAATTCTCCAAACACTTCTCTAATTCTCTAAAGTCTCCATGTCTCAAACACTTCACAAACACCCTTATCTCCCTTCCCCAAGTTCTCAAATTCCCCAAGTTCACAAACATCCTCCAAGTTCTCAACCACTCTCTTCCAAATTCTCAAAGTTCTTAAACACATTCTCTTCCAAACATTCTCCAAGTCCCCAAACACTTTCTTCTCCCTTCTCAAAGTTTTCAAACACATGCTCTTCCAAAATCCACAAAGTTCTCAAACACAATTCTCATTCTCTTCCAAAATCCTCAACGTTCTCAAAATACCTCTCTAATTTCTTCTTCAAAAGCTCCCATGTTCTTGAACACTTCCCAAACACTCCTCCCTTCTCTTTCTCAAACACATCTCTCCTCTCTTCCAAAAGTCTTCATGTTCTCAAGTGTTGTACAAAACCTTTTTTGCTTCTTTTGTTTTCATTTCTATTTTGTGTAGGAAAATTGAATTGGATCATTCAATCACCAATCCCTGTGGAATCAACATCGCACTTACATATGCTAAACTACCAACGGCTCGTGTACTTGCGAGTATCACAAGTTGAGGATGCAACTGAATCCATTTGGTGCAGCTGTATCTACGCAACAGGGCGGCAAGTAATCAAAAGATCTTTTTAATTTTTAATTGAAACAAACAGGGGTTCCATCCATTTTCTGGCAAGTAAACACTCAACGATCAGTTCCTAAGTTGACTGCTTCTGATTTTTGATGGGGTGCCATGCCTGTTCTTCCATTTCACCTGCTTCTGCAAGAGTCTGGAGCTTTGAGATAGCTAGTTCTCAGCTTTTGAACAGCTCCCGTTTTCCCGCTTATCTCCTTTTCACATGGGCGGAATTTGATCTCCTGGAGGCAAAGCCACTTCAGAATGTTCTTCTTTATACATGCTCCTATTCCATTTTCAATCTCAACCGAGATTATTGACTTTTCCAATTCAGTGATCACATGGGTATGTTTGTTTTTTCTTTTTAATCAAAAACGTGAAGCCCATTTCTTCTTTCGGCTTCAAACCGTTTTGGCTTCCCTTGTGGCCCAGGTTTCCTAACGTTTTTTGGGTTGGACGTGCCTGAGGCTGAGAGCGTCAAAACAGGTGGCCTGCGAAATGATGTGGGCTTATTGCTTTTGGTTTTGGCGTGCCAAATTTGGGCCCAAACACATGTCAGCATAGTTAATGGTTTTGTTGATGGAAGTGTTAAAGTGAGAAAATTTTAGCAATTTTTGGAGATTCTGGGGGTTAAGTGAGAAAATTTCAATTTCAGTGGGTAAATTGTTGATGGAAGTGGTGAAACAAGAAAATTTTAGCAATTTGTAGAGATTCTGGGGGTTAAGGGAGAAAATTTCAATTTCAGTGGGTAAAATGAGACCGAGCGCCCATTTCAAAGTGTAAAATAGTAATTAAGCCTATTTTCTTTATTGAGTCAGATCTGATTTTTCAAAGTGTAAAATAGTAATTAAGCCTATTTTCTTTATTGAGTCAGATCTGATTTTTTTTTAATCTTGTTTTTAAGATTAATATAACGTCCTTATTATTTTTTTGGTTTTGATTTGTGTGAGTTTGGAGCCTCTAGGGCACGTAGGCCCAAATTGGTTCAGATAATAAGCGTTTACAATGGAAAGAGGCAGACAACACTCCCACAACTTGGAAGGCAAAGGCTATGCTATGACCCAACGAAACTAACGCATGAGGCCCACCTTTAACTTAGTAAGTTTGGGAAGACCCACACTTATAAAGAGTAGAAATTTTCTCTACTTTTCCAATATGGGACACGAGTTAATGAGTTTCATTCAAACTTCCAACAAAAGCCTCATCCTTTCAAAATATCAACCAAACCGAAAATCGTGTAACTAGTTAGTTAACATCATAATCAATTCATTTTTGTTGGATGAACTATGTTTGTCTGCACAATTTCGAAGATCAAACTGTCTCCAAGTTACTCATTGTTTTTGTAAGGATGATTGTTGAGAAGGTGTGTAAATAGTGAATTGTTTTGATCGTTGACCTACATTGAGTGGCGAATGTGCACATTATTTTTAAAATGTGTATATTGTGCATTAATTAGGCTAAACCCACAGGCTGTGTGGGCTGGGCGATGACATTGGGGCCCCAAAAATATAGGTCATTCTATAACACATTTTAGCCAAGAGATATAGTAGTAAAAACGGCATTTTATGTATGTAACTTATGCTTTTTGGGCTTTATTCCAAAATATTTTTGCCTTTTTTCTTTACTTTTCATATATTGAGCCTCTTTTACATAAACTAACAAATTCAACACCTACGCTTGAAACTTTTTATTTTAAATTTTGTTCAAAATAAGGTAAACATAATATAAAAGGCCTCAATTTTTAATTTTACCTAGGACCTCCAAAATCAATGAACCAACCTTGGCATTAATGTTCGGTTTTTCATGTAAATGACCCATTGCCGGTCAACTAGCCGTGTAATTTTTGTCATTCCCAGTCGATGGGTACATGTATTTTCGTATAGATTTGGGCCGAGGATGATGTACTGATTTCTTCAGAAATTAAATTCTTTTCTCATAAATGAAAAAGATAATAATAATCAGACAAAAGACATTAGTGCATATGGTGTTATTCAGATTAAAAGAATAGATGAAACTCTAGTGTCCATAGATAATTACAAACAGACAAAATAAAAAGATTCAAAGAATTACATAAAATAATATAAAACAAAATTCTACATTGACCGATAATTTTTCCTTTCCCTTCTGGTTTGAGACCTCTTATGCAATCCACGAAGTTGTTCTTCCCACACCTCCCTTTGAAACATGGATCTCTTTACCTCCATACAAAATCCCTCGACCCCTAACCCTACTGATGAACCAGCCAAACCCAACTGGTGATCATACATTTCGCGTGAAATCGGGTCAGAAAGTGTTTCATAAGCCTTTTGAAGCTCAATGAATTTTCTTGTAGACTCCTCTTTTGCTGAGGGAGGGCAAACATCAGGGTGGAATTTGCGAGCCATGCTTCTATAGGCTTTCTTTATGTCGTGCAAGCCTACGTTGTTCTCAGAACCAAGAGAAAGTACCTCATAAAAGTTGGCCTTCTTTTTGTGCATTGCTAATCCATCAGCTCTGCAGGAAATGGTTTGAAGTTTAAAACTATGAGCTCTTTGCTTTGGCCTTGCTTTCTGCAGCATTGGAGCCATTTTTGCTACCTTAGGGTTGATGCTTTGCAATGGCAAAGACATTTCCATGTTTCTGTTTCTGTTTCTGTTTGAGAGAGAGAGAGAGAGAGTGAATTAATGAAGAGTTGACAGCTTAGGTAGGAATAAATTTATAGTGTAATAGCTGCCTCCTCTACATTTTTAAGTGTAGACACGAAACGGGGTTAGATTTTTTTTTTTCCTTATTAAGACCGTTGAACGAAAACTTTGGCAGCAAGTTTATGCCATTGTATTTGTGTGGTGTTTCCTCGCAATTGTATCTTGCTGTAGTATTTGACCATATCCTATCGATAATGCTTATAATATGTTTGTCTGTCCTCAGAAATTATTCAATTCAATGGACCGTCGCCTTAGTGTACAGATTAACATTAGGGGTGAGAATTGAGCATGTTTATCGTGTTTTTGTCGTATCATTTGGGACTAATGTATATCTTTAGTTGGTTGAACACTAATTAACTTTAACCCTATTGTTGATTGTGTTACTCATGAGTTGATCGTATCAAGTAATCACCAATATGAACCATTAAGTTCATTTTAATTAAGTTCAAGTTGTGTTATCGTATCGGGTTAAAAGTCTTCATCGTGTATTAAAATTAGAATAATAATAATAAACGTGTTCTTTGTAGAAGAAAATTGACATTTTTCTGTTTAACAAATATACATTTTTCTAATTGCTTCATATATACAAGACAACGCTAAAACCAAATTTACCAAAGATTTATATTTGAAAACAAGTGGCGAAGACCATACATACAATTTTTTTATTTCTTTTGGTCCAATCCTTCTAATTGTTTATAGCTGTCTCCACTCCTTTTTTTTTCTCTCTTCTCTTGTTTGCTTGCCGAGCAAGCAATATAAAACTTCAAATGGGGAGAGAAAATATATGGTCAATTAAACCTGTTTGCGCTAAAACTAGACAGGTAGTAAGTAGGCCAACTTAAAGATGAGGTGGATGCTGAAGGTAAGGACCCTCGGTGTGTGAGAGCATTCGGTTAGTAAATAGGTATGCATACAGAAGACAAATGTACGTGGTTCACCCGAATAATGGGCTACGTCCACGGAGAAGTATGTTCTCATTACGATAATGTGAGTATACATTGCACATAGATTTAAACTCAAGGGGAAGAGAAAGAATACCGAAGGTGAAGGTCCGAGGATGAAGATCTGGCTGAAGGCCAATGTTCCGTGGGCTTGTAAATGGGCTCATGGGTGAGGCCCAAGTAGCCTGCCCCAGCTCTCTCCTCTTTCTTGAAGGAGAGAGGTCTCATTTTATAGGGAAGGGAGAGTCCCCTTCTCTTGTGTTTTGTCGATGTGGGACTCCCTTCCCTTTTGCTTGGATTGGCTTGGGAATGCTTGGCCAGATATTGTACAAACAGGAGTCCCCCAAGTTCCCGATTAATGAGGTACTTCTTGATTGGGGACTTGTAGTCATCAATGCACTGGCCAAGTAATGTTTCAGCTCGCTCTTCAGGAGGCTTAGGCTCGATGGCTGAGGCTGATGGCCGATGCTCAGGCTGAGGGCCGAGGCTCATGACCGATGCCGGAGGCCGAGGCTGATGGCCGATCCTGAGGCCGAATGCTCATGGCCGATGCCTAGGCCAATGCTCATGGCCGATGCCGAGGCCGAGGCTGATGGCCGATGCCGAGGCCGAATGCTCATGGCCGATGCCAGGCCGAATGTCTGATGGCCGATGCCAAAGGCCGAGGCCGATGCCGATGGCCGATGCCAAAGGCCGAGGCTCGATGGCCGATGCCGAGGCTCATGGCGCCGAAGGGAGAAGTGTCTCCTGGCGTCCCGGAGGGGAGAAGGCTCCTGGCTGATGGCCGATGCCAAGGCTGGGCTCATGGCCGAAGGCCGATGGCCGATGGCCGATGCCGAAGGCTCGATGGCTGATGGCTGATGGCCGATGCCGAGGCTGATGGCCGATGGTCGATGCCGAAGGCTCATGGCGCCGTCAAGGAGAAGTGCCTCTTGGAAGGTGCCGTTCGGCATGGCTTTGAGAAAGGCGATGGAGAAGTGTCTCCGGAAAGGTGTCGTTCGGCATGGCTTTGAGAAAAGGCGATGGAGAAGTGTCTCCGGAAGGTACCGTTCGGCATGGCTTTGAGAAAGGCGATGGAGAAGTGTCTCCGGAAGGTGCCGTTTGGCATGGCTTTGAGAAAAGGCGATGGAGAAGTGTCTCCGGAAAGGTGCCGTTCGGCATGGCTTTGAGAAAAGGCGATGGAGAAGTGTCTCCGGAAGGTGCCGTTCGGCATGGCTTTGAGAAAAGGCGATGGAGAAGTGTCTCCGGAAGGTGCCGTTCGGCATGGCTTTGAGAAAGGCGATGGAGAAGTGTCTCCTGGAAGGTGCCGTTTGGCATGGCTTTGAGAAAAGGCGATGGAGAAGTGTCTCCTGGAAGGTGTCGTTCGGCATGGCTCCGAAAAAGGCGATGGAGAAGTGTCTCCGGGAAGGTGTCGTTCGGCATGGCTGAAGGCTTGATGCCTATGGCCGAAGCTGATGCCTATGGCCGAGCTGGCCGAGGCTGAGCTCTGGCCGAAGCTCGATGGCCGAGGCTAAGCCGATGGCCGAGGCTGATGCCGATGCCGAAGGCGAGGGTGATGCTGATGGCCGATGCCGAAGGCGAGGTGATGGCTGCCGAAGGGTGATGCAAGGGCTGATGGCTGATGGCCGATGGCCGATGCCGAGGCTGATGGCCGATGGCCGAAGGCTTATGGCCGAGGCAGATGGCGCCGTCAGGAGAAGTGCCTCTTGGAAGGTGCCGTTCGGCATGGCTTCGAGAAAAGGCGATGGAGAAGTGTCTCCGGAAAGGTGTCGTTCGGCATGGCTTCGAGAAAAGGCGATGGAGAAGTGTCTCCGGAAAGGTGCCGTTCGGCATGGCTTTGAGAAGGCGATGGAGAAGTGTCTCGAAAGGTGCCGTTCGGCATGGCTTTGAGAAAAGGCGATGGAGAAGTGTCTCCGGAAGGTGCCGTTCGGCATGGCTTTGAAAGAGGCGATGGAGAAGTGTCTCCGGAAGGTGCCGTTTGGCATGGCTTTGAGAAAGGCGATGGAGAAGTGTCTCCGGGAAGGTGTCGTTCGGCATGGCTTTGATAAGGCGATGGAGAAGTGTCTCCGGAAGGTGCCGTTCGGGCTGATGGCGCCGCTAAGGCCGAAAAGTGTCTCCTAAGCAAGGTGCCGTTCGATGGCCCGAGCTGGCCGAGGCTAAGCCGATGGCTGAAGGCTGGCCGATGGCCGATGCCGAGGCTGAGGCGCCGTAAGGGAAAAGTGTCTCCTAAGGTGCCGTTGGCATGGCTCATGGCTCATGCCGAGGCCGAATGGATGGCCGATGCCGAGGCTCGATGGCCGATGCCGAGGCTCATGGCCGATGGCCGAAGGCCGATGCCGAGGGTGATGGCGCCGTACTGGAGAAGTGTCTCCTAGAAGGTGCCGTTCGGCATGGCTGAAGGCCGAATGCTCATGGCCGTGCCGAAGGCTAAGGCTAAGCTCATGGCTTGAGCCGATGGCCGAGGGCTGATGGCCGAGGCTGGCCGAGCTGATGGCCGAGGCTGATGGCCGAATCATTGGGGGGATGTGAAGACATCGCACGCGCCGAACGATGCAAGGGTGCCGAAGGCCGAAGGCAGATGCCGAATCATTGGGGGATGTGAGACATCGCACGCGCCGAATGATGCATGGGTGCCGAAGGCCGAAGGCAGATGCCGAATCATTGGGGGATGCGAAGACATCGCACGCGCCGAATGATGCATGGGTGCCGAAGGCCGAAGGCAGATGCCGAATCATTGGGGGGATGCGAAGACATCGCACGCGCCGAATGATGCATGGGTGCCGCAGGCCGAAGGCAGATGCCGAATCATTGGGGGATGCGAAGACATCGCACGCGCCGAATGATGCATGGGTGCCGAAGGCCGAAGGCAAATGCCGAATCATTGGGGGATGCGAAGACATCGCACGCGCCGAATGATGCATGGGTGCCGAAGGCCGAAGGCAGATGCCGAATCATTGGGGGATGCGAAGACATCGCACGCGCCGAATGATGCATGGGTGCCGAAGGCCGAAGGCAGATACCGAATCATTGGGGGGATGCGAAGACATCGCACGCGCCGAATGATGCATGGGTGCCGAAGGCCGAAGGCAGATGAGTAGGATGTGCCGAGGGCATGGCTCAAAAGAGTGCCGAGAGCACTCGTGAAGAAGAACAACATAGCGTTTTGTGTCGCTTCCCACAGACGGCGCCAAACTGTTTGCGCTAAAACTAGACAGGTAGTAAGTAGGCCAACTTAAAGATGAGGTGGATGCTGAAGGTAAGGACCCTCGGTGTGTGAGAGCATTCGGTAAGTAAATAGGTATGCATACAGAAGACAAATGTACGTGGTTCACCCGAATAATGGGCTACGTCCACGGAGAAGTATGTTCTCATTACGATAATGTGAGTATACATTGCACATAGATTTAAACTCAAGGGGAAGAGAAAGAATACCGAAGGCTGAAGGTCGGAGGATGAAGATCTGGCTGAAGGCCAATGTTCCGTGGGCTTGTAAATGGGCTCATGGGTGAGGCCCAAGTAGCCTGCCCCAGCTCTCTCCTCTTTCTTGAAGGAGAGAGGTCTCCTTTTATAGGGAAGGGAGAGTCCCCTTCTCTTGTGTTTTGTCGATGTGGGACTCCCTTCCCTTTGCTTGGATTGACTTGGAAATGTTTGGCCAGATATTGTACAAACAAAACCAGAATTAATCTCATCATTAACAACGCCCCTTTATATTCAAATTGATTAGTCGTTGAATTTTTTATAGTATTCAATTTTCGTACAGATATTGTTGCACTGTTTCTGCCGGCCTGGCATATTTCTCAATATTTAAGTTTTCTTAGTGTCCTTTGATTAACTTTTTAGTAAGTTGCCATGAATATTCGTACGGAAATAAATCTTCTGCCAAAAAAAGAAAGTGAACAACTTTAATTAAGTATTATTAATTATAAGCCGTTCAACATTTAAATTTCCTTTTTGGTAACAATTTTAATTAAGTATTATTAATTATACTTAGCCGCCGGGAATGGATTCAATGGACCAAAACTAAAATGAATTAGATTTCGTTGTAATTATTTAACTTAAATTCCTTGTTTTTGGTAACAATTTTTAATTAATTAGGAATCCATTTGTAATTTATGCAATGCCTATGGACCTCTCTGTCTGTCCTGTACTCAGCAAGTCTCTATCTATTCGACCAAAACCCAAAACACAGATAAGACTTGATAAATTTTTTTAACGTTTAAGATATCAAATCTTTTTTGTTCATAATAAGATGCACATTGAAACAGCAAAGTTTTGTTTTCTAGGCATAAAACCATAACACTGTTCCATAAGAAAGTCCAATCATCACATGGTGGTGGTGGTGATGGTATTTAAAATTATCAACAAAAGGTATTTGTTTATGTTTCGGTAGACTTTTTTTGTTTTAATTTTATACAAGCGGTATTGGGAGAGAAAAAATCAAACCTAGAACCTCGGGTGTAAAGGTGTTTCTTTCTTTTCGCATGCTCAAATAATACGTAAATTCCCTTAACCACTTAAGCTACAAGCCTACAATCCCTTTGCAACTGATACGGTGGCTAAAACGAT
>CM031922.1:8102003-8428290 GCA_018703695.1 Prunus fruticosa
TATTGGATATGCATAGATGAGTTATTACAGTTGCATCTTTTGGAGAAACCATTTGAATCCAAAAGTTGTGTCCTTTGGAATTAACTGTTATATACCAAAAGGTGTTTGTTTTGGCACCTCTAAAGTAATATCAGATGAAGGGGTCCAATTTTGAGTTTGCACAATGAATTAGGGGTGGGCATAAGAACCGGAGAATCGCAAAACCGAGCCGATCCGAATTGAAAAAAACCGGAAAAACCGTGTTGACTAAAAAGTCAACAAAAAATTCAAAAACCGAACCGAACCGGTTCAGACCGGTTTAAGGATCCGGTTTTATCTCCTCAAAAACCGCAGGTAAACCAAACCGGACCGAATTAAATAAATATAATTATTTATTAAAATATATATACTTGAGCCATCTCGAAGCCCAACTTCAGCTAACTCCAGGCCCAACTTTTGTTGTTTACTTTATACCATAAAAAACACAAAACAAATATTGTTCTTTTATTGTCCCAAAACTGACGCAAGGCATGGCTTTCGTCTTTTCAATGTTATTTTATTTTTCCGTCAGATTCATCTTTTCATCTCCCCCATTTTTCTTTCTTCTTACTTCTTTCTTCCTGTTTCTTTTTCTCCCTCACTCTAAGTCTCTTCTTCGTCTTCTTCCTTTCATTTTTTTTTTCTAATCCATCTCATCTTCTTCCTTTTCTCTTTTTCCTCCCTCTCTCTCTCTCTCTCTTCTTCCTCTTCTTTTTCTCTCCCTCTCTCTCCTCTTCTTCCTTTTTTTTCCTCTTTTTCCTCTCTTTCTCTGGTGCAGTTTTCTTCTCTTGCTTTGGTTTTTCTCCTTCTCTCTCCGCGATTTTCTTCTCTCTTTCTCTGGTGTTTGGTTTATTTCTCGTTTCTCTCTCTCTCTCTCTTTCTTCTTGTAGATCTAAAATTAGATATGTGGGCATTTGTTTGTTGAATATGTTTAGTAGTTTAGATCTGTTATTTTGAACCAAAAAAAAAAATAGATATGTTATTTTTTAATATGTTTTTAGCTTGGTTTATTTGTATTCCTTTGTATATTTGAGATTTTTCTGGGCTTTTGGGTTGCAGAGGAAGTGATTAGATATGTGTATGTAAAAAAAAAAAAAAAAGTTTGAAACCGTAAAACCAAGAACCGAACCGGTCTTTATAGGTCCGGATTGGTTCGGGTTTGCCACTCATTTTAGTTAAAAACTGGACCGAATTGGGACCAAATGAAAGTGCAGTTTCGGTTCTAATTTTAAGCAAGAACCGGTCCAAACCGGACCACGCCCAGGCCTACAATGAATGCAGTCCACCTCTCTCTTCAGACGTAGAATTGGGTCCAGCGACTCAACAGACAAGCCAAGTATGCAAAGCCTTGGCCACTGTTTTTAAAACATTTACACATATTGCCATTGTACAGTCAATCCTCTAAATTTTATTAATTACTGTAATCAATAAATTAATATCACATTTCTACAATTAATCTCAATTTATCAAACGTTTTCAACCAGTGACTACCTTATGGTGAGGTATATATGTCTTTAGGTGGTTTGATTTACCTGCTTTGCAGGTTTGTGTATACATCCTTCATAGGTAATTTCATATCATATATCTCCTCCATCGGTAATTAACATTCATATGTATACCTCCTCCATAGATAAATAGCATTCATATGTATACCTCCTCCATAGGTAATTTACCTATCCATACATAATTAACATTCATGTATATTCCTAGTCCATAGATAATTATACCTCCTCCATAGGATTGTAAGAAGAAAAAGAAGGAAGAAGAAAGAAGATGAAGAAGAAAGATTATAGGAAATTTATTTATTTATTTATTGTATCATCACATGTTTATGAGATTTTCAAAATTAAAATAGATAGACAAGAAAATATTTTATAAATTCAAATCATAATTAACTAAAAGGTTAAATATAGTAAGTATTGGCCTAAAATTAATTTCTTACCCGTTTATGAATTGCAATTAGAATCAATAGTTGTATTAATTAGTTAATTATTATTATATAAATCAGTCTTTCCCGATTTAAATCATAAGGGCATAATTGGAACATGAAAATAAATTTAAATAATTACAGTTCCATATAGTACAAATGCAAAACTTATATAACAGCTCGATTTCTAATTAACAATGAAATGATGACTATATTTAACCTACCGAGGTAATGTTCGATTTTGATGACTGCCACTCCTAAATGGTGACTGAGATGTAATTTAGCGTTGTTTACTTTTGTCCCATGCAAATGTGAGATTTGCAGGTGCAGCAGGGGTTTGTCTTTTTAGCCCTTATGCTTGGGCTAGCTTTCTGGTCTGCGTTTCGGTTGGACTGGACTTGCTGTTGTTTGTTGGCTACTCCTTCCATCCCCTGTCCTTTTCGGCTCTATGAGTTTAGCCTTTGACCAAAGAAGAAAAAATCTTCATGCCATTTTTACACTCAAAATTGCTATTACATGTGGAGGAAGTTTTGTATGCATATTTCACATAAATTGTTTGGTTCTTGCCATAAAAAAAAAAATGGAGGTGTTAGTTATGCCTTTGAAAAAAAATGAGAATATATGTACAATGAATAATGTTACCGTGTATTTAGTATGTGAGATTTTTGAGGAAATTAAACTTAAATCAACAATAATTGTAGTTTCTTTTATGCAATGGCAATAATTAATTATAGTTGCTAGACATAAAATAATTCCCTTCTTTCTACCCTCATAATATGCAATCCTATAAAACTATGGAAATTGAGGGAAATTGAGAATTAGAGAAAGTGGAAAGAAACAATTGGAGGAAGAGTTGTAGTCCCCAAATGCTTGGAGAACAGTTACTGCAGCACCTCCTATTTCACAAGAGGCCAAATTTTCTGAACTTGTGTTGTTCTTGATTCTTCTTCCCCAATTATCATTTCATTTCATTTGAAGAGTGAGGAATTTAGAAAGATGATGAAGTTATGCTTGGAATAGCTGAAGTAAAAATAGAGATTCACAATAACCGTCCACAAATTGAAACTCACAGCTTAATCTTATGTTTGGAGGAAGAGTTGTACTGAGCAAGCTTAATGTTCTTCAAGTTAGTATATAGCAAAATTGGGTCCAAGGAAGTACGTTGAATTTTTAACAAATCCAAATTAGATTTTAGAGGTTCATAAACGAAGATAACGTCGAATTCGTAGGATTTTTCGATGTATTTTTTAATAGATTTTGAATATATTTATTAGGAATGTTAGAACTTAAAGCACATAAAATTAATATAGAAAATGGAAGAGAATGACACGAATGTTTCATTAGGGCTTCAATAGTGTCACCCAAAACAATATCATAAGACCTTTAACTTCTTATCAATAAAGTTATATATTTTTTCTTTGTAAATGACCCACTAGGCTTGGGATACAGCTACAGTAACATCCCGTTACATGAGCAGAGAAGGTGGAGAGGGAGAAAGAATAGGAGATTTATGGATGAATGGATCTTTAAGTTTTGTTGAACTCTCAGTCGGGTATGCGATTAGAGCTTAGACAATCTGATAAACTTCCAACCTAACTTTTGCATTAGAGCTTAGACATTTTACATTGATAATGCATTTCCAACATGTAAGTCGTAATAATATGAACTTATGCCGGTGCTAGCTCTGCTTGTTGACTGTGTTTGTTGCCATCAAAATAAACCATACTGGAACATAACAAACTTCAAAGACATTACTGAGAACCAAAATCAATATAAAACGAAGAACAAATGTCATTGTACAAAATGAGCACTAAAAACACAATATTACAGAAACCCAATCTTTCACAAAAATGAAGCAATAGGGGCACAAAAACCAATTGGGTCACAAATCACATTCAAGTTTCAGTGTGGCATTGTATCAAACACCATACGGTGAAAACAGGCTTCCCAATCACAAAAAACCTATATAATCAGATCAAGCTGATCCAAATCCACATCAAAATAAAGCAAAGAAAGAAAAATACACATTTACTAATTAAAACCCTAACCCTAATTAAAGAGTAGCCAATCAGATCCACAGGCCGACAAGGCCCTTCAAGAGCTTGTAAACTTGGTCACCGCCTTGGTCCCTTCAGAAACGGCGTGCTTGGCGAGCTCACCGGGAAGCACAAGCCTCACAGCAGTCTGAATCTCCCGAGAAGTAATCGTCGGCTTCTTGTTGTACCTCGCAAGCCTCGAAGACTCCTGAGCGAGCTTCTCGAAGATGTCGTTGATGAAGCTGTACATGTCGGGTATTTGGGGATTTTAAGAGTTGGATTTGAGAGTTGGGATATTTTTGTTATAACTAAGTCGTGAGGAGGGATGTCAATTTATAGATGTTGAGAGTTGGATTGTATTGGGTATTGGGATTTCATGCGGATCGCTGACTGGGATCTTATACTCATTTTTTTTAATTTTTTTTAAAAGTATAGCCGCACGGCTGTATTATTTTAAACATGGGCGCCTAGGCGCTGTGCGTCTGCGCTTTTTTTTAATAGTAAAACCTATAGCCGCGCGGCTATACCGGATTATTTTCTAATTTTTTTTTAAACGTATAGCCGGGCGGCTTTACTATTTTTTTTTTCAATTATCTTTAATAAATAGTATAGACATGGTCTTTTATATATATATACGTACATATTTTTCAATAATACATTCGTATTCTATATACATATCACGTTTGTAAATATATGTATGTACTTATTTCTAATGTTTTATACACGTATTTTTTACAAAATTTTCAGGTAAGGCACAGAAAATTCACTTATTATATAAATCATTCTAACATTGAATAAGAATAATATATGTTATAAAAATATTATATTAATATCTACATTAGATATGTTGAAATTGGCAAATTAGTATCTATAAAGTACAAACTAATGCAACTAGTATAGCCGTGCGGTTATACATTTTAAATATAATGTATTTAAATAGTATAGCTGACCGGCTATACTATGATTTAAAAAAAAAAAAAAAGTATATCCGTGGCTATACTATTTTTGACACGTGTCATCTAATCGCTAGAGGGTTCTCTTTTTACAAAAAACGTACAGCCGCACGGCTATACTCTGTGTTTTTAATTTTTTATTAAATACATTATATTTAAAAGGTATAGCCGCACGGCTATATTATTGAATAAAATAATAATAATAATACCCCCCTAGTTGCATTAGTTTGTACCTTATAGATATTAATTTGTTAGTTTCAACATATCCAAAGTTGTTATTAATCTTCCACTATATGATATTTTAATATAATTTTTATAACATATATTATTCTTATTCAATAATATGTGAGAATTATTTGTATAATATGTGAATTATTTGTATGTTTGCTTTTTAAAAAACGTGAAACGTGTATAGAACATAAATGTTTTATTGAAAAATATGTACGTACATATATATATATATATAACATTTGTATATATATATATTTATGTATTTTATGCACACAAAATTGTCAATGAACAAGACATATATTTTATAAATGGTAATCAAGATGTTATCATTATTACTTAAAATTGAAATTTAATATAACCACAAATAAATAAATATTTGACATGTAAAAATCTAATGTTTTACTAACTATTTTTGAAACTTTAGATCATTCTATTATTTTTCCTAATTTTGTTCATACCTAATATTTTTATATTTTACTAAAATATTTGGTTTTTTATTTATAGAAATCATTTACATCCTAATTACTGGTGGAGTAATAGAGAAATAGTATAAGTGAGATTAGTGGAAGAAAAACATGGAACAAATTTTTAATCCCTATTATTATTATTTTAATCTAAATATATTTAAAATTTCTGTTTATTGTAATTTTCTTTTAATTTATATTGGTTTTTTCAGTTAATTACATTCTTTCTTCAAGTTTTCATATACATAAACATCAACCCAAAAGAGAAGGTAATAAATAATTAAAAAAACTAGCCTACTCTTCGTATACATTAAATCAAACTCAAAAAAGAAATAAATAGTATATATATATATAAACATGCCTTTTGTCTTTTTTATATAGCCCATGTTGGGTGTAAGCTTTTTTGGTTTGTTTTTTCTCTTTCTTCCTTCACCGGTTGTGCAGGTTGGTGGGATTCAATTTCAGTGTTTGTTAAGAGCCATAGATTCAAAGTGATCTAATGGCTGAAATTTGGGTGCATCCATGCTCGTGGCGCATGCTGGAGATATTTCAAACAAAGATGCCGAACTGACACGACTCAGACCAAGTCACCACAAGATTTTTTTCACTAACCTAAAAAAATAAAATGGAAATAAAAGAGAGTGAAGGAGGGAAATGCCCTCGTCCCTCCCCAGCACGCAACACATTTGGGTTCACAAATTATGTTCAAAGCGATCAGGTTCGATTATGTCACTACTTTTAATAATTATAGATAAACATCAATCCTACAGACGACTTTGACTTCAAGTCTTGGAGTGATTGATTTTGCTTCATCCCCGCTCATCAATCATCCCCATTTTCCTTGATTATTTTGCATGAGCTGTGTCTATAAAAGGAGGTGGATTTCTCGATCCTTAATTACGTAAGAGCCATAAGCATTTCCATAATCAGAAAACATAGCTGTGATGGGAATGGAATCGTGGCCGTCAAAGTTTACTTCTGTACGTTGTTTTCTTTTGCTATTACTCAATGCCACTTACTGTTTTTTACTTGTACAGACTCAGGCACTTGGCCAGGTTGATGAGTGCTCAGCCTTGCTGCAGTTCAAGGAAAGCTTCACAATTAGCAAGTCTGTTTCTGCATGTCCTCTTGCTTATCCGAAGGTTGCATTTTGGACGCTAGAAGGAGATCAGAATCGGAGTAATTGTTGTTCATGGGATGGTGTAGAGTGTGATGAGGACTCTGGCCATGTTGTTGGCCTTAACCTCAGCAGCAGCTGTCTCTACGGTTCTATCAATTCCAGCAACAGTCTCTTCCGCCTTGTTCATCTGCAGAGGCTTGACCTCTCAGATAATCACTTCAATTTCTCTGAAATACCATCAAGGTTCGGTCAAGATCTTTCGAGTCTAACATATCTCAACCTTTCAAATTCCTTGTTTTATGGCCAAATTCCATCAGAAATTTCAATGCTGTCGAAGCTGTCTACCCTTGATCTGTCTTACAATTCTCTGAAACTTCCTGCTTATAGTAACTCTCTAAAACTGACCAAGGGAAACATGAGAAGCCTGGTTCAAAACTCGACCAACCTAAAACAACTTCATCTTAATTGGGTACTGATACAATCCACTGTGCCTGATATCTTGGTCAATGCATCTTCTCTCACATCTCTCCAACTTGGCAATTGTGAGTTGAATGGGGAATTCCCAGCAGGCATTTTCTACCTACCAAACTTAGAGGTTCTTGTTCTGAACGGTAACTCAAACCTAACAGGTTATTTTCCCACCTTTAACAGGAGTAATTTCTTCAAGGAATTGCTTGTTGCCTACACGAATTTCTCTGGCCAACTTCCTAGCTCCCTCAGAAACCTTCACTCTTTACAGTTATTGGACATCTCCTACTGTCATTTTTCCCCCCTTGTTCCATCTTCACTGGGAAATCTTACCCAACTCAGTTACCTAGACATGTCCTTTTTTTCTTTGGGGCCGGAAATCCTAGACACGTCTTCATTTTATGGCGCTTCAAGTAATTTTTCCACAGGCCATATTACTTGGTCATGGGTTGGACAGCTAACCAAGCTCCAATTTGGGAATACCGGGATTAAGGGAGAAATCCTATCTTTTGTGGCTAACCTGACCCGGTTAAGTACTCTAATCCTCATGGGTAACAATTTCCAAGGAGAAATTCCTGGGTCACTCTTTCAGCTTAAAAATCTTGAATATCTTGACCTTTCCTCTAATAACTTGAGTGGGTTTGTTGAGGTTGATCAGTTTTCCAAGCTCAAAAAGTTGAAGGTCCTTCGATTATCAGACAACAAGTTATCTCTGCAGAGCAAACCCAATTTGGGTGCTACTTTTCCACAGCTTCAAGTTCTGGAGTTGGTTTCGTGCAACTTAACAGAGTTTCCAGAATTTTTAAAAAATCAATACGAATTGTCGTACCTAGGCCTTTGTTACAACAGCATCCATGGGCGAATACCAAAATGGGTGTGGAACGCAACTAGAGAAACATTGATCACTCTCCACCTCTCTCATAACTTCTTAACAGGATTTGACCAAGATCCAATCATTCTCCCATGGAAGAATCTAAATTCTTTGGATCTCCAGTCCAATATGTTACAAGGAACACTGCCAATTCCACCACAATCAATCAGAAACTATGTTGTCAGAGACAATAATTATAGTGGAGATATTTCACCCTCATTCTGCAACTTGAATTATTTACAAGCTCTTGATTTGTCCAACAACAGCTTGAGTGGCATGCTTCCATGGTGTTTGGGGAACTCCAGCTCTCTGGAAATATTGGACCTGCATCACAATTCTTTTCACGGCAGTATTCCTCAAATATGTCCGGCCGAAAATAGTTTGAAAATGATTGATTTAAGTAACAATCAGTTACAGGGGAAGGTACCAGGATCAATGGCCAATTGCACTCATTTAGAGTTTCTTAGCCTTGGAAACAATCAGCTGAGTGACATCTTCCCATCTTGGTTAGGGGCACTTCCAGCTCTACAGTATCTCAGTTTGAGGTCCAATGGTTTTCATGGCATGATTGGGAAGCCTGCAACAAACCATGAGTTCCCAGTGTTGTGCATCATTGATTTATCTAACAATGGTTTTTCAGGTAAGTTGCCCTCCAACTACTTAGACAACTTGAATTCCATGAAATTTGTTGACGATGAGAATCACCAAATTTATTTCCGAGTCTCTAAGACGTCAAAGAGGTCAAATACATATGCAGACTCTTATGAAATTCCATACTCGATCACGACTACTGCAAAAGGTGTTGAGTTGAAATATGATGCGACCCCTTATCAGCTTAGGTTGATAGATTTCTCAAGTAACAGATTTGAAGGAGAGATTCCAGCAGGTATCATTGGGAATCTAAGAGCCCTTCACTCGCTTAACCTTTCCAACAACGCTCTCACTGGTCAGATCCCCTCATCTTTAGGGAACTTGACTGCTCTTGAATCGTTGGATCTCTCCCAGAATCAGCTCTCAGGAAGGATCCCCGGTAATTTGGCACAACTCAATTTCCTTGCATATTTCAATGTCTCCTATAACCATCTTTGGGGGCCTATACCACTTGGCCAACAATTTGGTACATTCCTAGAAGATTCATACCAAGGAAACTCAGGTATGTGTGGAAAGCCATTGTCAAAGAAATGTGATAGCTCAATATCGCCACCACCATCAATCTTTGAAGAAGATGAAGATTCCGGTTCTCAAATTGCACTAGATTGGTATGTGGTTCTGCCAGGAGTTGTCAGTGGTCTAATAGTTGGAGTGGTTGCTGGGAACTTTTGGACAAGCAAGAATCATGAATGGGTTTTTAGAGAAATTTAGCAGGGAGAGGCAGCCAAGAGGCACACGGGGGAGGAGAGGACAGAGAAACTATGTACTTATTTAAAATCCATGTTTATCTTGCAGCTGCTGCTGCTGTTGTTTAGAATTCTTGTATGGGGTCTGGTGCATTCTGTTTTATTACAAAAAGGGTAGTGGTGTAATTTGCTTGTATTAATTTGTGGTGCTGTAAGTTGCTTGTATTAATTTGTACAACAATGTTTGTAATATATTTCTGTACGAGTACAAAAAAGTAGTGTACATTTTCGACTAGCTACGAACTACATTTTCTGTTTCCTGTTTGCTTAGTTTCTTTGATTTCCTGTATTGTTGTTCTTAATTAAGTACCCAATATTTGGATGCTTAATGCTTACTTTGCAGCCAGTATATGTTGCTACTATCAACTTCTAGTAGGTAACTTGACCAGACCCCCCCAAAATTCTTAGGAATTGGGGGACGAATCCTGTGGAAATTCTGACATCACACCAATGCCGGGCCCACTTATTAAGACTATAGCTTCTTTTCAAAAATATGAAAAAGGGCACGAGACTTTCTGCCAAAATTTCGGCAAAATCTCCCCTGAAAAATGAACATTTACCAAATTCTTTTACATGTAGAAAGAGCAATAAAATACTTCTCACAAATTTTCAGCATGCAATAAAATACTTTTGCAAAAGGTGTTGAGTTGGAATATATTTGGACCCCTTATCGGCTTAGGTTGATAGATTTCTCAAGTAATAGATTTGAAGGAGAGATTCCAGTAGGTATCATTGGGAATCTAAGAGCCCTTCATTCGCTTAACATTTCCAACAACACTCTCACTGGTCACATCCCCTCATATTTAGAGCATGTCCGCTCATAAGAGCTAAGTCTAGGGCAAGGGCAAGCAAGGACTGCCACTATTCACATAAATAGTATCAGCCTTTGCATTTGTGGTTCCACCAATGAGGGCTAAGTCTAGTACTTTATTTCCTTTTTTTAATACATTAAATCATTAATTTTGATAATCTTTTGTAATTAAATTTTCGAATAAGATTTTTGGATGAGAATCTCGATTGCCACGTGTCTTATTCCAGGATAAAGTTTTAGGATATTTATTTAAAAAAATTATAATCTCAAATTTCAGATAAAATTTTCATCCTCTAAAATTATGCGACGTGTCCCATGTTAGATAAGATTTTCAGATATGTTTAAAAAATTATAATCTCAGATTTCAGATAAGATTTTCACCCTCTAAATTTGTGCCACGTGTCATCCCTATCTTCTGAATCCCTCTATAAAACTACACCATCAACTCATACCTCTCACACCATCTCTTATCTATTCCTTCATTTCTCAGATTTTACAAAACACTTTCTACTCTCAATGTCAAACTTGAGGAGGGTGTTGGAGAGGCAACAAAAAGAAAGGGAAGAAATCCGGCGTAGACGTGCTGAAGAAGATCGGGACGCCGATGAAGAAGAGGAACAAATGCTTGCAGCAGCGGTGTGTATACTTAATCAATCAAGGCAACACCGTCGTCGTGCCCGAATGTGAACGGACGTAGGGAGTCTCGTGGTAAGAATCTCTTGGAGGATTACTTTATCCCAAATTCCTTATATCCTGTTTCTAAGTTTAGAGAGATATAGAATGCAACCACATTTGTTCCAAAAAATCATACATGATATTTGTAATTACGACACATACTTCATTCAAAAGCATGATGCTGTTGGAGTGTTGGGTCTTATCCTGGAGCAAAAACTTACAGCTACTTTGCGGATGCTTGCTTATGGGGCATCTCGGGAGCAGGTGGATGAGATTACAAGGATGGGAAAATCTACTATCCTAGAGTGCTTGGTGAGATTTTGTGATGCAGTGGAAAATTTGTACACGAGGGAGTACCTTCGCAAGCCCACACCAAGGGACCTGCAAAGGCTTCTAAAAAAAGGCGAGGATTGAGGCTTCCCAGGAATGATTGGAAGCATCGATTGCATGCACTGCGAGTGGAAGAATTGTCCTACTGCTTGGCAAGGAGAGTACGGGAATCGGAAGGGGCAAAAAAGTATAATTTTGGAGGCCATAGCTTCATTCGACACTTGGGTTTGGCATGCCTTCTTCGGGGTTGCCGAATCTCAGAATGACCTCAATGTCCTTGGTCAATCCCCAGTGTTCGACGAAGTATTGCAAGGTCATTCCCCCCAGGTCACGTACCAAATCAACAATACCGTATACTCTGGTGCGTACTACATTGCCGACGGAATTTATCATAGGTGGACGACATTCGTGAAAACAATTTTGAATCCCTAATCCGAGAAGGAAATAAGCTTTGCTTCTTTTCAAGAAGGTTACAGGAAAGACGTGGAAAAATGTTTCGGTATATTGCAAGCTTGTTGGGCAATTATCAGGGGTGCTGCTCGGATGCTAGATGAGGAGGTGCTGCGGAGTATTATGATGACTTGTATCATCCTCCACAACATGATTGTGGAGGATGAGTATGACTACGATGCTCTAGAGGTATTTGAACTCGATCCCATGAACACGGTGTTGACAAGAATATATGAAAGGCCGATGGGACCAAATGGACTACCAATGGAGCCCGAAACCGTTACTTCGGGATGGTCAATTCAACAACCCCATGATTGATCGTTATCAAGAAATGCAATCTTCATATGTTCACGAGAGACATCAAGTTGACTTGATCGAGCACTTGTGGGAGAGGAAAAACAATCACAATGGATGAAGTGAAAATTAGTGCTTTGTTTGGAATTATGCTTTATTTTGTGTGTGGTGTTTTTTTGGAATTATGCTTGTTTTTATTATTATGCTCTTATGTATGGTTTGTTTTGTGTGTTGTTTGCAATAAATGAAGGTGTGTTTTTAATTAATCTTTGTGTTGATGCTCAAAGGTTTTTAATAAATAGTCATATTATTTAATGCTTTGTTTATTGAATAAAAAGGAAACAATACAACAAATTAAAGGATAATACAACAATACAACAATACAACATATGGCAAAGATGTTTCAATACAACCTAATGGTTTTCATCATTTAACCAATCTGTATTGCTAGGTCCGTCGTCTCTGAAAAAGTTTTCTTCTCATCACATCCCTTCGTCTTAGCTTCCAATAGGCCTTTGTTTCAGGAGACATATGGCTCGTATCCATGGCCATGATTTTCATCTCTCTATTCTCCATGTCTTTTTCTTGTGCCTGCTGCCTCTTGAATTGTAAATGCTTCCTCTAGTGTCATGTCCAATGCATCTCTTTTCAAGTCTCTCTCAATTCTTAGTGAGGTGTTCTTAGCTATTTGCTCCAATAATTGTACACATTCATTGTTCGAAGTGCCATCTCTCTTGGCCTTTGCCGCCTTTCTCCCAATAGGTCTTGGCAGACGTGGAAGTGGTGACTCCGTTTCCATTGGAAAGTCCAATGGCGAATCATGGAGCGGCGTCTCATTCAGCACAACCGGCGGATTGGTGAGAAGAATTTTGAATCTCGAACAATCCTTCACAACTTCCCAACATTGGAAATGCACAAAACTTTTTTTGCCTTGCCCCATGGCACCGAACCACATTTGTGCTTGTATGATCTATTAAAAATAAATAATCGGAAGTGCAAGAAAAAAAAATTATTATGCAAGAAAATATAAACTATTTGGAAATGCAAGAATAAAATTGATTATGCAAGAAAATATAGACAAATTGGAAATGCAAAAAGAAAAAAAAAAGATTATGCAAGAAAAAGAAATAGAATATGCAAAAAAAAAAAGTTACTTTAAATTGATTAAAATAGCAAATATAAATATTTTACCTCATAGGATAGATTTTGACCGCTTCGAATGTTCTCCCTTACTTTTGTCAAGGCATTTCTCCATTTTCCTAACTCTTTATTTAGAATTTTCCATCTACTAGACAAGGCCATTTCGGTCCGGATGGAACTCGATCTTTGACAAAATTCTCCATGAATTTTGCTCCATATATAATGGAACTTCATCTCATTACCCGTGATAGGGTCATAACTAACGTTCACCCAAGGCTGACACAACGCAATATCTTCCTGAGTTGCCCACGAGCCTCCGGCTTAGACAAAAGATGCCATTTGTTTTTATTTTATTTTATATACAAATGGAAAGTAGTAGAAAAATGTGAGTTGAGAGTAAAAAATATTGGAAGGAGAAGAGTGTGTATGGAGAATTGGTGTGGAAAGTGAAAAATGTTAGTGGAGAGGAAAAAATATTGGAAGGAGAAGAGTTTGTATGGAGAATTGGTGTGGAAAGTGAATAATGTGAGTGGAGAGTAAAAAATATTGGATGGAGAAGAAATTGTATGAAGATTTGGTGTGAAAAGTAAATAAAATGGTTAGGTATTTATAAGGAAAAAATACAGAATTTTTTTGGTATTTTTTAAAAAAAAATTCAGAATTTTTTCGATATTGTTTGCAAATTTTTTGGCCAAAAAAAAGGAGGACCGTCGGATTTCTAGAAAAAAACATATTGGAGAGCCCCAGTTGCGACACGTATCACATAGCCGTTGGAGTCTGCCAGGGCTTACGTCACGCTGCTAACGTCAGCACGCGGAAGTCAAATTTTTTTTTATACCATTGGCGTGTGTAACTCACGCACCAACGGTAAAAAAAATTTGAATTACTGCACGCTGACGTCAGCAAACTCGGGCTGAAGCCCAATCAAAACTTACCCTTGGGCTTGCCCGGGCTAGTGGGACCCATGCCTTGCCCGGGCTGAAGGCTCTGCGCTGGAGGTTGCTTGGGCTAAGTTGGGGGGCCTTTGGCCCGGTTTAGGGAACTTGACTGCTCTTGAATCGTTGGATCTCTCCCAAAACCAGCTCTCAGGAAGGATCCCGGGTGATTTGGCACAACTCAATTTCCTTGCATATTTCAATGTCTCCCATAACCGTCTTTGGGGGCCTATGCCACTCGGCCAACAATTTGGTACATTCCTAGAAGATTCCTATGTTGGAAACTCAGGTTTGTGTTGAAAGCCTTTGTCAAAGAAATGCGAGAGCTCAAGACCGCCACCGCCATCAATCTTTGAAGAAGATGAAGACTCTGGGTTTCAAATTGAACTAGACTGGTACGTTGTTCTGCATCCCAACAAGAAAAAAAAAGTATATACTCTTCCTGAGTCTGCCAAACACCTAAATACGTTTTTTCATATTGATCTCAGAAAAATTGACTCACCGGCCCCTGTAGTAAAAAACTACTAGAACAGAACTTGTAAACATTATAAGGAAGAAAAATACAATTAATACTGAGGAAATGATGATCAGATGGACTGCTATACGCCATCAAGATCATGTCTTTTTTTAAAGAGAAAATTGATACCAACAGTGCCGGATATTAATTAAACCCAAAATACCCACATCAAAAAACAAAAACAAAAAAGAATTAGACACAGAGATCATATGGGTTGAGGAAAAACACCAGTGAAAAATTAGATCTTTTCTACATCATTTAAAAATTTGCTGTGGATCAATGAAAAGGGTTTAAGCAAAATTCATCAATTCTTTACTTTTGGGGGTACTCATCAAAGATTCAACTTGATTTTTACACTCACAAAATGCAGAAACGAAAAAACATGGTCATCATCAAGCCTTGAAATTGACAACATTGAGCTCAGCTGATATAAGAAGCAAAGAATTCAGATCTACAGATGGTCCCATTGAACCAACGATCAATACTGGTGAGGCTTTGCAGGTTCACTAATAATTCAAGGGCACATAAAAATAGTATGTTCCTCAAATTCTTCATACTGATCGCAAATGGGGCAGATATGGGACTTGATAATCCTTCTACGAAAAAGGTTTAGCCTGGTGGGCAAGGCCCTCCCCATCAAGCGCCCGAGAAAAAACTTGATTTTTGGCAGAGTGGAAATCTTCCAAATGCCTTTCCAAACACAACCCTCAATCACATGGGACGAACGGTTATTCCTTCCAATAGAAGAAACAAAGACCACCCGCTTGTTAAAACCTGATCTCACAGAATACAAACCAGAGTTGTTCCAAGGCCACACAATTCTGTCTTCCCTATGCAAATTACCAACGGGAACCTCCCTATGCACACCCCTAGTTGATTGTGTAGAAAACACGTGGAAAGTAAACAAACAAGTCATATTTGTGGAGACCTTTTGTTTCCCGATAAGACCTGGACGATCTAGATGAACCATATCTATAAAACGAAGACCATGGTAGAATATATAGGAAGCTTGAGTTATTTCAAACAATCGACAAACTAAACTACGAAACCATTATTATACTGAGAACAAAGCGCTAGGGGGACCAAAATGATCCAAAAACAATTGGGTCAAAAATCACATGCATTGTATCAAACACCATACAGTAGGATTCCCAATCAAAAAATCCTACACAATCCAACAACATATAGGTAAAACACCGAATATTATATGAACCAGAGCAGGAACGAGAAATACCCATTTACTAATTACAACCCTAACCCTAATCAAAGAGCAGCCATTCCAATCCTCAGCCCAACAAGGCCCTTCAAGAGCTTGTAAACTTGGTCACCGCCTTGGTCCCTTCAGAAACGGCGTGCTTGGCGAGCTCACCGGGAAGCACGAGCCTCACCGCAGTTTGAATCTCCCGAGAAGTAATCGTCGGCTTCTTGTTGTACCTCGCAAGCCTCGAAGACTCCTGAGCGAGCTTCTCGAAGATGTCGTTGATGAAACTGTTCATGATGCCCATGGCCTTGCTGGAGATTCCGATATCAGGGTGCACCTGCTTCAGAACCTTGAAGATGTAGATCTTGTAGGTCTCTACGCTCTTCTTCGATCTCTTCTTCTTCTTATCTCCGGCGGCGGCTCCGGCTTCCTTCGGGAGCTTCTTGCCGGCCTTGGGCTTCTTCTCCGCCGGGGCTTTCTCAGCCACTGTGGACTTCTTCTCCTCAGCTGGCTTTTTCTCGGCGGGCTTCTTCTCAGCTTTGGGAGCCATTGTTGGAGTTGTGAGAGAAGAGTTTTGAGGTTGGGAATTTGGGGATGGTACGAAATGGATTTGAGAGTTGGGATATTTTTTGTGATGGTTGAGTAGTGAGGTGGGATGTCTATTTATGTACGTCGAGGGTTGGATTCTATTGGGTATTGGGATTTCACGCAGATCGCTGACTTGGAGTGTGGCTTCAGCCGTGGGATTGGGTTTGAGAAAGCTTAGGAATCGACGGTTGAGATGAGGTAAGCTGGTTCAAGCGGATTGGTGACGGATCGGTGGGTTTGGGTGGGATCTGACGGTGGATAGATTTTGGATGAAATTGGTAGTGGATGGTTGGCATGGGTTATTCGGTATGGATCGTTGACATCATCCAGAATCTGGGCGTGGTCCAAATAAAGTTTTGTTTTTCTTTTTTTATGAAAATTAGCGATTTGGGGAGGGGGTTCTTTTCCAGACTTTTCCTGGGATTCGAAGGGTGACCAAGGGGGGAGGGGGAGGGACCTCACCACTGAGGTAAACCTCATATAAAAAACTTTCATGTTTTGTTATTTTATCAGAAAATTCCAAGTTGAAAAAACTTTTAATAACAAAAAATATCCAAGTAATCGAAACTTATTAAGGACTTTTCATAAACCGATAAATCAGTAAACCAAACTGAGAAAATAGGTTTTGACTTGAATTGGTTCGGTTCTTGGTTTTCGACACTTAAAATTGAACCAGAGCGATTATACAACTCATTTTTCGTATGAGCCTAATACCAGAATCTCAACCTTCGTCATCTCCCTCACGGCCAACTTTTGAAGGACGATGCTTGTTTCAAGCACGAGGAGGACCTCCTCCCTAAACTTAACATTTCAATCAAGTTTGTTCGGATTTATACCGTTTGAGGGGCTTAGCATTAGTAACCCGAAGTTAGTTGAGATTGAATACATGTACAAGTTAGAACCCCTTGGAAATTGTGATGTAGAAATGCTCCATCTTTTGGGTTTGTCCAAGTACTTGGAATTCATAGAAACTGTTCCGATGATCTTCCCATGTAGGATCGCAATTGAGTTGCCCCATGCAGTTGAGAGTATGACGCTGGATTGGATCCGAAGGTATCCTATCCAGGTGCATCTCTTTCTCCCTCTCATATATCCATAGACACACATATCTATATCACATTGAAGATGATATTTGACTGATGTTTTGATTTCTATGGCATACACATATATTTAGGGACTTTATGAATTTGGTATATTCAGCACATTTCTTCCTGGGAATGTGGTGCCATGCCACCTCAGCTATACAAGTAGAAAGTCTTGGCCTTTTAAAAAAATTATTATTATTACTATTTTTTTAAAATTTTAAACATATAAAATTAATTTTTTTACTTTTATTTTTTTGACCAACTTCTTTAGTTTAATATATGTAATTAAGTAATATCATAGTCTAATTATGTTTAATTGCTTTAATTGGTAATTATGTTTAGTTATTATTTCTTTAGTGAATATTTAAGTATTTTACTCATTTCATAAATTACTTAATAAATAGTAATTAATTATTTTCTTTTTTGTGGACTTTGTTTTAAATTTTTGTTTTCACAAAATTAGTTTTGGTAAATCCAAGTCTCAAACCAAAAACCTTAACTTCCGAAATTGTTCCAAAACCTTTCACAACCCTCAAACCCTAACCATAAGCCTACTAAGGAGTAGATACTTTCTCTTCTTTTCCAATGTGGGACTCAAGTTCATGTATTTCAATTAAACTCCAACAAGCAGTTGATATTATCGAATCACGTTGTGACTTGGATATAAGTTTCAAGGCTAAAATCCATTTTTGGAATACTAAAATATTTTGGGTACCAAAACTAAATTTCTAGGATTTTTATTAAAATATTTAATACCAATTATTCACTAAAGGAATAATAATTAAAACATAATCACTAATGAAAGTATTTAAACAATGCTAAGATATTATTTAATGGATAAAAAAGAAAATTTTAAAAAGGATATTTCAAAATTATAGCCGCGCGGCTGCACTCTTCAAATAGAATTTTAAACTTATAGCCGCACGGCTTACAATTTTAATAGAACATTTTAAAAGTATAGCCGCCCGGCTAAACCATTTGAATAGCATAATATTGATAACTCTTTTTTAATTACTTTTTAGTAGTTATGTTTTAATTACTATTTACTTAGTGAATAATTAGTATTTAAATATTTGATTAAATAAAAATAATAAAAACATAATTAAATAAGTCTAAGATATTATTTAATTACGAAAAGGAAATTTTATTGTACCACTTGCATTGCCCAATTCATATTACTCTTTGTGCAAGCGGGGCGGACGCACAGAGGGACAAATGGGGTCAGGCGACCCCATGGAAACTGGAAAAACGCGGTGGAGAAGGACTGGTGCGACCCCATGGCTGGCTGGTGTGCGACCCATGGCGCACACCAAGTGCTCGACGAAATACCCAGGAGAGGAAGAAGAAGAAGCTGGCGCAAGCAACGCCTGCCTTGCGCGCGCGCGCGAGTTCATTTTTTTTAAAAACCGCCTGGCCAAAACGACGCCGTTTTGGTCCAGTTAAATTTTTTTAAAAAAAAACCTGGCTCAAAACGACGTCGTTTTGAAGCCAGATTTTTTTAAAAAAAAATAGCCCATCAGCAGCCCCTATCTACCCGATTCTAATTCCCAGCAACAACATTTCAGTTCATCCCAAAACCTATTTTTTTTTTTTCAAAATCCCTCTCCTCTAAAAACCTAACTAATCCCCCCAACCTCCACCACCAACTACTACACGCCGCCACCGTCGCCAACCACCTCTTGCCGCCGCCTGCCATCGCTTCTCATCAAATCAAGTGAGTTATAATTTTACATATATTATTTTGGGCTTTGGAAAATTTTAAGGAAATTGATATATCTTTCATGAATTATAATTTATTGGTGTGGTATGTTATGATATTGATTGATTTTCTTATTTGGATTAGAATTTATATTAATTGATTGATTTTCTTTGTGAATTAGAATTTATTTGATATTTTGATATTGATTGATTTTATTATTTGGATATTTTAGTAGAGTTTATATTGATTGATATTATTATTTGGATTAGGTTAGTCTTTATAATTGATGGATTTAATTAATTTATATGTAGAAAAAATTATCATGGAACGATACTTTAAGAGAAAAGTGCGTATGGATAGTGAGTTTAATCCGGGTAGTTCAAGTGCAAGAGCAAGACCTATTGAATTAGATGAGATATTGGCTAATCTTCAGGGCAGACCCTGGACTAAGAACACAGATGACAGATTATAGTCCTAATCATCGAGATGAGATTCGAAGAGCATATCTTCAAAAGGGGCCTTGTCAACCTAAAAGTCATAGATTCCCACAAACTAATCAGTCAGGAATTAATAGACGTTTCATTGCTCAATGGTTTGATGAGTTTGATTGGTTGGAGTATAGCATAGCTAAAGATGCTGCATTTTGCCTCCATTGCTATCTCTTTAAAACTAATTTTGATCAAGTGGGTGGTGATGCCTTCTCTGGGGTAGGCTTCAATAATTGGAAGAAGGGGAGAGAAAGGTTTAGCATTCATGTTGGACCGGTTGGTAGTGTTCACAACCAAGGTAGAAGCTGCTTACAATCTGATGCATCAACAAGCTCACATTGAAACAATTGTGATCAAGCAAACAGATGATGCTTGTATGGCTTATCGCACTTGCTTGAATGCATCACTCAAGTGTACAAGGTATTTGTTGCGACAAGGCCTTTCTTTTCGTGGTCATGATGAAAGTGCCACTTCAAGTAATAAAGGGAATTATTTGGAGCTCTTGCAATTTCTTGCGGATCATGATGAAAAAGTTAAGGCAGTTGTGTTGGAAAATGCTCAGGGCAATCTCAAGTTAATAGCTCCGTCAATTCAAAAAGATCTTGTCAATGCATGTGCCAAAGAATGCATTAGTCTTATCATGAGTGATCTTAAAGATAGGTATTTTTCAATAATGGTGGATGAAGCACGTGATATTTCAATAAAGGAGCAAATGGCGATAGTGGTTCGTTATGTGAACAACAATGGACAAATAATAGAAAGGTTTGTGGGGGTCCAACATGTTACCGACACCACTTCAAGTGCATTGAAGAAAGCCATTGATGAATTCTTTGCTTTTGAAGGATTGAGCTTTTCTATGCTACGAGGACAAGGTTATGATGGAGCTAGTAATATGAGAGGTGAATTCAATGGCCTTAAAACAAAGATTTTGAGAGAACAACCTTGTGCATTTTATGTTCATTGCTTTGCTCATCAACTTCAATTAGCTCTTGTTGCCGTGGCAAAGAAAAATATTGATGTTGCTTCTTTTTTCACAACGGCTAATAGCTTGGTTAATGTTGTTGGAGCATCTTGCAAGCGTCGTGATGCACTTAGAGGACAATACCAAGAAGAGCTTGTAAAAGCTTTTGATGAAGGTTGTCTTATAACTGGGCGAGGCTTGAATCAAGATACTACTCTCAAACGTGCAGGTGATACACGATGGAACTCACATTATGCTACATTGATTAGTATCATTTGTATGTTTCCATCTGTGGTGAATGTGCTTCAAATGATTGTTGATGATAATCCCAATGATAGTTCAGGTGAAGCCTTTAAGTTATGGAGGGAAATACAATCTTTTGAGTTTGTGTTCCACTTGTTTTTGATGAAGGCTATATTGGGAATAACAAATACTTTGTCTCAAGCATTGCAAAAGAAAGATCAAGACATTGTGAATGCAATGGGTTTAGTTCAAACATGCAAGGAAAATCTACAATTTATGAGGAATAATGAGTTTGATAAATTGGTTGATCAAGCATCTTCGTTTTGTTACAAACATCATATTATGATTCCTAACATGGATGAGGAATATGTAATTCCTGGGAGGTCACGGCGTAATGCTCCAATCAAGACAAACAATCATCATTATCATGTGGAGCTCTTTCTTCATGTCATTGATGGACAACTTGTGGAATTAAATTATCGTTTCAATGAGGTAAATACTGAGTTGCTTACTTGTTTGGCTTGCTTGAGTCCGAACAATTCATTTGTAGCTTTTAACAAACGAAAGCTAGTTCGTCTTGCTCAATTTTATCCTCAAGATTTTTCGGATGGAGTTTTATTGATGCTTGAAGATCAACTTGGGATTTATGTTCATCATATGCGTTCAAGTAGTGATTTTTCAGAATTGCAAGGGATTGGCATGCTTACGGAAAAAATGGTGGAGACAAGGATGCATGAAATATTTCCTTATGTGTATTTGCTTATTACATTAGCTTTGATTTTACCTGTTGCAACTGCTTCAGTGGAGAGAGCATTTTCGGCCATGAATATTATCAAAAATCCACTTCGCAACAGAATGGGAGATCAATGGTTGAACGATAGCTTGGTTGTTTACATTGAAAGAGATATTTTTGCTTGTATTGATAACGAAGCTATAATGCAACGTTTTCAAAACATGAAAACTCGTCGTGGACAATTGTAGCTTGTATTGTTTGTTTTGCCAAAAATTATGAATGAAAGTACTATCTTTATGTTTTTTAGTGTTATTTTCTTATTTACAAAATTTTGAAACTTAACACTATGACCCCATGGCGATGTAATCCTGCGTCCGCCACTGTGTGCAAGAGTATATTTTATAAAGACTTTCAAGGAACTCTAGTTTCCAATGTGGGACTAATATAAACTCAAACATGTTTATAATGCAGATGTTCCACGCTTACCAAATGAGCACCAGTTGGACCAATTGGAGGGCTTTGGAATCTCTGATGATATCTCCACCAAAAGCAGTAACCTGTTTAAACAAAACATTTTCATTTTCCTTAAGAACTACAGTTGTTTTTGGTAAAATGGCAGCCTGAGATATAACGCACTGCATTTCCATAACTAACACAGAACAGGGTCTGCTGTTTTCTCATGCATCTAAGACCACAGATCTTGTTGGTTTGTTTTCGCTGATGCTTCATGTCATAATTTTGAATCTAACATAGCTATTTAACATTTTATTTATCATGTAAATTATAGAGACATCAGATAATTTTACTTATTACTAATATTGCTAATTTACGCTTCTATCACTTACTGTTCTTTCTACCAAGCTTCTATTTTTGTGGATGGGAATCAATTTCGTTGCTACTTGCAACTACATGCTAAGTGATCAATCTTAATACAATTGTTGTTTCTGCAGACTTAGAATAATGGCGATGTCTGGGCTCTTGCTGTTGAACATGCCATTGGAAGGTTGCTCAATGCTCTCATCACATACATAAGATTTGACTAATGTTTTTATTTAAGTGGCATATATGTAGGGACTATATGAAAATGGTATATTCAGCACGTTTCTTCCTGGGAATGTGGTGCCAGGCCAGTTCAGCCATACAAGTAGAGGCTCTTCAATATCATTTACCGTGCCTTCTTCTAACCTCAGGATTCAAGTATTGAACATCTTTTCTGTATACACAAGCTTTGATGGTGATTTTTATTGTTAATATTCGTTAATATATATTCGGAATAAGGTACTACATACCTTGCGGAAGATTCCAAGTGAAAAACCGCTTGCAATTACTAGCCCACCGTGATGCTTCCACGTCACGAACACGCCAACAAGATTCTACACGTTCTTCGTCTCCAAGGTCGTTGGATTGGCTATGAAAGTTACTCCATTGATTCCACATACCCAAGACCAAGGCTCTTGGTGAATTGCCTAAAGGAGAGTGTTTAGGGAGATATGAGGTTTCTCTCTTTGTGGGTGTAAAACTCACTACAACACTTTGATATGCACTCACACTTCTTGTCTCACACACACCAACTTAGAGAGCATGCACTAATGCTTCTCATCATCTCTTCACTTGCACACACTCCATCTATTTATAGGAGTTGTTTTAGCTCATCTCAAGAGAGCATAAAACATGCATTAGTGTTTAGGTTGGTAGTGCCTTAAAACAAGGTTTAGTGCCTCAAAACAAGGATTAGTGTAGTGCCATAAAACAAGGATTAGTGCATAATCATTGTTTTATTACATCTCCCACTCACCCACATAGGGTGTGATAATAACCTTGTTTTATTACATCTCCCACTCACCCACATAGGGTGTGATAACCTCATAATCATCTTAAACCTCTTGTATACACTCTTCTTCTCATCCAGGAAATGGGTCGTGCGACCTTGCGAGAAAAAACGTACAGCTACAAGAGCACATTTTATTAAGTCATCACCAAACTAATAAAAGTGCATAATTTGAAATCATCTCGTACATACCCCAGACTTATTCAGACTACACCGGTATCAGCACTCTTAACCCCTCATAAAAGCAGTGCTACACCCCAAATATGTTTTGTACTCATGACATGTCAACAACAAATATGACATAGACGCTGGCCAGCTATGAGTCACAAAAACATGGTGTATTGTCGAACAGTCTTCCTTAAGCGCTCATATCAATCCAACTAGACTTAACTGCTTTCTTAGACATGCCCCTTGAGACCTTATAATTGATCCTAGGAAAACAAGCTAAAGTAGCAACATCAAGCATCCTCTTCATGACATAGGCTAAAGTCAACTAAGGGTACATTTTTTAGGATCTGAATTAATGATCCAAGTGGCTCACATAGTGATGAAGCAGGGATTCATTCATCACTCCCACTGTCGATCGCATCTAGCACATACAGTATGAAATGTATGCTATAACATATTCTCATAAAACGAGCATGTCACTTGTCCAAGAATTGGACATACGTCATACGAATCTTAGTCTAGACATTACACAAATGTCTAACTTGAGTTCTAGTCTCAGTCACCCTCTCGGTGCCTGTCCCGGAATCTCACATTCGGCTCAATACAGGCTTCATAGATTTTATGGCAATTTTCTATGATCGACCTCTTTTCTTTTTCAAGGTCTCATCTTAGCTCCAACTAAGGCGACATTTAGAGAAGTGTTTTATCTTGCTGCCTACTTAGGCGCAGATATACATATATGTCATAATATGTTGTCTAAGCATTTTAGAACATAACACAAATGTCTCATCTTGCTCGCTATCTCAGCGCCAAGGTGAATCTCCCATGTGAGTGGGCTGACTCAAGCCCGGTGACAAATCTTTGTGCAAAAAACCATATCAATCATTCTAGAACAAGTACTATGGAAAAAACGATTAACATTGCATTAATAATAAAGTCAATTACAAAATAGGTATATTAAAACCTTCGTAGTCCCATACTCCTAATATGAGAAAGGAACACATCTCTAGCAATGGGTTTAGTGAGAGGATCAGCAACCATATTGCCACTTGAGATATGCTTTAATATAACCTCTCCTTGTGCTACCCCTCTGCTGATATAGTGATATCTGACATCTATGTGTTTGGATTTTCCATGGTATTTTGGATCCTTTACATATGCCAAAGCAGATGTACTATCTGAGTAAACAAGTCCTGCCTCACAGGTTTTGGCTATATAGTTTAGTCGTTGCAAGAATCTTCTTAACCAAACAGCTTCCCTAACCCTGCCTGAGCAAGCAACATATTCCGACTCCATTGTGGATAGGGCTATGCAAGACTGTTTCTTGCTACACCAAGAGATAGCTCCACCTCCAAGTATAAAAGCATAACCAGAGGTGGATTTGCGTTCATCTCTGTCATTGGCCCAATCTGCATCGCTGTAACCTCTAAGTCTCAAATCGCCACCATGGTAGCATAAGACAAGATCAGCGGTACCTTGCAGATATCGAAAAATTCTCTTTACTGCTTTCCAATGAGCAGGTCCAGGATTACTTTGATAACGGCTCACCATACCAACTGCATGGCAGATGTCTGGCCGTGTACACAACATAGCTTACATTAGACTTCCTATCGCAGATGCATAAGGAACTTTGGTCATTTGGTTTCTTTCCTCATCATTTTTAGGACATTGGTCAAGGGTTAGGACACATCCTTTTTCCATTGGTGTGTCTATGGGTTTGGAGTGATGCATACGAAAATGTTCAAGTATCTTCTTAATGTAAGTCTCTTGAGACAAACCGAGAAGTCCTTTTGAACGATCTCTTATGATTTTCACTCCTAGCACATAATTTGCCTCACCCATGTCCTTCATTTCAAACTTTGCGGACAACCACTTCTTAGTGGCGACAATGGAATCCATGTCATTTCCTGCTATGAGAATGTCATCAACATACAATGAAAGAATCTGAACATTTTCCTTGGATCGTTTTAGATACACACAGTGGTCTTCTTCAACCATCTCAAAACCAAAGAAGATGATTGAGGTATGAAATCTAATGTTCCACTGTCTAGACGCTTGTTTGAGGCCATAAATAGAACGTTTGAGACGGCAAACTTTGCGCTCTTGTCCTTTGACCTCAAAACCCATTGGTTGATCCATATAGATCTCTTCGTCTAGATCTCCATTGAGAAATGCAGTCTTAACATCCATTTGAAAAAGGTTCAAATCCTTTTGTGCGACAATAGCTAGGATTAGGCGAATAGATGCAAATCTCACCACAGGGGAGAAAGTATCATCATAGGCTATACCCTCTCTTTGAGTATAGCCTTTCGCCACAAGACGTGCCTTGTACTTGTCAATTGAACCATCCGTTTTGCGTTTGATTTTCAAGACCCATTTGTTTCCAACGGTCTTGCGCCCAGGAGGAAGGTCAACTAACTCTAGACCTTGTTTTTGTCCATTGAGCTTATCTCATCTTGCATAGCAGTCATCCACTCTTTACTAGCTAAAGATGATAGCGCTTCCTTATAAGAAGCAGGCTCTTCTTCATCTATTGGAGCACACAAGAAAGTTTCCCCTTCAATTTCAAAGAATCGACGGGGAATATTTCCTCGTTTGCTCTTGCGCACCATTAAATCTTGAGTTTCTAGCGGTGTACCATCCTTTGGTATACTCCCACTAGGTTGCAGATCATTGTCACTTTCTTTAGCGATTCCTGGATTAGGAGTCAATTCCCCATCCTCGCTTAAAGATTGTGAAATATCTTCACTTCCTTCCAACTCATGGAGGTCAAGATTCTTTTGGGCATCACCAATGCTAGGAAAATCATTCTCTATGAAATTCACATTTCGGGAATCTATTTCAGTCATTCCTCCATTAGCATGTTCACCATACATCACATAGCCTTTCGAGTGCTCGCAATACCTTATAAAGATATGTTTTTTACCTCGAGGGCCAAGCTTTCCATGCTTGTGGAAAGTATTATGAACAAAACCAGCTGATCCCCAAGGGCGCAAATGCCCCAAATTGGGCTTTTCGCCTTTCCATAATTCATAAGGGGTTGAAGTGACTGATTGGGAAGGCACTCGGTTAAGAATGTAGGCAGCAGTTAATATTGCATCTCCCCAAAACGAAATTGGAAGATTAGCTTGCGCCATCATAGACCTAACCATGTCTAATAAAGTTCTATTCCTTCTCTCCGCAACACCATTTTGTTGCGGTGTATAAGGAACAGTAAGTTGTTTGCGTATCCCCTTATTTTCACATAGTTCTTTAAACTGTTCAAGATAAGTACTCGCGTCCGCGGTCTGTACGAAGAACCTTTAAACTCTTCTCTGTCTGATTCTCAACCTCAGCTATAAAACGCTTGAAACAATCCAAGGCTTCATAGCGGTGAGCGACGAGAGAGACATAACCATATCGCGTGTAATCATCAATAAATGTGAGAAAATAAGAGGCGTCATGACGTGCCTTCACACTCATAGGTCCACAAATATCTGAGTGAACTAACTCTAGCGGTTGAGTAGCTCTCTTAGCCTTACCAAAAGGCTTTCTTATAGCTTTACCAGCTAGACAACATTCGCATATAGGTAGGTCAACTTTAGCGAGTGAGCCTAAAAGACCTTCTCTAGCTAACCTTGTCATCCTGTCACGTCCTATATGTCCTAGTCTAGCATGCCAAGTTGCAGAATCAACATGTACATCAGCATAAGCTATATAAGAAGATAAGTAATCGGAATCATTCAAATCCAAATAAAAGAAGTTATTCCTTAAAAAACCATGACCAACAATTGTACCATCCAATAACACATCCAAACCAGAAGAAGAAAACTTAAAACAATATCCATCACGCAAACACTCTAAAACTGAAAATAGATTATGCTGAATTCCAGGAACGTAGAGCACATTATTGAGGAGCAATGTGCGCCCATTGCGCATCTGAAGTTGATATGAACCAACTCCCAAAGCTTCTATATGGCTTCCATCACCCATGAACACACCAGAGGTGCCCTTTGGAATTCGTCGATAATCCAAAAAACCTTCTCGATCTCGAGTCACATGTTTGGTTGCTCCCGTATCTACAATCCACCCAAAGGATGTATTAGCAACTAAAACATGTTCACATACATATATGTGGGAAGGTTTAGTTAAGAAAGATACCTTCTTCGGCTCAGTATAATCACGAGCGAAGTGACCCTTCTTATTACAGTTATAGCATTTGACTTTGGATAAGTCTTTCTTCCCACCACGCTTGCCCCGACGGTGCTTGGTTTTGTTGTCATCCTTTGGTGCAAGCTTGTTTGCCCCATCCTGCTTACCTGTCTTTCCTTTTCCTTTACGCTTAGACCCTTTAGTCTTAGACGTGCCACCCTGGGTGAAAAGGACAGGTAGCATTGGTCGCCTCTTGGCGCTCCGATTCTAGCTCAACATGGCGAGAAATATCAGAAAAGTTCTTGATATTCTCATTATGTGTCATGATTTGTTTCATGGAGCCCCATGAATCTGGCAGGGATCTGATGACTGCCTGCACTTGCTGCTCATCAGTGAGGGTATTTCCAGCAGCCTTTAAGTCACGTATCATGCTAGAAAGCACCCTTAAGTGCTCATGAATTGTGTGCTTAGGATTTTTGCGATATACCTCAAACTTCAGGACCAAACTTCTAAGTCGAGTGGTGGACGTACCACCAAAATCAAACTTTAGTTGATCCCATAAAGCCTTGGCAGTAGGGTAGCTTTCATATCCCCCAATAAGATCATTGTGCATGCTGCTTAGCATAGTAAAGCGCGCACAACGATCCTTTTTGAACCAAGTCTGATAAGCTTCAAGATCACGGCGATGTTGGGCCGTTTGCCCAACCTTAGGTTCGAACCATTGAATTGGTTAATGTTTCCAATAACTCCTGCTCATTCAAGAGATATTGAATTTTCCTATGCCAAATATCATAGTTGGTACCCTCAAGTTTGTCTCCCTTATTTAGGTCAGCAACAACATTTTTGGTGGCCATTATCTATAAAACACAAGGATTGACTTTAGTATTAGCGTTTTGCACATTTCTATTTGTTTCAAAAATAAATTGAAAAGAATTATCCTTCCTTACAAATTTGGACTCGAAAATTTGTTATGCTTATAATCATCACCCAAAAAAGAAAGTCTAAATAAACATTTTCAATTACTTTTAAACAAATTTCTACTTAGAAAACACAAAGTTTCCAACCAAACAAAAGTTTGCGCAGTTTCATAAAAGCGCATGGGCCTCTCATAGATTTAAAATTGGGAATCCATTTAATAGGTTAACCAATGAAAGTCCACCGAAAAAATGTGACCAGGTAAGTTTCGGGAGTAGTGGTGGAGATGAACTCGCTTAAATACCATTTCCTCTTAAACACCAAAGGTGTTTCCTTAAAAACTTGCCTAGACATCACACATTTTTGGGTAGTCAATTCCACCAGTATGACCCATAAATTAACTCAACCAATCCTAAGTCCATATTTTGGCATGCTAAATATGAACAACTTAATAACATATTTAGTTTCTAAATGACATGTCATTATGTTGCAACTTCATAAACAAACAATTATTCATTTATTCCAAGTGATACTTAGCGAAATGATTTTTAGAAAATAGACAGGAGGAGTCCACAATTGGATTCCATTTGTCTAAGATGAAGCTCTACAAAGGACATACGTGCTCTCACGCGCCTTCAAAGAGGATATGTTCACAAAGAACACTGTTCACGAAGAACACTATTCATCTTGCTGAAATTTCCAGAAAAAATTTCCAGATTTTCATGATCATTTGGCCATCTTTGGAGACCTCTATCTCCTTCGTTATGCATCCAAATGACGCATACAATATATCATTGGAAAGCTCATGCAACAGAGAATATTCTAAGGCAAAGAAACAGCACAGAAAAATAATTTAACAGCATACAAACGTGCTCTCAAAAACTCAAAAACAAACTGTTTTTCATGCTCTTTGGTTTCAGTTTTTCTCCTAAACCACTCCTTTAATTTGTACGAAAATTTAAAGGTAAGTTCTCATCACATAGAGGAACATACTTCATGGAAAGAAAACATCAAAAAACAATCAAACAAAAACGAAGTTTTTTGGTTCATGCTTTCATGGTAGTTCTTGCGGAAGAAAAAACATATTCTCATGCATCAATCAACATGGCGAAAAGCAAGCATACAAGCTCTGATACCACTGTTAATATTCGTTAATATATATTCGGAATAAGGTACTACATACCTTGCGGAAGATTCCAAGTGAAAAACCGCTTGCAATTACTAGCCCACCGTGATGCTTCCACGTCACGAACACGCCAACAAGATTCTACACGTTCTTCGTCTCCAAGGTCGTTGGATTGGCTATGAAAGTTACTCCATTGATTCCACGTACCCAAGACCAAGGCTCTTGGTGAATTGCCTAAAGGAGAGTGTTTAGGGAGATATGAGGTTTCTCTCTTTGTGGGTGTAAAACTCACTACAACACTTTGATATGCACTCACACTTCTTGTCTCACACACACCAACTTAGAGAGCATGCACTAATGCTTCTCATCATCTCTTCACTTGCACACACTCCATCTATTTATAGGAGTTGTTTTAGCTCATCTCAAGAGAGCATAAAACATGCATTAGTGCTTAGGTTGGTAGTGCCTTAAAACAAGGTTTAGTGCCTCAAAACAAGGATTAGTGTAGTGCCATAAAACAAGGATTAGTGCATAATCATTGTTTTATTACATCTCCCACTCACCCATATAGGGTGTGATAATAACCTTGTTTTATTACATTTATCCTGGTTATTATTGTAACAAATTTAGTCCAATAGGACTAAAGTCCATAATAAGAGCACAGGAATGAAGCGTATCTATGATCCATCGTGCGTTGGCTTTCCAGATTTAGGAGAAGACATGATATTCTTAAGCCATTGGAGTTTGGGGAATGAAGTGAAGGGTGATGACGAAGTCACAGTTTCAATGTTCATGAGATCCTTGTTTCGATTAAATGAGTGGGGCATCCAGCCTGTATACAAACAAGATCAAGAGAAGATGATTGCCCCAGACGACGACAATGCAGTTCCTTCTTTTCCATCTGTCATTTAAAGACATTTGCAAGAATTCGAGTTGATACCAAGAACATACTTCCTCTCCAATGGACGAATATCAAGGAGAATATGGACATTTGGACGTTGTGGGGAGTCGGTTTTGTTTGATGATATATTTGGGGATGGGGACTTAAACTACTCTGATCAAGAAACAGGTGTGTCTCTCATTTATACTTTCTGACTCCACTCCACACATTTAAGAATAGATCCACATTCGTATCGTGTCAAAAGTTTTGCTCTTGTCCACATTTTATGGAGACTAATTCTAGCTGTCATTAATTTGCATTTTTAACAGACGAAAATGTACCGCAACAAGGTGTCCTGAGCCAAAAAAATACCCAAACGGTTGAATCACTAAGAAGATGGTTGCTCAACAACCGTCACAACCAAGCTGTCGCCACTCATAGTACGTATCCTCCAAGTCAATATAGTAATAGTACTGACCAATTCCGCAGCTTATGGATTATAGAATCCAATTTGATAGCTTTGGTTGTTTCTGGTTTGTCTTGATTCTTGAACGCAAGAGTATCTTGGACCATGTAGTAGGTGTGCAAATGCAAATGGGGTAACCCCCGCGTATGCCGCTTGCATTCTGTCTCTCATTTCACATTGTTGTGTAAAGCTGTTATGAGTTTCCCAACTGAAAATGTGGAAGAAATAACTCAGTATCTTGTTGCAAATTACAGATCATTTCAATGACAGAAAATTGAGCTTCGATCTTGCGTTTCTTTCTTTCTTTTTTCGGCCATTTTCAATCTTGCTTCGCATTACAAGTAGTGGAAAATATCATTTTGTATACTCAGTGTGTAAACCCTATATAATTTATGAACTTAATTAAAATCTTTAATACTAATGATTCACTAAAGAAATAATAATTAAAATATAATTACTAATGAAAGTAATTAAATAAGGCTAAGATATTATTTAATTACTATAAATATAAATTATAAACGTATAGCTGCGCGGTTATACTCTATAAATAGAAAATCTAACAGATGGCCGCCTGACTATACCTTTTAAATACCTTTTAATTAATTACTATTTATCAAGTAATATAATTTATGAAGTTAATTAAAATATTTAATACTAATTATTCACTAAAGAAATAATAATTAAAAATAATTAAATAAGGCTAAGATATTATTTAATTACTATACATAGAAATGTTAAACATATAGCCGCGCGGCTATACTATATATATAGAAATTATAAACGTATAGCCGCCCGGCTATACCGTTTGAGTAAAATATTTTAACAGTATAGCCGTCAGGCTATACACTGTAAATACAATAATTTAACAGTATAGCCGAGCGGCTATACCGTTTAAATACCTTTTAATTAATTACTATTTATCAAGTAATATAATTTATGAAGTTCATTAAAACATTTAATACTAATTATTCACTAAATAAATAATAATATAAAATAATTACTAATGAAAGTAATTAAATAAGGCTAAGATATTATTTAATTACTATAAATATAAATATTAAAAGTATCGCCGCACGGCTATGCTATAAATAGAAATTATAAAAGTATAGCCGCACGGCTATACTATATGATAGAAATTTTAAAAGTACATCCGAAAGACTTTTACCGACCATCTCTACGCACCCTTTGTGGACAAAGGCTTCCCTACGTTCCAAGATGAAGAAGAACTTGATAGAGGAGAAGATATTAAGCCAAAATTTGAGAAAGCCATCCAACAGTCACGAAGTTCTGTCATTGTATTTTCAAAAGACTATGCGTCTTCCAGATGGTGCCTTGATGAGCTTGTCTTGATCCTTGAACAGAAGAGAATCTCAAACCATGTAATCTTACCAGTCTTCTACGAGACCCACCCTCCCAAACGAACCCATACGTTTTTTCACCCACAACCTCCCCCCAACCAAACGAACACATCGCAACCACCCATTTTCTTCTCCCCTATGATCCCATGACCACCACCGCAAGCCACCCTCCCTTTTCTCCATCTCTCTCTCTCTCTCTCGTGGCCCCTCTGTTTATTAAAATAATTTGTTATTTTATTTTATATTATTTCAACATATAAAATGACAAAAAAAATTAGTTTGTTTACTTAATTTTCCAAAAAAAAAAAAAATGAGGGTGCAAATTGAAAATATCGAGTTCATGGGGTAATCAACAATAAACCCATACACTTATTGTATCTGATTGCTCAAATTTGAATGAGTTTCTAGCAGAGTTGAAGAAGATGGAATCTCTAAAAGTTATTGATGTAGCTGAAATTCCAATAACTCAAGTGCTCATGAGACCACTGGGGAAGTCAAATAATGCCTAAGGAGAAATCCAAAAAACTTTTGGGATTCTTTACCACCTTGTTTAAAACAGTTGAAGCTCACAAGTTGCAATCTTTCTGGTGGTGCTTTTGTTAATGTTTGGCTCGCTTAAAGATGCGGAATGAGTGAAGGAAACTGGGCTCTACCGCTTGAGCAGAAACTGCAAGTGCTCGAGCGGTAGAGCGGTACTTGTCACCCAGACCCAGGCGCTCCAACGCCTGCTCAAGCGGTAGAATGCAGACTCGAGTGGACAATAGGACCTTGAGCGGCGTGAGTGGCCCTCAAGCGAGACACGATTCCAGCATGAATCCCAAGCGAATCTAGATAGATTTTCTCCTACTTTTGGAGTCTTTAAGTTTCCTATTCCTTCCATAATTGTAAAGCCCTATGACACATAAATATGCACTTTAGCTCTAGGTTATTGTAACGTGAGAAAGCTAAGGCATCAAATTAGGTTTGAGCCAGGGGTAAGAAAAAAGAGAGCTAGAGTTTGTGAGAGATCAAAGGGGGTTCTTCATTGTAACCAAAAGGGTTCTTTCATACTAGTGAATTTCTTAAGGATCACCAAGAGGATGTAGGCACAATGCCGAACCTCTATAAATTCTTGTACTCTTTGTGTGTGTGTTTACTTTATGGTTTAGTGTGTGCTTTATCTTTGCGTGACTTGTATGTGATAGTTGCGTAGTCCATCAACAACAAGATCTTGGAGTGTTTTCGCACGATAGCTTTTCCCAAAGATTTTGATAATCTAATTTGTGGCCGACCAGATTACATATACGAGGTCTCACGGGGCTTGATCAACTCATTTTTATTAGTAGGTTTGCCAACTTGCCGTGATGAATATATTCTTCCTTTTCAATTTTTAATCCCCTTATATTTTCATATTGTCAAATGCAAAAGAAGAAAATGGTCATTTTCTTGACGGCTCCTTGTTTAACTTATCACTAAGAAAGGCAAAATAATCTGGCCCCTCCACTACCACTTTTAACAGCTACTATTTGTGCTTCTAGAAAAGGGCTGTCTCTTTTATTTCCTTAGCAATTGAGTGATGGATGACTAAGAGAAAGGGGCGGCTATCTATAATTCATTTGCTTCACCAACCTCCTTCTTTACACGGTATCTTTGCAATATCCGAAGTAGGAAACTCAAGATCTATATTTTGGGTTAACAAGGCCCAGACACCAGCAATTAAGAAGTGGTAAAGTATTTTCAGTGATCATGGCTCGATTTAGGCACCAAGAAGCCTCCTCTTCCACTTCTTCTCCTTCTCCATGTTGTTATGACGTGTTCTTGAGTTTCAGAGGCAAAGACACTCGAAAGAATTTTACTGACCATCTCTATACAGCTTGTGTGGAGAAAGGCTTCAACACGTTCCGGGATGATGAAGAACTTGAGAGAGGAGCAGATATTAAGCCAGAATTGAAGAAAGCCATACAACAGTCACGTAGTTCTGTCATTGTATTTTCAAAAGACTACTCGTCGTCCAGATGGTGCCTTGACGAGCTTGTCTTCATCCTTGAGCAGAAGAGGATCTCGGAACACGTAGTTTTACCTGTCTTCTACGATGTTGATCCTTCCCACGTGAGGAACCAGACAGGATGTGTTGCAGAAGCATTTGCTAGGCACGAAGAAAATCAGGTATCAACGAACAAGGTCAAACAATGGCGGGCAGCACTGAGAGAAGTTGCAGATCTATCAGGGATGGTCTTACAAAACAACGCTGATGGGTAACTTCATTCAAACTAGCTGTTCATTTCTTATTTAAATTCAAGCCATGCACTTTGATGATGTTAAGTTCAATTCACTAGTCCTGTCCTGTAGGGTTTAACTTTTAGATATATAATTTGAAGTTTTTCTTATTTAAAAAATTCATCAACTCTGCGCACATAATTATTTTCACACACACATATTACACTAGTGGTTAAAATTTCTAATGAATATCATGTGTTAATATCAATATAATTCTTTCAGTTTACGTCCCATTGTTTCAGCATATCTGATAACTTTGGCTTGTTTTTTGCATGAGAGTTTGTAATTTAACTATTTGAAATCATCAATCATGCAGGAAATGTTAATTAATTAAACATGATTTATTTTTCAATCTTGTTGCAATTGATAGGTACGAGTCAAGGTTTATCATGCAAATTGTAAAAGTGATTGACAACAAACTCAGTCGCACGCCCTTGGCTATTGCACCCTACCCGATTGGAATTGATTCTCGAGTTGAAAATATTAATTTATGGTTACAGGATGGATCAGCCGATGTTGGAATACTTTTAATTAATGGAGTTGGGGGAATTGGAAAGACAACCCTTGCAAAATTTGCTTACAACGTAAACTTTAGAAGATTTGAACGAAGTTGTTTTCTTGAAGATGTCAGGGAAGTTTCAAACCAACCCAATGGTTTAGTTCACCTACAGATACAATTCCTTCACCACATTATGAGTGGAAGAGAAGTGAAAATACATAGTGTCAGTGAGGGAATAAAAAAGATTAGAGATGCCATAATCTCTAAAACAGTTCTTCTTGTTCTTGATGATGTTGATCACATGGACCAGATAGATGCAATATTTTTTATGCAAGATTGGTTTTGCCCTGGAAGTAAAATCATCATAACAACTAGGTGTGCGGGAATATTAAGGGGTCATCAAGTAGCTAAAAGTAAAGTTTATGATGTTGAAACTTTGGATGTGGATGAATCATTACAACTCTTCAGCTGGCATGCGTTTGGCCAGGACCGCCCAATTGAAGGTTACATTAGTCTGTCGAAAAGGGTAGAAGATCGATGTGGAGGACTCCCGTTAGCTCTTCAAGTTTTGGGTTCATCTCTATCAGGACGACGTATAGATGTTTGGGAAAGTACATTGGAGAAATTAAAAACTATTCCAGACAATGAAATCATCAAAAAACTCAGAATAAGCTACGACGCTTTACAAGATAACCCTGATGACCAAAATTTATTCCTCCATATTGCATGTTTTTTCGTTGGACAAGGGAAAGATTATGTTGTTAGAATACTGGGTGGATGTAATTTCTTCACAATTGTTGGCATTGAAAATCTTGTGAATAGATGTTTGGTAACAATTGATGATGAAGACAACGTGAAGATGCATCAAATGATTTTGGACATGGGAAGAGAAATAGTTCGGCTAGAATCAAAGGCACCTGGAAAACGTAGTAGATTGTGGCGTGATAAGGATTCTTTTGATGTATTAAAGGAAAAGAGCGTAAGAAAGATTCTTCTCTCAAGATGCGATTTTTCTTGCACATGCATATATATCCTTGCTGGTTACTTATATCCAACTGTTTTTTTTTTTTTCAGGGTACAGAAACAATTGAAGGTCTTGCCTTGAACATGCGTATGCTCTCGGTAAACACTCCTTCAGGCAATACGAATAAGGTAGTCTTGGAAACTAACGCATTTTCAAGGATGTCCAAACTAGAACTACTTCAGCTTTGTCATGTACGACTCAATGGATGTTATGAGGAATTTCCAAAAGGATTAAGATGGTTGTGTTGGCTTGAATTTCCATCGAAATCATTACCTAGTGAAATTCCTTTGGAGTGCTTGGTTTATCTTGAAATGCATCATAGTAACTTGAGACAAGTCTTTAACCGGAAAAAAAACTTGAGACAAGTTTTAAAGAAGGGAAGAAAGGTATCCTATCCTTGGTGGGAATAAATGCATCATACTCCATGCTTATCCATTTTCTTCTGTTAATTTTATGTTTAATTTTGCATTTGTCAGATTTAACTTCACACAATCTTTCATTTTGTTTTTCTACAGAACCTTCCCTCATTGAAGACCCTTGATCTAAGTCATTCTCATAGCCTTACTGAAATCGGTAACTTCTCATTGACCCCCAACTTAGAAAGACTGATTCTTAAAGATTGTGCAAGCTTGGTTGATGTTCATGAATCCATTGGAAACCTAACGAGACTCAATTACTTGAATATGAAAGATTGCAAAAAGATTAGGAAACTTCCAAAGAATTTATTTATGCTAAAATCAGTTGATACACTTATTGTATCTGGATGCTCAAGTCTAAATGAGTTTCCGAAGGAGCTGAGGAACATGGAATCTCTTAAAGTGCTAAAGGTAACTCAAGTTCTGACCACTGGAAACGTCAAATCATGCCTGAGGAGAAATCCAGAAACTTTTTGGGCTTCTTTACCAAGTAGTTTAACACAATTAAAGCTCAAGAGTTGCAATCTTTCTGATGAGGCTTTTCCCAAAGATATTGGTAACCTACCGTCATTAGAACTACTAGATCTAAGCGACAATCCAATCTCTGGTCTACCAGATTGCATCCGAGGTGTTACACGACTTGATCAACTTCTTTTTTCAAATTGCAAGAGGCTCAAAACGCTTCTAGGGCTACCAAGGGCAAGATATTTTGGTGTGTTTGATTGTGCATTGTTGGAAAAAGTAACATTTCAATCAAGTTTGTTCGGATTCATACCGTCTGAATTGCTTAGCATTAGTAACCCGAACTTAGTTGAGATTGAATACATGTACAAGTTAGAACCCCTTGGAAATTGTGATGTAGAAATGCTCGATCTTTTGGGTTTGTCCAAGTACTTGGAATCCATGAAAACCGTTTTGATGATCTTCCCATGTAGGATCACAGTTGAGTCGCGCCATGCAGTTGAGAGTACGAAGCTGGATTGGATCAGAAGGTATCCCATCCAGGTGCTTCTCTTTCTCTCTCTCGTATACATACATACATATATATATATACAATATGTATATATATATACGCATAGACACACACACACAACACAATATCACATGGAAGGTGCTATTTAAGACTAATACTGGCTTACATATCTATATATAGGGACTTTATGAATCTGGTATATTCAGCACATTTCTTCCTGGGAATGTGGTGCCAGGCCACTTCAGCTCTACAAGTAGAAAGTCTTGGTCAATATCTTTTAGTGTGCCTCCTTCTACTTTCAGGATTCGAGGCTTGAATGTCTTCTCTACATATACATGTTCTGGTAGTGGTTCTTATGCTGGTTACAGTTGTGAGATAATTAGTCCAATAATAATCAAAATTAGCAACAAAAGCACGGGAATGAAGTGGATCTATGACCCATCATGCTTCGGCATTCCAGATCCTGGAGAAGACATGATATTCTTAAGCCATTGGAAGATGGGGAATCAATTATTGAAAGGTGGCGACCAAGTCACAGTTTCCATGTTCATGAGATCTGTCTTTCAGCTGAAGGAGTGGGGCGTCCAGCTTGTGCACGAGCAAGATCAAGAGAATATCAGGATGATGAAGACCCAACATGACGACGATAACAATGATGATGATGAGTGTCCAGTTTCTTCTCCATGTGTCATTTTTGGACGTTCGCCAGAATTCGAGGTGATGTCAGGAACATACTTCCTGTCGCATGGACCACAATCAAGGAGAGCACTGACGTTTACTCGTTGGAGGGATTCGGCTTTGTTCAATGACATATTTGGGGACTCTGATCAACAAGGTGTGCATGCATCTCTCTCATTTATATTCATTCAACACAATATTTATTGTGTTTGTTTATGTTGAGCGAATCCACGTTCGTATATCTATGTCGACTAATCTTCTGCCAACTACATTTTCAACAGAGGAACAAGCACTGCCGCTTGCAACAACAATGAGGGACGCCGGGGACAATAGATACTTTGTGTTTTCCATGTTGGCAGTAGATGTCCTATACGACAATATAGTTTTACGCAGTTGCCTTTTTGGAACTCAGTCGTGAAAGAAGAGGCCATAGGCTATCCATGAATTTGTTGTAGTTGAGTTCTGTCGCCTTTGGGATTCTTTTTCCTCTGCCAGGTTCTCAATCTCACTTTCTTTTTCCTTTGCGCTATGATGAGCTTATTTTCTGGTGTAATTTGGTATAAAAAGAAGGAAAATGAAAGAAAAACATATGAAACCAAAAGGACAAAAAGAACAAGGTTCATATGCATGACTGAGACAAGGTATCAAAGTTCATATGCATGACCAAAAAATTATATGATTTAACATGCCTTGTACTACCTGACTAGGGATTTGGCGTCCATAAAGGGAGAGGTGCTAGATACCTTGAGCTTATACCCTGGAAGCACGTGCACGTAAATCGAGAAAAAACTTGTCATGGTCCTCTCAAATGGAAACGCTTCCTTCTCCGGCGTCATTGAAGCTCTCCAAAAGAGCTCATCATCAGACATTCCGTGTGTCAAATTCTTCAGTTGAAGAAACGTCCCCATGCTCAAACAAATCCTGGCCTAATTATTTTGTTGTGCATGTGCATTCACTAAAAGTTCTTCTAATCGTGGGGCTAATTCATTTTTTATGTAAAAAGAAAGTCTTATATAGCATTAACAACATTATGCTTAAGGTGGAAAGAGGGAAAAACAAATACAAGTGGGGGTCAATAGCTTATACTCGGCTTTTACTGGAACCGCCAGTGTTGTGAAGTTTGAGAATAACTTGTATATTATGGGATTGCACTATTTTGATATTTTCAACCGATCACATTTTGTCACGCATTATAAGAATTACACATGACGGAGCGTGATTGAATAAGGATAACAAAATAATGTTATCACCATGACATGTAAATTTTTATCGTAAAGTTTAGCTCTTTTTATGACAAAACAGACTTTTGTGCTTCCTTAGGTTCAATCCATTATTTTGATTTGAGTAACAAATACTTTTTTTATTAGTGTACAATTTACATTTCTGTAAATGCCTTTGTAACTTTTTAAAAAAATTGTATTTAAAATGGAAAATATAAAAACAACAATTCAACACAAAGATGAGATGACACCCATTTCCTATACAAAGATTGGGGCCACAGCTATTAAATAATTTCGTACACTGCCACCGTCATCAACCCCCGCCAACATCAGATGACGCCCAAAAAATCGGTTTTCATCCTTAATCTCTGTCATTGCGGCTAATTTTGAAGGGGAATGCTCCGTTCCTCAAGCACGTGGAGCAGGAGCTCCTCCCTATAGGTTGTCAACATGCCGTTCAACCTGAGGTGCTTTGTGCTGTTTCAATCTCCTGGCCTTAACTTGTTCGACGTAATGTCCCAGAGATATTGTTTTTCATTCGGCCTGACTCCCTAACACCTTTGAGGTATGTTTGTTCAAACTCTAGATGTATAGTGTGGTGCAGTACATGTTTGTGGCTGGAAATTACATGAACTCAAATTATATGTTTATAAAGGATCAAAGTGTGTTTCAAGTTGATCATGATATTTTTTTATTTTTTTTGGTTTCCCAGGGGTATCATCCGTGCAGAAGCGGGGGACCTCTCCCAACAAAGTCTGCTCTATTCGCAAGTCTGATATTTTAATTTTTAAGTATCTTGTGGTGTGCTACATGGGTGGTGTGATTCAAGGTTTAACAGGTCAACTTCAGAAAGCATAAATCACTTCAAATAGAAGCAAAAAAGAGAAGTTTTATGTTTAAGAAGACGTGGGCAATTCCTAATAACTATTTTTATTTTTGCAACTATATCGAATGATATATTTTTTTTGTAGTCCTTTATATATCTCGTGCATTGAAAATGGTATCACCAAAAAGTTAAATTTAAAATTTCAATTAATAAATATATTCATCATTTTTAATTTTTAATCGCCTTTGATTTTCATATTGCCAAATGCAAAGGAAGAAAGAGACAGCTCTTTGTTTAACTTATCACTAAACTTATCACTAAGAAAGGCAAAACTGGCCCCTCCACGACCACTCTTACCAGCTACCATTTGTCTTTATTTTCCTTTGCAATTGTGTGATTTATGACTAATAATTTATTTGCTTGACCAAGACATTCACCACCTCCTTCTTTACACGGTATCTTGGCCATATACGAAGTAGGAACTCAAGAGGTAGCCTTAAATTCCACTCAGACTCAGAGACACCAGCAATTAAAAAATGATTTACTATTTTCTGTGATCATGGCTCGATTTAGGGAACAAGAAGCCTCCTCTTCCAGTTCTTCTCCCTCTCGATGTTGTTATCATGTGTTCTTGAGTTTCAGAGGTGAAGACACTCGAAGGGCTTTTACCGACCATCTCTACACAGCCTTTGTGGAGAAAGGCTTTCCCACGTTCCGGGATGAAGAAGAACTTGAGAGAGGAGAAGATATTAAGCCAGAATTTGTGAATGCCATCCAACAGTCACGAAGTTCTGTCATTGTATTTTCAAAAGACTACCCGTCTTCCAGATGGTGCCTTGACGAGCTTGTCTTGATCCTCAAACAGAAGAGGATCTCAGACCATGTAGTCTTACCAGTCTTCTACGACATTGATCCTTCCCACGTGAGGCACCAAACAGGAAGTGTTGGAGAAGCATTTGCTAGGCATGAAGAAAATCAGCAATCACCGAACAAGGTCAAACAATGGAGGGCAGCACTAAGAGAAGTTGCAGATCTAGCAGGGATGGTTTTACAAAACCAAGCTAATGGGTAACTTCATTCCAACTATTCCTTTTTTTTTCAACTTTTTTTATTTTATTTTTATAACTTGAATTAGATATTATAATTCATCAACTCTGCTGATATTCCTGTGTCTCCAAAATACTGAATACGTCTAAAAGGACTAAAGAGCAAGTATACTTCTATCATTATGATGGAAGAATGAAAGCTAATTAATAATTCGAAGTTGAATTTGAAAAACTTCTACAACATATATAATTAAGTCAAGGTGTCTGATACGATGACAATCACTTTAAATGAGATCAAAAGCAAATTATAGTTCAATGATCCCTAGTCATTAGATTCCCCATTTACACACATTGTATTGCACTATCGGTTAAAATTTCTGTAGTTTGTGCTATTTTCTATCCCCAATATCATGTATTGATAATCCCATTGTTCCTAGTAGCTAGTACATTATTTGAAAACTTCGACATGTTATTTGCCTGAGACTTTGTAATTTAATTATTTGATATCATGACATGTTATAAATGTTACTTATTTTTCATTTTGATTGCAATTCTTAGGTACCGAGTCAAAGTTTGTCAAGCAAATTGTTAAAGTGGTTGACGAAAAACTAAGTCGCTTGCGCACACCCTTTATAGTTGCATCCTACCCGATTGGAATTGATTCTCAAGTCAAATATATTAATTCATGGTTAAATGATGGATCAGCTGATGTTGGTATAATTTTAGTTAATGGGATTGGTGGAATTGGAAAGACTACCATTGCGAAATTTGTTTATAATTTGAACTTTAGAAAATTTGAAGGAAGTTGTTTCCTTGAAGATGTCAGAGAAACTTCAAGACAACCCAATGGTTTAGTGCAACTACAACTTCAATTTCTTTATCATATTTTAAGTGGAAGAGAAGTGAAAATACATAGTGTTAGTGAGGGAATAAATAAGATTAGAGATGCCATAATCTCTAAAAGAGTTCTTCTTGTTCTTGATGATGTGGATGATATGCACCAAATAAAAGCAATATTTGGGATGCTAGATTGGTTTTATCCACATAGTAAAATAATCATAACAACTAGGTGTGCAGGGTTGCTAAGGAATCATGAACTCTCTACTTGCAAAGTTTACAACGTTGAAACTCTGAAAGCCAATGAATCACTGGAACTCTTCAGTTGGCATGCTTTTGGACAAGCCCATCCATGTGAAGATTACATGAAACTTTCAGAGATGATAGCAGACCGATGCAAAGGACTTCCATTAGCTCTTCAAGTTTTAGGGTCTTCTCTATTTGGACGAACTATAGATGTATGGAAAAGTGCACTAGAGAAATTAAAAGCTATTCCAAATAATGAAATCCTCCAAAGACTCAGAATAAGCTACGATGCTTTACAGGATAACCCCCATGACCAAAATTTATTCCTTCACATTGCATGCTTCTTTGTCGGAAAGAGAAAAGATTATATTGTTAGAGTACTAGATGGATGTGATTTCTTCACAATTGTTGGCATTGAAAATCTTCTGGATAGATGCTTGGTAACAGTTGATGAAAATCAGAAGGTGAATATGCATCAAATGATCTGTGACATGGGAAGAGAAATTGTTCGCCTAGAATCAAAGGAGCCTGAGAAGCGTAGTAGATTATGGAATGATACGGATTCCTTCAATGTATTGAGAGAAAAGAGTGTACGAATCATTCTCTTCTTATGTATATGCATGCACTTTTTCGTTTTGGGGCCTATATATTTTGCTGCTAGCTTATCCAAATGTTTATTTTTTTATTAGGGTACAGAAACCATTGAAGGCCTTGCCTTGGATATGCATATGCACTTGGTAAACACTCCTTGGGGAGATTCAGATGAGGTAGTCTTTAAAACTACTGCATTTGCAAGGATGTCCAAACTAAGACCACTCCATCTTAGTCATGTACAATTTAAGGGATGCTATGAAGAATTTCCGAAAGGATTAAGATGGTTGTGTTGGCTTGAATTTCCTTTGAAATCTCTACCCAGTGATCTTCCTTTAGAGTGCTTGGTTTATCTAGAAATGCCTCATAGTAATGTGAGACAGGTGTTTAAGGGAATAAAGGTATGCTACTCCACACTTATCCATTATCTCTTGTTTAAGATGGTTTATGATTAATTTTACCTGTATAAGATGTAACTCCACACCTTCTTCCTTTGTTTTTCTTTCACAGTACCTTCCCTCTTTGAAGAACGTTGATCTAGGTCATTCCCATTGCCTTACTGAAATCTCTAACTTCTCGCTGGTCCCCAATTTAGAAAGTCTTGTTCTTGAAGATTGTTCGAGCTTGGTTGATGTCCACGAGTCCATTGGAAACCTAAAGAGACTCGTTTGCTTGAATTTGAAAGGTTGCAAAAAGATTAGGAAGCTTCCAAAGAATCTTTTTAATCTCCAATCACTTGATACACTTACTCTATTTGGCTGCTCAAATCTCAATGAGTTTTGGACAGGATTGGGGAAGATGAAGTCTCTAAAAGTGCTAGATGTAGCCGAAATTCCAATAAGTCAAGTGTTAATGACTACCACTGGAGAGGTCAAACCAACCATAGGGAGAAATCCAGAAAGTTTGTGGTCTTTCTTACCACGTTGTTTAGCACATTTAAACATCAGGAGTTGCAGTCTTTCTGATGAGGCTTTTCCCAAGGATTTTGGTAACCTACACTCTTTAGAATTCTTAGACTTAAGCAGAAATCCAATTCGTTGCCTACCACATTGTGTCCGAGGTCTTAGGGGGCTTGTTCGACTCATTATTACCCAGTGCTATAGTCTCCAAACACTTGAAGGGCTACCGAGAGTAACAAATTTCGCTGTGGTTGATTGCGGTTTGTTGAAAAGAATAACATTTCAATCAAGTTTGTGCGTACCTATAGAATTGCTTAGCGTGCATAACCCCAAGCTAGTTGAGATTGAATACTTGTACAAGTTTGTACCCATTGCAAGATGTGATGCAGAAACCATCAAACTTTTGGGTTTGTGCAACTTGAAATTCAAGGGAATTACCATTCGAATGTTATTCCCAAGCAGGAATAGCGTATTTGGTGAGGTGATCTATAAGTATCACATCCAGGTGATTCTCTCTCTCTCTCTCTCTCTCTCTCTCTCTCTCTCATATATCACATGCAACATAAGATTTGACCAATGTTTTGATTTCTATGGCATGCATATATATTAGGTACTATATGAATATGGTATAATCAGCACGTTTCTTCCTGGGAATGTGGTGCCAGGACAATTCAGCCATAAAAATAGAGGCTCTTGTCCAATATCTTTTACTGTGCCTTGTTCTAACGCCAGGATTCGAGGCTTGAATATCTTCTCTGTATATACAAGCTATGATGGTGATTTAGATCCTGGTTATAGTTGGGACAAAATTAGTCCAATAGTCACCAAAGTCCATAATAAGAGCACGGGAATGAAGTGGATCTATGACCCGTCCTTAATCGGCTTTCCGGATTTAGGAGAAGACATGATATTCTTAAGCCATTGGAGTTTGGGGAATGAACTGAAAGGTGGTGACCAAGTCATAGTTTCAATGTTCATGAGATCTTCGTTTCAAGTAAATGAGTGGGGCATCCAGCTTGTACACGAGCAACACCAAGATCAAGAGAAGATGATGATTATGATTGCCCAACAAGACGACAATGCAGTTCCTTCTTTTCCGTCTGTCGTTTTTGGACGTTTGCCAGAATTTGAGATGATACCAAGAACATACTTTCTCTCCAATGGACCATTATCAAGGAGAACATTGACATTTGGGCATTGGAAGGAGTCGGATTTGTTTGATGACATATTTGGGGACGGGGACTCACACTACTCTGATGAAGAAACAGGTGTGTGTGTGTGTGTGTGTCTCTCTCTCTCTCTCTCTCTCTCTCTCTCTCTCACACACACACACGCATTTATATGTAATTTAGATCCAGATTCATATCAAAAGTTTTGCTCTGATCCACGTTCTGGCTCTGGCATTAATTTGCATTTTGATGAACAGACAAACAAGTGCTGCAACAAGGTGTCCAGAACAAAATCCAAAAGGTTGAACCACGAAGTAGGCTGCGCAGGTATCATATGCCGTTCATGTTACGTGTCCTCCGCGACAATACACTACTGGCAAGTCGCGCCATTCATGTTACGTGTCCTCCGCAACAATACACTACTGGCAAGTCGCGCAACTTAGGATTATAGGCCTGTATGAATGGGTTTTTTTATGTTGTGTTTATCCTTGAACACAAGAGTACGTGTAGTTACCAGTCTTATAGGGTAGAAAAAGGACAGCAAGTGTTGAAGGAGGGAGGCATTTGCTCGACATGAAGAAAATCATCAATCAAGGTCAGACAATCTGTTGGAGAATACAATACAAATACAATTTTGGAATATTATTGAAAGTTGAGCTTCAATCTTGCTTTTTTTTTGTTTTTGGCCGTTTTCAATCTTGCTTCTCGTTAAAGATGAGCAGTAGAAATCCAAGGGGTTTGGTCTAGTGGATATCCTGGCTAGGCCTGCAAGTGGGCGAATGTTAGCTGGCCTCAGTGAGTGAGGTCCAGCGTTCGAATCCCACCTTGTGAAAAACACCCCCTGGGGAGAGTCAAATCCGTTCAGGTCTACGACTCCGAGTGATTGCTCACTTGGTATTACCAAAAAAAAAAAGATGAGCAGTAGAAAAATAATATTTGGTATACGTATATGTTAACGCCTTAGTGAAACCCACAGAACCCATTTCCTGTAAATATTTTACACTAAAAAGTCATACATTTGACCAAGCCCTCCCTCGGCAGCACCAACGCATTGCGCCAATCGAAACTGCAATGTCAAAACCAAGGCCAAAAGTTGCCCCGCGCACAATATGGCTTGGGCGCCAATTGAAATTGCAAAATTTAAAACCGGGGCAAAAAGTTGCCCGCCCACACTAACCACCATATGGGGGGAATTCACATCGAGAACACATAGGCTTTTCCTTTTCAAGTGCAAAATGGGTTTTTCCTTTTCAAATTCAACCAAAAACCAATTTGAATCAGCCAATTGTTACTTTAAAACCTAATTACATGCAAACGAAGACATTGATTCAAGAAACATAGGGGCAAATGCAATGCCCCAAACCAATTTCATCAACCTACCAAACTTTCTTAGGGACATTGTTTCAAACACCATTCGGGCACAAGGGTCTAACATCATCTACATTCCCAACTCCAGCACGTGGACATTGGAACAAAATTCACGTTACACAAACCATCATTAGGTACAACATGGGATTTCATTTCAAATTTGAAATCACAAAATTCCAGGAATAATCCATGTGAGCACAGAATTCAGATCATATAGACCATAGTATTTCGTTGAACGAACTGATAGTGAGTTACATATCTACTAAACTGAAGCCCTAAATCTAAACACTTGACATCCAAAAACTACATATCCAGAACAGAGCAGAACCCACCACACTTCAAGAACTTGTAAACTTGGTCACCGCCTTAGTCCCCTCAGACACCGCGTGCTTAGCGAGCTCACCAGGAAGCACAAGCCTCACAGCAGTCTGGATCTCCCGAGAAGTAATAGTCGGCTTCTTGTTGTACCTTGCAAGCCTGGAAGACTCCTGGGCGAGCTTCTCAAAGATGTCGTTGATGAAGCTGTTCATGATGCCCATGGCCTTGCTGGAGATTCCAATATCAGGGTGAACCTGCTTCAGCACCTTGAAGATATAGATCTTGTAGGTCTCTACGCTCTTCTTCGATCTCTTCTTCTTCTTATCTCCGGCGGCGGCTCCGGCTTCCTTGGGGAGCTTCTTGCCGGCCTTGGGCTTCTTCTCGGCCGGGGCTTTCTCAGCCACAGTCGACTTCTTCTCCTCCGCTGGCTTTTTCTCGGCGGGCTTCTTCTCAGCTTTGGGCGCCATTGGAGTTGTGAGAGAAAAGTTAGGGTTTGGGAATTTGGGAGTTTTCGAAACGAAAGAGATGCGATTCGATACGAGAGAACAGAAGATGAAGATGCTTTGTGTGAGAATCAAACTAGTGGGATGGATTGTTTATATAGGTGAGAGTAGGCTTCTGTCATTGGTTAATTGAGGCTTCACGCGGATCGGTGATGTGGTTATTATTACTGGCCGTGGGATTGGGGTTTCGTACAGTTTGCGAATTGACGATTGAGATGTGTTGAATTCTTTAAGCGGATTGGGGATGGATCGCTGAGTTGGCGTGCGAATGGGCCGTGGATTATTTTTGCGTGAAGTAAGTAATGGATGGTTAAGAAGATGTAATTTCTTCGGTGCGGGTCGATTCCGTCGCTGGGTTAGTTCTCACGTACCTATTGATGTCTCACGTAATCTCTTACATAGTTCTTATATAACTACACACACTTCACACGCTATTAGAATTGGTGTATAAATTTTGTAACTATCCAATTACCAAATAAATACATAAAATCACAATTTGGCCCATGGGCATCTCCAATCATAAAAAAGGGCTAAACTTAAATTTCCTTCAATTATTTTACGAATTCTTGCCCATTTCATAATTTCATGTCTTAATCATGTTATAAACCCTTGTTCATCTCTCTTTATATCAACTTTATTGAATTCTTTCATCTTTCTCTATCTTTTCATATCTTCATTAAATTATGATAAGACATGTAGGTTGTTCCCACCATGTTGACCTCACCTTCCTTTTTAAACAAATCTCACTAATTAAGGGATAACCCTTACTTGCCATACATCAAATCCCACCAATTAAAGGATAACTTTTGCTTGTCATACGTCACATCTCACTAAACAAGAAGTAGCTAGCCATGCCCCCTCATATGCCTTCTCAATGCCCAAGACCCCAAATTAAAAGGAGTCATGCAAATGTCCCAACCATCAATCAACTTTGTCTACTCCAACTTGGACTATAAAAAGAAACTCACCATCTCCAAGCAAGGGAGAATCAGCTGCTACTTCTTCACTTCTCCTAGAGCTGTCCTAAGCTCTCCTAAGCTTTCTATTTCTCTTTTATTAGAGCTCTTAAGCATCTCTCCCCATATTTCTCTCATGTACAATGTAATCTCCACATTCAAATACAAACACAAAGCTTTCAATTATGGTAGATGTAGCCACATTATGGGTGAACCACTAAAACACTTGTGTTATGTGTGTGATTATATCTTAATCCGTTAGGTACAAATTTGCCCGTTAACATTTGGCGTCGTCTGTGAGAACCGACACAAAAATCTAAGTCGTTCTCATTCCTCTCATTCACGGTGAAACTTTCTCTCCATTGTGAGGCTCATCTCTACCAGTAGCTCCATGCTAAAATCTAAAGCAAAACCTCTAGGAGCACCCACAGTGCTCCCCTCTCATTTTCCTCTCTCACGAGTTCTCGTCCTCCCTTATTTCTCAATCCAAATCAGTAGCCAGGGTAGTAGAAAGGATGAGAACCAAACTTGGTTCTATTGGTGACCCATTAGAAACTAGTAAAGAAGAAAAAATAGTCACAACTCAAAGAGTGGCGAGGGACCAACGCGCTGACAAGATCCCATGGCTCCGACCAGACCTCGTCATTGTTGTCAACTCGATCTCATCGTTGTAGACCAGAACTCGTCACTGTTCCCAACCCGATCTCATCTATATCCTGACTATACCTTACTACTACTGCTGACCTCACCCATAACCTTAGCAAAACATGGTAGCCAAGTTGGGTCATTTCTTAGCCAAAAATTTGCTCAAGGCACCCATGCCCTCTTCTTTCTCAAAGAGACCAAGAATCTCTCCCCATGCTTAGATAAAAAGCAAGAGTGGCAAGTGAAATGAGAAAAGGTGGAAAGGTTCATCTCAGCCCCCGACCACCTAATGTAGCGACCAAGTGGGTTGGCTCCACCCAGTGGCGGACCCACAGAGGCGTAAGGAGGTGCAGCTGTACCTCCCCTCGTCGGAAAAAGCTTTGGAGGTGTCGGAGTTGCCCCTCCGCTCTGGTGCCCACCAACTGCTCGAGCAAATGCCTGAACCATATTCTTCTTTCGCTGGCTAATGTTGCTGCTGCGCTGTTGGGTTGCGCAGCGCCTTACTTTTTTTAAAAGGTCCTGGCCAAAACGCATCGTTTTTGGGGCAGGAAAAAACCAATTTAAAAAGTAACCTGCAAACTGCCGACATGGAACAGAAGCCTCCCAATCAAGTTTGAAGAAGCCGTGCCAGGTGATATCATTGACATGCAGCAAATCCCAATTTGTTTTTAATCATGCAAGATACCCATCCCAAATCCTAATATGAATTTCAACGGAGATGGAGTCCTTGCTTTTGCTTTAAAATTTGAATTTCAGCAATTTTAGGTCTGGTTCCTTTCTTCTTTTCCTTTTTTTTCCCCAAAAATGACAAGTTTATTATTATTTTTTTATTCAGTCCTTGGCCTATCAAAACCATTATTGTTTTTTTTTTAGAACTCTAAGTCTTTTATAAAAACTAATTGATCGATTAAGTCTCGTGCTAAGAAAGAAAATATTGTATCGATCAAGCTTTCAAAGTAAGTTCGAATGTAATTCATAGTTAATCTAGAAGAAAAAAAAATGATGAAACATGCTGCCCTTTTTTTTTTCTTCTTCATCAACTGCCGCGCCAGTTTAATTTTCGGCATATGAATGAAATTGGTATTGTTTAAATTATAAGGTTATTTGGTTGTCAAATTTTTTTTAAAACTTTTAGCCTTTCAAAATTGCACCTCTCCGAAAAATTTCTGGGTTCGCCAGTGGCTCCACCAACCACCCAAATTCACTCGTGACTCCTCTCTTTCCGTTCCGACCAGGTCCCACCACTGTGTCGACTAGCACCATGTCAACGAACACCATGTTGACGGGCACCACATCGCTCAACACAACATGGCCGAGCATCACCCCATTATTCCTAGAGGAGCAGCCCACTGTAATCTACAACGGCCATTTAATTTGCAACATTGTTGGACTTGGGGGCTCTTATCTACAAATACAAACACCCAGTTGGCAACGCCATCCTCATTGTCTAAACATGCTCGGTTCCATGTGCTTTGTTTGAGACCACCCAAAGCAATAATAAAAACTTTATCTCATGTCTACAAGTTCGAAATATTATACATTTAATATCATATTATAAATATTGTTATGCACCATGTGATAAAATCTTAAATGGCATAATTATTATTAATCATAATCCCAAGGAGTAATACTCACGTTAGATCACATAAGGCTGAGACCATTTTGGGTAGCCTACCTATTATACTACTTGCCAGCATATTGTGAGATAGCACAGACTCTTGTGCTTAGCTCTGGGCGAGAGTTCTCGCATGCATGCTGGAATTATTCATGTGCCACCAATACATGTACTGCTCGGCACCTAAGTTGCAATGGTATGTACTTCATATAATTACACTTGCGACTGCCTTATGGTAATACATGCTTATGTGATTATGTTTGCACGAATTCCATGGTACTCACCCATTTTTTATGACATTATGCCATATGCACTGCCTTAATGCTCAGTTAATCACAAACATTCTCCAAAGTGCTACTACATCGTCGAACAACTAAGTCCACAAGGGGGTACCTAGCCAACAAAATATATTCGCCTATGAAATGGGTCCTCCACTATCACTATCACATGTGCGAACGCCATCGAGACCGAGACGGCTCAAACGACATCAAGACTGAGACGGCTTGAACTACATCAAGACCAAGATGGCTTGAGCGACACCCTCTCCACCTTGTACCACCATATTCAAAGCGAGATAAGGAAAACATTATTCTCCATATATGTGCTCAGCTTGGCCACACTATCTCCGATATATCCCGCCATGCTTAAAAAGAAGGAAAATTAGATCTTCATATATTTGCTCGACTAAGCCTTATTATATCTTCATATATGTGCTCGGCTCGGTCTTATTATATCTTCATATATGTGCTCGTCTCGGCCATGTTATATCTTCATATATGTGTTCGGCTCGGCCTTATTATCTCTATATATGTGCTTGGCTCGGCCACATTATCTCCGATATATCTCACCATGCTTAAAGAGAAGGAAAATTATATTTTCATATATGTGCTCGGCTAAGCCTTATTATTCTCCATATATGTGCTCGGCTTGGCTTTATTATATCTTCATATATGTGCTTGGCTCGGCCTTATTATATCTTCATATATGTGTTCAGCTTATCTCTATATGTGTGCTAGGTGTGGCACCCTCTTCACCTTGTACCACCATAGTTAAAGCAAGATAAGGAAAATTATATCTTCATATATGTGCTCGGCCTGACCTTACTATCTTCATATATGTGCTTGGCTCGGCCTCACCACCTCCAACAAATATGTACTCAGCTCAACCAAACACTGGTTGTACTTAAAATCCTCAGCCAATAAGCTATTCTCGACTGTGAATGGCTTCTGTTGACACCATGTTGACATCAACTTCCCTCTTAAGCAAATCCCACTAATTAAGGGATAACCCTTACTTGTCATATGTCACATCCCACCAATTAAGGGATAACCCTTGCTTGTCATACGTCACATCTCACCAAAAAGAGAGTAGCTAGCCATGCCCCCTTCTATGCCTTCTCAATGCCCAAGACCCCAAATTAAGGGGTGCCATGCAAATGTCCGAGCCATCAATCAACCTTGTCTACTCCAACTTGGACTATAAAAAGGAACTCACCACCTCCAAGCATAGGAGAATTGACTGCTACTTCTTCACTTCTCCAAGAGTTGTCCAAAGCTCTGCTAAGCTTTCTATTCCTCTTTGATTAGAGCTCTCAAGCCTCTCTCGCCATATCTCTCTCATGTACAATGTAATCTCCATATTCAAATACAAATACCAAGCTATAAACTATAGTGGATGTAGCCCCATTATGGGTGAACCACTCAAACACTTGTGTTATATGTGCGATTATTTCTTAATCCGTTAGGTACAAATTCGCTCGTTGACAGGGTTTAGGGTTGGATTTGATTTATATTAAGGCTTTTTATCCCCAAATGGTCTCTGAGGTTTGCGAAATTGTCACATTTCATCCTTAAGGTTTTTTGTGTGTCAGTAATGGTCCTTAACGTTGCTATCTATGCATCAATTTGGTCTTTGACGTTAGCTTCCATCAAATTTTCTATTAAGTTGATGACATAGCACATATGTGGAACCCACACATCCAATGATATAGAGCCACGTGGCGTTTTATAAAATATTTTAAAACTTAAAATCCATTAAAACAAATTTAAAAACAAAATAAAGTTTTTTTTTTTTTGGGAAAAACTCCACTATGTGTGGTGGGGTTTTATCACAAAAGGCTTCGGTGTTATTAGGAGTAAAACCATTTATTATAAGTTGTAGTTTATTTAGTCAAGTTTACGATGTGGGACTTTATATTTTTCAACACGCCCCTCACGTGGGACCACCACATAATGGGCAACACATGGAGCCAAGTCCACATTGAAGTTAATCATCTGGGTTTATATGTATTGGAAGATTCATAGGTTATAGTTTGAGTCGGAGTCAATTGGGTCGATGGCAACACCTAGTCAAGGTGTGGCCGGTCTGGGTTAAAGTCTAAGTCTCTATCGGTGCCCTACTCTAATACCAGTCTATATTTTTAACACTGCATGGCTCTATATCATTGAATGTGTGGGCTCAATCTATGTGTCATGTCAACAACTTAACAACAAAATTTGACAGAAGCTAACAACAGGGACCAAATTAATGCATAGATAGTAACCTTAAGCTATGTTGTACGGACACGGGTACGGGACACAGGAGCGTGACACCGCGAACACGGAAAATCTCAAAAAAATAGGACACGGACACGGACACGGCTAGAACACGGCAATTAAAATAATAATTCATTAAGTCTCAATATTTCAGTGTCACATAATTACATAAAACAAAATAAATAACTCATGTTCATCATCCTTGCTATTACATTATCCAATTGCTCCCTTGCATTGTTTTGGAAGGATTTTTCAAGATGTCCACTAACTCCCTTCCTTTTCTTTGGTTCAGAAACTTCTTCATTCATGCCAAAATCCAAATCAAAAGCACTAGCACTCGAAGAACCTTCTTTGCTTGATGTGGGCAAAGAAACGATTCTTCTAGCTTGGGCAAAAAAATTGAAAAGATACTTACCTTTGCAAAAGCTAGAGAAGAGGAGAGGAGTTGCGCGGAGGAACTGAAGTGGCTGTTGAAAATGTGAGATTCATTTAGGTTAAAAAAAATCTTTTTCCACTTTTAACCCATCTTTTTAAAAGTATTTCAAATCAGTCCACCAAAGTTTCAAAAATCACGTTTAGACCCCAATTTTTATTTTCAAAATTTCAATATGATCCCTGTAGTGTCTTGACCGTGTCGGCGGCGTGTCTTGACCGTGTCCTAGCCGTTGACCGTGTAACGCGTGTTGGCGGCGTGTCGGCGTGTCAGCGTGTTGACGTGTTCAAACACTCAGACACTACGTGTCGGTGCAACATAGACCTTAAGGACCATTAATATCTATATATAAAAAAATCGTAAAGACGAAATGTGATAATTTTGCAAACCTCATGAACCATTTGCAATAAAAAAAATATTAGATTAATTAAAATATTTATTTTGACGGTTGGTTTTTGTTTTGGTTGAAAACAGAATTTTCTGGGTCGGATGATAACAATGATGTTATCGTTGGGTTTCATTGCCTAAAGTTGCTTCAGGCCGAACATTAACATTTTACTATTAAATTGTTCTAAATTTCCAATACGCCGGAACTCTATTTACAACAAAGTTAATCTTTGGACACCCCAACTTTACAAGTTACAACACACCCAAATTCAAAATTTAAAATTTGGACCTTTTTTCTCTAAACACCCATTACAGAGACATAGTAGGGTTCTCCTGTTCGATCCCCCGACCCAATTCTCAAAGTAGTAATGGGCTCGTCCCGACCCAAGTTCGCTTCATCATGGAAAGGGCCTTTTCGTAAAACAGCATTCATACATTAAGAAGGCTCAAGCTCTTCACTCCACACCACCTCAAAAGCAAAACCCTAGTGCCTCTGGTCTCCCAAGTCCTCAGCCAGCCGCCCCATCTGTGCTCGCAGGTAAACCCATTCTCGACCCAACTTCAAAAATGTATGAATTGTTTCATAGCTTCCCAATAGCCAAACCCATGATTTTTTACTCTGAATTTTTTTTTCTTTTATACACTTGCAGATCTACCAGTTGTTGATTTTGTGTTTAGCTTGCACTAGCAGAAATGGTGCGCGTCAGCGTTTTGAACGACGCTCTGAAGAGCATGTACAACGCCGAGAAGAGGGGGAAAAGACAAGTCATGATCAGGCCGTCATCGAAGGTCATCATCAAGTTCCTTTTGGTTATGCAAAAGCACGGTACGTATTTTCTAAATTCATGGGTGTTTTGAGATTGTATGTTTTGTATTGGGTACAATTTGTGTGATGTGATTGTTGGGTTTGAAATTGTTTAGGTTATATTGGCGAGTTTGAGTATGTTGATGACCACAGAGCTGGAAAGATTGTGGTTGAACTCAATGGGAGGCTGAACAAGTGTGGAGTTATCAGTCCTCGATTCGATGTCGGTGTTAAGGAGATCGAAGGCTGGACTGCTAGGCTTCTGCCTTCTAGACAGGTTTGTTTTCCTCACTTCATCGATTTACTTTGGTCTATGAGAGTGTTTGGGGTCTTTATATATGGGTTTCCCCGATAAAACTTTTATCATTTGAATTTGGTGTTGCAAGGGGTTATGAGCATACCCTGTTTTAGTTTTTTGCTCATGAATTGAATAAATATTTGCAGTTTGGATACATTGTGCTGACAACATCTGCTGGTATCATGGATCATGAAGAAGCTAGGAGAAAGAATGTTGGTGGCAAAGTCCTTGGTTTCTTTTATTGAGCAGAGTCTCAAGCACATCGTTAGGATCTTTTGTGAAATTTTGTTTTTATTTAATTTGTTTTGCCGAAAGAAGAGAACCCTTTTTCTTACCAATGCTGGTTTGAAAAGTTTCTTGTACTAGGATATTAGTTCTATGTTTTGTTTTGTTTTGATTGACTGTCATGTTCTTGGAACCGTGAATGTTAAAGTGACTTGGTATTGAGCGGAAATGGTAATGTGGAAAATTTTGTTCGACCTCTTGTTCCCATGTGTTGAATAGTTTCATTTGCTCCCAACTTACATGTGACCATTTCTTGTAGTATTGTGAGATTAATTTCATGTTATAGGTTGGTTTATATTAGTAATAGTAACCTGCAATTTAAGATTATATTGAACTCTTTGTGTTAGTGTAATGGACAATAGTGTTTTACAGAGCAAGTTTCTTTTGGTTCGGCGTATGTTGATAGCAGAGAGTCCAGTAGTGATGAACTGATGCCTAGAACCCTAATATTATTTTTGGTGTACATGCTTCACCATTGTTTTCTGTTCTAGCGTAGCTCAAGGAAACAGCTTAAAGGACTTTACTTTTTTCATTTGAATGTTGTTTTGGAGCCTAGCATTGGACTGATTATGCCATTGTAGGTGTTGAAACTATTTCAAACCAGTGATCTTAGGAAGTGAATTAGTTGAGTGATTTGAATGATTAAGGGATGTGCTTAGGACTTTGGATGAATGTGTTTTAGAAGTGTTGTTCAGCTTCTAATATCAAGGCCCTTAAGCATAGGATTGTGAAAGCTTGATTTTATCTCGTCACGTCTATGATTTGGGCTTTCATGTTCTGATACTTGTATGAGGTTTCCTTGCATGTATCTTTTACTTTGTCACAAAATTTCAAAGCTTCAGAAGTAGTATTTCGCAATGTAATTGTGAGCTGACATTAGCATTTGATGTAGACTGCTCGGAAACCTGAAAAACCATTATTGTGACCTGACAATAATGTTCTTACGTTAGTCATAAACCTGAAAAACCAGTGCTATTAGGCACACACGATTTGCAGATGATTGCACATATTCGAGATTTGTGGATGTTGTGCGTATCTGACATTTAGGTGTTTTAGGTGTTCATCGGGTTTTCCTCATTACACAAATCAATGGCTTAAACCTTACGGAAGGGAAAATCTAGAAACTCCACAAAGAATTTGCGGAATCTATTTCGTTTTCATATTTCCACATTTTCATATTCATCGTGAAGCCCTTTCCATAAGTAATCCAGCCATCGCTATCTGTAACCACAAGTTTATCCGCTTTTGCATGAACCTAACCTATTTGTCTTTCGCCTGTGTGTCCACCAATACACAACATACACGTTGTACAGGGAATCATTTTCATATAAATACAGAATTATCATATAATTAAAATCACATAATTATGATAAATAACAGGGATTTTTTTTTTTTTGGTTTTAAAAAAAGATGGCCAAGTGATCAATTGCATTAAGCTTCAGGCTGTTCATGAACTCATTACTGAAATGCATATGGTATAAAGCAAGAAAATTTCTCAAACTCTCCATAACATATATAGCTTGGAACATTAATGTTTTTTCATCCAAAGCTTCGACAACATGAAGAAAGGAAATTAAACCTTGTGTAACTATAAAACTACCTTATAATCATCCTAGATGCTCTGCCAAAGAGTACTTAGTTGCCCAATACAATGACCAAACATGTTCCACAACTTTCAACGGCCATGATTTATATGCTCCTTGTCCTCGTCCTCGTCATCGTCACCGCTGATCTCGCCGCTGCATGTCCTCGTTGCCATCGGAACTTTGGTGGGGAGAGCAGCAATGGACACCTAGATGGAGGCCATGGATGAAGGAATGAGTGAAGGGAGGTTTTGTGAGCTTTAAAGGGAATTAGAGGAATAGGTTTTGGTTTGTGGTAAGAGTATCTTCCAAGCATATGCTTTAAGCATTAACTTGTTGCTGGCCCATTCTTTTCCAACTTTAGCTATTTTTATGGGAACATGGATAAAAATAAAGTTGTATAGTTCATGCAATTTGCCCTTGTCCCAATTTTCTATTATATTTTGCTTTGTCACTTTTCTTTGGACTATACTGTTCTCCCTCGTACACGAGGGCAACTAAAAGTTTTGCCTAATAAACTTTGGAACAACCCCAGCAATTCCCTTTTGCTTATCATGAACAATTATTATAAAATAAAAATAAAATGAAGAAGGCTCAATGGGGTTGTAAAAGTAATTGTGTATATGTAGGCTTGGCTTGGATGGCATTGAAGTGGAATTAGTGAGGAAAAAACCCTAGCTCTTTCTTTGTGCTTATTATTGGTACTTCATATAAAGTGACGTGACTGTAAGCATAACTCCAACACCTGGTGGAGAGAGAGAGAGAGAGAGAGAGAGCCAAATTAGTGAATTTTAAGCAAGCTGAAAAAAATACTGTCTCACTACATATGTCAGAAATAGTGGCTTAAATTAAAGTTGTGTTGAAATCTCACGTTGAATTTGTAAGGAGTCATCAATTGGTAAAGAAAGAATTAAACCACACACATTAGAATCGATACCTTTGGTTAAAATTTCATAATAAACTTATAAATATTTGACTTTTCTTGCAAGCATAAGCCATGTGATGCTAGCAAGGTACCATCATGAGAGGGGCTTGCAAAATATAAGCATAAATTTCTTTTCCAATATGATGGAACACACTGTATCAATCCACCATCTAATTTCCCAATTGCTTTCTGTTTAGACATGCTTTTGTTGTTTGTCAGATATATCACTCAGCTTGGCACTGTCTCCTTCAACTGGTTTATACAATAAGCAGATATATCCAGGCTTTGATACTACGTATTGGGTAAAAAAGTCACTAATTCACCTCAATAAGTATGAATATAATCTTTCAATGAGAAGAACTATCACTAAATAAGATAGATTCTGTCAGTAAAAGATTGATTTTAATTACCAGGGAAAATTACTGCAGTCAAGGATTGATCTTGCTGTTGTTAGGTGTGGATGTGTTGTGTTGCTCCTTCCATTACCCTAGCTAGTCAAACTAATCAACCCAATAATGATTCTTTTACATCAAACTGAACCAATCATGGATTTGATTCATTTTAATTTGTTGTTTGTCTTGTCTATGGCCAGGCAGATAGTTGGTATGGCTTCTCATGCTGCTGCTTCACAAGCATGTGAGGCATATAATTGTGTACTAATTGGTACAGAATGGGCATTAGGGCAGAGTTAGTGCCTTTTATTACAAAAATGCACCTGTCATGGGTTATACAAATAAAGTGACACCATTCTCTCTGTATCTCTCCAATCATATTTCATTTAAGAGGCACCTTGAGTTTATCCAACACAAAAATTAGATTTCCATATAAAACTACCACTAACTCACTCCTCTCTCTGTCTAAAGTGGACTGCTTTCTTGATTGGAATCTCTTTTGCAGCTGAAAAGAATTCTCCAGAAAGCCTAAAGTCCTTCTTTTAAAGAAGTTTGGTGCAAACTTGCAGTGTTAGGAGTTTTATCTCCCAGTTAATGTTCCTGGACTAAAACTGCAGAAAAATTGTGTGAAACGGATATAGCCATCCCCGTTCCACATAAGTGTTTCTCCTAAAACTGGAAGCATTAAGCCTAAGCCTGTAGCAACCCAGTTTTTACGTTCTTCTTTTTACCCTAGTTTCGTGAAAGATTGCTGAAGATAAGTTTCACAAAAGCTAGTGTTGTTCTTCCCTTTAGGAAATATTAACATTGATGTGTACTGGTAATGGTAGACAATCAAAGATAAGAAAAATGAATCTTGAAGATTCTCAAAGGCCCACCACATTATATACCTAGGAGAAATTTATGTGCAGGCTGCTGAGGGTAGCAAGATTCACATTCGCATTGTTTAAGCAGATCTCTGCAGAAAATATCCAAACCTACATTGAGTGGAAAGATGAGGACAAGGGAGCAGCAACTTGAACTAGAAAATTGAGAAATATGAAAAGGGGAAAACCCATCTAGAAATAGAAACTTGAGTCCTTTGACCAAGCTTCCTGTTGTTTTTAGCATCCAATAATTGTATCTCATTATAATTGATGTCAAGAGGAATCCATCTGTATGCGTTCAAGAGGAATTGTTTAGGATAGACGTGCGTGTGAGTAATTTTTAACCGCAGATCTATGTGAATGACTGTCCCTAGCATAACTCATATGTTTAAAGACTTACCAATTAAGCAAGAGTGCAAGACTTATCTGGAAAAAGGATCAAGAAAGAAAGAATCATCCTTTCTTCGTGACATTCATCAATCAAAACAAGAACAACAGATAACAAACAGCCAAGCAAAAGGAACTGGTCTGTTTTATTTAACTCATTGGATTTGGCCAAGACAATGTCTTTGGCTTTGGGCGGTCAAAGTCGCCATTGGGGCATTGGGCGTTGTCGCAACCTCACCACTAGGAATCTAGAAGAAGCCAATGCTATTTTGTCCCCAAAAACAGCAAGGGACAAAGTCAGAATGTGGGCCCCTGCAGCCCACCCACACACCTTGTCATTGAATATTTGATGAACTCACACCCAACATTGGTTATGCATACAATACACTGGACAATGTGCTGTGTTTACGCGGTTGGGTTCTGCTACTGCTAAACATGGAACCAGCAGTCATTTGACATTTTCCTTGCTTCCATACACAACCGACCAGACCTGTTGCAACTTGCAAGATGTAAATAACTAAAAGATCTTTGCATATCATATTCATAATTTCGAAGGATCAAAATGTCCATTTTAGAATATTTATGCCCAATGCCAAGGAGTTGTCGAGATAACTACGGAAAATTGTTTTAGACGTGTTGAAAGTGTTTATAGTTAACTAGAAGAGGACGACATTTTGGTTGGAACAAAAATGCTTCTCTTTTCCATTAATGTGGCGGGAGATTTGAACTTGCAATCTCTTTCAACATTGAGAAAAGAAGTATCACTAAGTCATAAACTAAGTTGGACTATAAGTTAAATGCTTGTTAGTTATAGAAGTATTTCGTGTTCACTATGTATAAAGACTTGTCTACAATGCTTTTCTAAAAAGCACTTTTGCTCAGAATTGCTTTGTTTACAATCACATCCAATTTTTGTTAGAAATCTAGTGTTCTCATAAATGCACTAAGAGCTTCTTGAGGTAACACCTATCAAGTGTTTTTATACTAAAAATTACTTTTAATTATTTTTACCAAGCACTACCACCATATGTTTATTTTGTTGTCTAGAAACTCTTTTTGGTAAATAGTCTAGAAACACTTTTAAACCTTCTAAAAACAATTGTATTTAGATGCTAGATTCACCATATGAGAATTATGGCAATTTTAACGCTCTCGTTGTGAGTGTATAAAGGTGATAAAATATCCTAATTGAAGTGCTATGAATTAAACTTGGAGTGTCACTACCCTTAAAAACTCAACTGAAATAGATGTTCTTTTGAGTAAGAACACACTTAAGCGAAGTATGGATTGGACAAATTCTTTTGTTTCTTTGGTAAGATGCCCACCAACCCTACAAGTGATTACTTTCGAAGGGCATTTCAATTAAAGCATATGATATAGATTACATCATCGGATCATCCTGCACTACTATCTAGCCCTCTTGTCTCTAAAATTATGAAAGTTTTATACATAATTTTAGGAAAGCGAGAAGGATGACATTGAAATGGAGGGAGTATAAGAGCACTTCCACCCATTTGCCACGGCAAAAGGCAAGGGCTGTTACTATTTAGATGAATAGTGGCGGGTCCTCCTTGCAAAAGGCTTGTGGTGCTTCAACGGATCGCCGTGACAATCATTATTCACATGAGATATGATGAGAGGAATTTGTATAGAGTTTTGGTGTGAAGAATATGATTAAGTATTTATTTTAAAAAAAATTCTTGATTTTTAAGTTTTTATTTTTATTTTTGTTGCTGCTGACTTCAGCCAACCCAGGCTAGAGCATGAGCTCGTTTTGCCTGCGGGCTGGCCTGGTTTCATGGGACTCGCACCTTGCCCTAGCAAGTTTGGCGCGCTGAAACACGTCGCCTAGGCTTGGGCCCTGTCCTGCCCTGGCTTGAGGCAACCGGTGGAAGCACTCTTAACTCATTTGCTTTGACCAAAATGTCCTTCAAAAAGGTGTCACATGCTACTTTTGTCAACTTTTGTAGCTGTCGTCACTAACTGCCCATTAAACTCACTTTCAAACAAATTTAGGGACCAACTTTGGATGAAAAATGAATAATGGGGTAAATTTGTAATAAATCGGAAATATAACATGTCAATGGTCTTGTTCTATATAAAATGGGAAAGAACATCCCCTACTCCTACAGTTTAAGAACAGGGGATACCCCTACCCCTACGCGTTAACGTTTTCATATGGTAGATTGTGATTGGCCGAGAGTTTTTTTTATTTCTAACCAATTATGGTATGCTACGCATGATAACGTTATCACATGATAGATTGTGATTGGTCGGGATCGCAAAATAGTGTTATTCCCGATACCAGTTTTTCTCCTACAGTGAGAGCACATCAACATCAGCCACTAAACCCACGCCACGTGGCATGTGAAACAGCTTTGAACCTGTCAAATGTTGATTGGCTTCCAGTCTCACTAATTTATAAATAAATAAATCCTGTGCTTCTATTTTTCTTCTGCACATTATTATTGGGAGAGAGAGCTGCTAGCGTGCGCATGGTGTGCAAGGGTGAAAAAGATAAAGAGAGTGCGCATTATTAGCCAACCCACCATAGTCGGAGGAGGAGCTTTGTTAGGTCTGTGAACCGCTCAAGGTTGCCTCTAATTTTGGCAGCCAAAGTCCCCCTCTTTCTTTCTCTCTCTCTCTCTCTCTCTCTCTCTCTCTGCGAATCTTTTTTGGTTGATCTGGTATTTGCTGCTGTTAATTTTCCCATAATCTCTATTTTTTCTTTTTCTCTTATCGTTTTTATTATCTGGATGAATGTTTTGGGTTTTGATGCGTTTCTCTTTGATTCTATATGCAGAGAGAAATAGTATTTGGGTTTGATTATACATACTTGTTGGAGTTCATTGATCAGATAAAAACCCAGAAATGGCTGCTCCACCGGCAAGGGCTAGAGCCGATTACGATTACCTCATAAAGCTTCTGTTGATCGGCGACAGCGGTGCGTCTTTTCTCCTTCATTTTCTGTTCTTCTCACTTTCTCGACCAACAAACAGACCTCCATTATTTAGATCGCTTTTGTGTTTGTATTATACGAATTTCTAGCATGCTATGTCGTGTGGTGTATTCAGAAGTTGTGACATTTTGCCATTGAGATCACAAGAGGCTGGCTTTAGGCTTTAAGATTTGTTGACTAAAGGGGTCAATCAAAAATTACATAGAAAAAAAGGGGTTTTCTTTTTGTGGATTTTAGATCTGGTTTGATTGAGGATTGAAATTGATTTTGCCTGATTTATGAGCTCCTGGAGTCAAAGCATGTGAGCATTTGAATATAAGTTAATCTTATTCTGATTTGTGAAATGGCTGTTTGAGCTTCTGAATTATTTTGGTCGAAATAAGTCGTCCATTTGTGTTTATTGTTTTTTCATTATTTTATTATTCTTTATGGTGAGGTTCGAACTTCTAATGTCCTGCTAGTTGGGTCACATATGTGTGTAGTAACTTATCTTGGATGATTCATAGATTGCTGAAAACAATGTGGAGGCTATTAACCTGTTTATCTATCATATATGGAGCCTTTTCTGCAATATGTTTAGACTATCAAATATCAACTAAGTATTATGTGCCAATAAGTTGAAGACTATAGTTCTTGTTTGACGCAGTTGCTAGCATGATGACTGCATCAATTGGTTTTACAATTTTCTGTATTACAATAATGTACTTGGTAGATAACCAATGCTAAATTTGATATGTGCCTTTCGTGAAAATGGAAATTTATTTTTGCAGGTGTTGGTAAGAGTTGCCTTCTTTTGCGCTTCTCAGATGGTTCCTTCACAACTAGTTTCATCACAACCATTGGGTGTGTATTCTCTGAACTTTAGAGTTAATTGTATCTGATAAGTTCTGCTTCTCAGAAGCTTCCTAAACTTCATGAGCTCCTTTATCCTTGTGAAGCATTGATTTCAAGATAAGGACTATTGAGCTTGATGGAAAACGAATTAAGCTCCAAATTTGGGATACAGCTGGTCAGGAGCGGTTCCGTACAATCACCACTGGTAAAAATTTATAATCTCTATGGGTGCTTTCATTTTTATTTTACAAAAGATTGGTGGTAACGTATCTATAGCTCACACTTCACGTGATGGAAGATGGACGCACAGGAGATTTTAGACAATTTTAATTTCACCCTTTTGGAGCATTTCAGGGACAAGGTTATTAAATTCTACATTTTCCCCTAAAAATGGACACAAAAGAGATAGTTCAACTGTGGCTTCTTGAACAAAGTGGTGTTTGAAACCAAATAATGTGGATTTCAGGAGAACAGGGCAAACCAAGGGATCTTTTAAAAGGTGGATTATGAGTAGGCTGTTAAGAAAGGGCACTTTGGGATATATGGAAGCCCAATAGTAGAGGTAATGCACCACTTTAAAATGGCCATTGTAATGGTTATAGGTTTTTGACAAAGAAATGGATGTAGGTTATTTGGCATTTAGCACGAAACAGGCATGCTGGGCAAGGTGGTCCAAAAATAAAGCATGAAACAGGCAGGGATAGTCAAATATAGAGCTTTTATTCCTTATCACTATTGGGCAGAAGGCCTTTCATTATTTGCTGCAAAGTCAATGGGGAACCTTTTATAGTATGCACATTGGATGACTTTACTTTTTTTAAATAAAAAAACTGGGTGACTGATGTAATGAATCCTCAATTGTTGCTGGCGGAGCCTAGAGTTCACAAGCCCATCTGTCCAGATCTCGCAATTTATTTAGTTAATGGAACTCTAATTTGTTAACTAGCTGCTGGCTTAGTCCGTTACATGTGTCAGGGTGCCGAGGCACATTGAAGTGGCCTGGTAGTACCCCATCTTCTTTTAACCTAGAGCTAGAAGCCTATACATAGTGGATGACCTTATTATGCAAACCTTTGCAATAGTTGTGATGAACATGTTTGGAAAATGGGTATCAGGACAGTTTTGAGAGGTTCCTCATAACTGATAAGTGAGTCCTATATGATGTAGGTCTCTTACAGTAAAATGATTAGGTTAGGTGGTATATCTTTGTATTCCCTGCTTGTTTGTTGTGTGTCTGTTCCATTCTTTCTGGTGCTGCAGATATTAGTAAAGATTAATATGTTTAACCAAATTTTGTTTTCTCTATTCACTATTCCTTCTCTTCCAGCTTACTATCGTGGAGCCATGGGCATTTTGCTGGTCTATGATGTTACCGATGAATCATCTTTCAATAGTAAATTTCTCACCCTTGCTCTACTGATGTTTTCTTATCCATCATCATCTACCTCTCTGCTTCTCTTGGTTTACTTGAACATCGATTCTTTTCTGCTCTTTAATTTCTTGATTTTACTATTGTTTGCATTTACCTGGCTTGTGAATGTTTTCAGACATAAGGAATTGGATTCGCAACATTGAACAGCATGCATCAGATAACGTTAACAAAATACTCGTAGGGAACAAGGCTGACATGGACGAAAGCAAACGGGTGAGCTTGCGCTTGAAATTTATCATTAAAAGACACCAATTCTTCTTCAGAATGCTTTCAGTTATTATCGGACAAGTTTGTTTTATCTTGCATGTTGGATGCTTCTTGATATCACAGCTCAGCTCACCATAGAGATTTCTTTTATAGTAAATGGGGCTATTCTTTTTGGGGTCAAATTATTTTTGCTTGGATTTTATTTAGTTCTGGAAACAAATCTTTGTACCATTCCTGATCTTATCACCGCCCTCTTTTTAGGCTGTGCCTACATCCAAGGGCCAAGCACTTGCCGACGAATATGGCATCAAGTTCTTTGAAACTGTAAGTAACGCCTATGAATTGTGGAAAATAGTTAATAAGCGTTCATATGTATTGAAAGATGTTGTCTAATGCAGAGTGCAAAGACGAATCTAAATGTGGAGCAAGTTTTCTTTTCAATAGCAAGAGACATAAAGCAACGGCTTGCAGACACTGACACTAGGGCTGAGGTATTTTAATTGCTTTCCTTATTTTCTTTTGTTTTTTGTTACAGCTTTCCTTATTTTGTATTAGAAGGATATAAATTACAATTTTTAATTTGAAGTTCACTTGCTTAAGGTTTTGACTGACTTTGTTTTGATAATGTCACTGTAGCCTACCACGATCAAGATCAACCAACCAGATCAGGGAGCTGGGGCTGGTCAAGGTGCACAAAGATCAGCTTGCTGTGGTTCTTAAGTTGATTACATTGTGATCATGGGGGGCATTGGAGGCTTACACAATGTTTGAAAAGACAAAAAACTAATTGTATGACAATACAATATGATGGTGCTTGTAATCTTCTCCTTCTTTTTTCCTTTTTCTTTCGTCTCATTCTTTTGAAACTTAGTGTGTGAAAGGTAGTTTCTTATTGTTTCAGATTTTTCTTGTGGTAAAGAATTGACGTGTAACCTGTGGCAGACACATTTTTGTTTACTGTGCTTGTGTTAAAGATAGATGGATGCTTATTATCTGAGATTTGGATCTTCATATGTGGAAATATTAATCCTTGCAGCCGAATTTGTACAATTTGTAAGGCTACTATAATAATTCGATATCCAAAATTTGCGGAGGAAATGATGCTTCTGATTATGATGATGGAGGAAGACCAGTCATAATTTGGGGAAATCGGGGCTCTCTTTTTCACTTCATGACCATGCAAGCTCTTATTATTTATCTGTAACATTTTGCACCCTGATCGTAATCTTCAGCATGAGATTAGAAATTTGGAATATAGAGATTCTGCCTCAAACAGAGGCTGCTTCTGTAAGAGCTTCGCTAAAGCCATTAGATTTCAATTATTCCCAGTGTTCACTGAAATTGCTTCCCCTAATCTTGGTTTCCAACTCCAGGGCTAAATGACCATGACCACTGCAGTAGGCTTAGATATCACCAGCGTCAATAGTACAACCAACGCTGAGGGTGGAGGGAGAGGGTGAGGGAAAGGGTGGTGTTTCTTAAACCTTCAAAGGTGTAAGGTTTGAATGTAATGGGTTAAATTAGTAAAGGGGGCTCACTAAATTGACCCTGGTGAAATTATGGATCAACACACAACTAAGCTGTTTAAGAAAGCTTAAACTACAAAATCAGATGAGAAGGATTTTTATCAAGGAGCCAATGCCAGAGAGAATTTTATTGAAGCTAACAAAGCCTAGTCACCATAAAGGACAAGCATAGCGCCAACTTACACCGTTTGTTTATTAGCCTCCCTTATGCCAGCGAAAAGACAAGGGGAATTGAAGCAGACTCACATTTACATAAACTACTGTACCCAATATAAACAAAAAAAGTGTCAATTCCTCCATCAATTTTTCATAGAAAATACATAATTTACCAAAGTGAATATTCCCCGTGCATAAAAACATTATCCAATCTTATAATCTGAGCAAAGCCTATACATATGCTCCTACAAGTTCAGTTCCTCCTTTCCATAAATACGTTGAAGTTCACGAGTTGCTGCTTGAAATGATTCTGAGAACAAACATTTAAATAAGTAAAAAGAAAAGAGAGGCTCACTTGACTGACAATTTAAAGCTTGAAAATGTTTTAAAGCCAGGGAAAGAAGAAAACAATCATTCGAATTTTATTACCTTTCCAGCTGTGAAAAGATTTCTGATTGATCGGAGCACCAAATACAGTTTGAAGTGTATCAAATAACAAGCTCTGGGGGTGCTCCTTAATTCTTGCACTATCTGATAGATGGTCTTCCCGTTCTCAAAGTATATGTGATTGTTTGGATGTTTTGTTTTGCAACCAGCATGGCGCTCAAACTCATATGCATTTAGAACCTTCCACAAAACAAATTATTTCCGCATTAGGTGTCAAGATAACATGTAAGGGAGAAGAGAAACGATTGGGAGTTTATTGATAGGAGACCTGCCTTAGCATAATTACATGACTGACACCCACATAGATAGCCAACACCTTTTATGATTCCGCGAAGCTCCTTGTTACATGGAGGGATATAACCCTAAGTCATTAAACAGAAATCCTCATTGAATAAAATGGACAAGAAGAGCTGGAGCTTACCTCACGTGCCAAGGAAACATATTTTACAGGAACCCCGTCAAGCATGCCAGTTGAAATCAAACTTCTAACATTTGAGGGGAAGCTGTTTGGAGCTGGTTTCCTTGACAGTTTGATCTCAGGTTTATTCTTAGAAACTGATTCCGGTCTTGGTTTACCTACAGAAGCAGTATTATCAACCGCAATGGCATTTGATACATCCAAGTCCTTCTCGCATGAAGTTTCCAATGTTTGAACTGAATCCGGATGGTACAATTGATCATAGTTGCCAACAGGCCTGCCTACAGGGATAATATCTTGTTCGTCAGGAAACCCACCAAAAGATATCATATTAGCATTCCCTTTACTGCAATTGTCACCCACTGATATTGCATTTTCATCTCCCTTACCATAGTTGGTATCTATTGGTCTGACATGGGCATCCCCGTGGTTGTAGGGATGTCCTATTAGTGTGACACTTCCATGCTCCTTATCATAGGCCTGCCCCACTGATAAAAAAGCAGTTTCATTTACCCTATCAAATGCCTGACTTGTGGACAGGTTACTGTTACTTCCCCTATTAGAACCATGCTCCCGTGAAGCATGCAGACCATTGTCACTGTCCCTGACCTGATTGACTTTAACTTTTCTAATTCCAGCATAGTTAAGACATGTTTCAGGATCTTCCATGGCATTAGATACTGACAAACTAACAGGCGAATCTTCTCCAAACTGGTCATCGATACCCTTTCTTATATTCCAATTATCTGATCCAACAGGAGATACGTTCCTCTCAGCAAAGTTGACAGAGCTTGCTGGATCAGATCCAAATAACCGGTCAATGAATTGGTGTGGAACCGACTGGAAGCTAGAAGCATTCTCCCAAGAAGAGACATTTTCATTTGACATTCCCGAGCCCAATTTGCTGTTTGGAATATGTACTGCTTGCTTCTTGTTTGGGAACAGCTCTGGTTCAGCAGCATCTACAAACCATTGATGAGGCCGCTTTGGCTCAATTCTTGAAGGGTTGCCGTAAGTTGCTTCTCCATCATTAACATGTCCAGCACCCTTTGGCATCCAAAATCCCTTGTTCTGGAAAGACTGCCAGTAACAAACACTCAGAAAATCCTTGAAAACCTTATCCATAATATATTTAAACATGTACAGATGTCTAAGGTTCAAGACAATTCAAAAATTAAAAGAAAACTTTTCCACAATCTTGTTTAAAAATCAAATCACGAGAAAATTCAACTCAACATAAGCTTTATTCTTCAAGTTGGACTATCCAATCATTTCAGAATTTTTACAGTACTAAAAGAATAACCCCATACAACTGAAAATTTAACCACATATTGGATATCCCAAAAAACTAAATTAATAAAAACTTCAAGAGAAAAAAAAAAAAAAAAAAAAAAGAACACAGTAGCTTCTATAACATACCATTTTGCTGCTTCTACTTCACAGTAAATTGATTTCACTTTCACTCTTCGGTCGAGGCCTCAAAGATTATTTCTTTACGAGTGTCGGTACGAAGGGACGGTGATAAATTCCATCTGGACATACACACATACAAATAGAGATGTTCAATGTACAGACAAGTCTAAAAATACAAAATTGAGAAACGAAAGAATTTTTTTATGCATCAATTAAACGCAAGAACTTCAACAAAATCCATACAAGAATCCCAAATTTCTTCTTCACCAGAAAAATCAGATCGAATTATCCCAGAAAGGCATGAGATAGTAAATGCGATAACCTAGAAATGAAAATTGAGATTTTGGTACAAATATCCGTACCGTTACAGGTAGTCGGAAGGTCGATCGTCGATTGCTGACCGATCAATTTTCCGGCGAAGGAACTCCGGCGACGAAATTGAACATTGAAATTTTTCTGTGCGTTGAGAGAGAGAGGGGAAGTTTGGGTAGACCGTGTCTGAGGAGCACTCGATCTTTTCTCGGGAGAGGAAAATTATTAATTGGGTGTAACCGCATACGAGAAAAGCCGCGATTACTCTAATCACAGCCGTCCAGCCGTGTTGTTTATGACGAATCCCAGCCGTGTATTATGAAGACTGTCTTGACAGAAGTGTATTTTCGTCTTTTCGCTTTTATCGGGCAAGAACGGCGGTGCTTAGGTGGAGCCAAGTGACCACTCATGCTTCGACACGTTGCAAGATCTAACAAACAGCAGCATGGTTCACTCGTAACTCATAAATCCAACCAAACCATGTAAGAATTTCTTTTATTGTAGAAAAAGAAATTTTCATGTATCTATTTTCACCATAAAGGAAAATAATTTTACTAACAGCGTCTAGTTCAATGAAAAATGATTTTAATTTGCAGATCAAGAAACACAGTTTTTTTAGCTCGTTGAAATTAATATTGAAAAAGGAATGAGAAGTTGTTATACAAGAAAAAAAATGGTATCTTTTTAATTTATACATTTTGTAAATTATAAAAATGGATTAGAAACTTAACAAATAAAAACTAGTACACGTAATTTGCACACACACGCACAAGTTGTTAGAGAATATAAGAATTGGGTTTCCATTTTTATTTAGAATGAATATTTGTACCAATTACAAAATATTTGTAATAAAAATGCCTCTCCCAATATGGATAGAACTCCCTACAAATCCTATACCTTTTTTAATTAGGAATTACCCCAAATCTCTATAAAATAGGGTAGAAACTTAAACACCAAGTGCACCAGAGCTCTAAGAGAAACAAGAAATAGAAACTTTTTCATTAAGTTTTTTCTCCAAGCGAACGAGACCACAGTGACTTGCAGTGCACCATCAGATATCCAATGGAAGAAGAAGCAGCAAATACTTTGGTGGAAGCTGATCAAGAAGTTGATGATGATCTTGAACCAACCATTGACTTCAAGTTCCTGACATCCGTCTTGGAGTCTGATGATAATCAGGCACTTGATGATGATCATGAATGAACCACTGACTACAAGCGACTCACGTCCTTCTTGAAGTTTGATGACTCCTTCTTGACGCCATGGAATTGGAACCCTAACCCTAATGCCTCTGCCTGTGACGACGATACGTCAAGTGTGGAGACAAAGCAAGAATGCATCATGTTCCAACCTGGTTCGTTCTTTTGTGACGAGGAGGGCGGTGAAGAAGACACAGAAGCCTTCAAGATCATCAGAGAGCTATTTGCTTCATCAAGATCATCAGAGCTATTTGCTTGATCAAGATCATCAGTACTACAATGAGTAAAATGAAAGGAGTTTAAGGGGTTGTGATAAGTTTGCAATGAGTTTAATTGAATATTTTTGTAATCTTGTAGTTTGATGTTGATATCAATTTCTTTCTTGTGATTTCAATTATTTTAAGCCAGAATTGATTAAATATCAGTCAAATACCACAGCGGATGAAATTTTAATCAAAATTGTTATTTTCCCTAAAAGAAGATTCAAAACTTACATATATATATGATTTTATAAAATTGCTTTTGTTGATATACTTTGATTTCTATGTTGGGGAATTCCGTTGGTAAAAATATACTTTATAGAATATTGGTATCGTTATCCCGCTCAACTTAGGACCTAAAAATATAAGACAAAAATAATTAAGTAGTTTAAACCCTAGTCATACTCGTTATTGTACTGAAACAATCATTTTAACTATTTTTATCTGCAATAATTAAAGTAAATAAGGGATACAGAGTTCAATTCGGATCCTTTCAATTCATTGTCTTCCTACCAGCCATATTTCTTCCCCATCGTCAACCTTAGTCTGTCTGCAATCTCCATTTAAAAGGTCGTTTGACATATTTGATTTCATCAGTCACCATCTTTTCTTTTTTTTTAATCCCCGCCACCAAAGGATGGTCCATACCCTCAACCACTCGCGCTTGCCTGGCTGTATTTTTATTTCCTGAACTTTATCATCAAAATCCATATATTCTGGAGCAGTCATGGAATTTGAAGAATCTAAGCTTGTAAGCCAACGTTACTATTTAACGAGTTTTCTCTCATTATAGCCTTCATAAGTTCTTGGTTATCAAGACTAGCTAGGCTTTTCAAAGGAACCCACTGGCAATTCTGCAGTGCCCTTTTCTAAGATCTCTTTCTCTGTTCTTGATTTTACCTTTCAGTATGAATAAGGGTTTAAACTACTAGTTATTTGTGCCATTAGATTAATCTAAGGGTATGTATTGAATAGTTGCTCACAAAACCTCATTTTTAAGTTCTTAGGTGAGCGGGATTGATTGGTATCAAATGTATACTGGATTTGTTTTTTTTTTTAAGGAATAAGAATTGGGTTTCCTTGTTTTCTTAATAATAATGCCTCTCCCAACTCGTTCTTGACACCATGGAATTGGAACCCTAGTGCTCCTGCCTGTGATAGTAGCAGGTTTTGATATTAAAAAAATAAGGTTTGTGCTTTTTATGGACTGATGACTCTTTCATGCCAACAAAAGGGATTTGGGTACGGATGTTTGTCATCAAAATGATAATACATGCACACATAATGTGTATTAGAAAAATGTGGGATCCAAATGTAAAATAAGGTACTAATGTTCATTTTCGTGCCATATTATCAATAGAGGACAATACCTATTCTTACAGCAAGCACTAAAGAAGCCCATAAAGTATGGAGTATGTAAGTGGATATTTGATCATTGAAAACCCTGAAAGCCCACTTGAATGTGGACACAGAATTTGAGTCATTCAAATATATATAAATACTAAGCCTGGGAATTTATACCAAGTCGAGAAATCACGGAAATGCTATAATGAGGGAGTTGTGGGAAGGGATCACAAAAACAGCCTATGAATTCCAACATCATATACTTAGCATTTTACCATTATTTAACCAACATTTTTTTTATTGTGAAAATAAAGTATATAATTGATATTTATACACTGAATATATGTATTTTCAATATAAAGGAGAATAGTATTACCAACGGCATATAATTTAGTGAAAAATAGCTTTAACTTGCAGACCAAGGATAACAATTTTTTGGCTCGTTGAAATTATTATTGAACAAGGAATGAGAAGTTGTTATGCAAGAAAAAAATTGGTATTTTTTTAATTTATACATTTTGTAAAAATGGATTAGAAACTTAACAAATAAAAACTAGTACACGTAATTATGCACACACACAAGTTGTTAGAGAAGATAAGGATTGGGTTTCCATTTTTCTTTAGAATGAATTTTTGTACCGATTACAAAGAAATTGTAATAAAATGTCCTCTCCCAATATGGATTGATCCCTAGAAATCCTATACCTTTTATAATTAGGAATTACCCCACATCTCTATAAAATAGGGTAGAAACTCAAACACCAAGTGCACCAGAGTCTAAGAGGAACAAGAAATAGAAACTTTTTCATCAAGTTTTTTCTCCAAGCAACGAGACCTTGAACCAGATATCCAATGGAAGAAGAAGCAGCAAATACTTTAGTGCAAGCTGATCAAGAACTTGATGATGACCTTGAACCAACCATTGACTTCAAGTTCCTGACATCCTTCTTGGAGTCTGATGATGATCAGGCACTTGATGATGATCATGAACCAACCATTGACTACAAGCGACTCACGTCCTTCTTGAAGTTTGATGACTCCTTCTTGACGCCATGGAATTGGAACCCTACACCTAATGCCTCTGCCTGTGACGACAATACATCAAGTGTGGAGACAAAGCAAGAATGCATTCCAACCTGGTTCGTTCTTTGCGACGAGAAGGGCGGTGAAGAAGACACAGAAGCCTTCAAGAAAAAAGCTGACATATTCTAGGTAAAATATGGTGCGATGATGATCACAGCTTTTTGCTTGATCAAGATCATCAGTACTACAATTAGTAAATTGAAAGGAGTTTAAGGGGTTGTGATAAGTTTACAATGAGTGATTAAGTAATTTTTTTAATCTTTTAGAAACAACAATTTCAAAACTTACATATATAGTTGATTTTATAAAATTTCTTTTGTTGATATACTTTGATTTCTATGTTGTGGAGTTCGTTGGTAAAAATGTATTTTATAGAATATTGGTATCGAATAAGAAATATACTGGATTCTTTTTAGGAATAAAAATTAGGTTTCCTTGTTTTCTTAATAAAAATTTCTCTCCCAACTCGTTCTTGACACCATGGAATTGGAACCCTAGTGCTCCTGCCTGTGATAGTAAGTCAAGTTTGGAATCAAAACAAGAATATACATATCCAGATTCAACCTGGTTCATTCTTCACTTACCTAAATTCTTGATTTCATATGACACCGTAGAAATGTACGTGTTTGAATTTTAAATTACATTGTAGGATGATTCAAAAGAATAGTACTAAATGCCATATTAAGGTAAGTATACCGGTATTTGTACCTCAACATCCTTGAATATATATAGTATAAGGTCACGTTGTTGTTAGCCCAAAATCATATTCTGGGCAAAACATGGAGTGGTTATAACAATTCTTTGTAAGTTTGTATGATAGAAAAAATCACCCGTAGCACAATGATTTTCTCATGCGTTTGTTTTTCTTTTTCTTTTGAAAAGTGGAGGTGAATTCAAATATTTGGGACATTTTCTAGTATTGAGGGGAAGAGAGGTGGGAGAGATTTTGATATACTATTTGGTATATTGATAAGTATACATCATACAATGTTACAAAATCGGTATATTGAACGTGCATCTTCAACGTACCACATGATGTATCGAATACACAATAATTTCTTTCTATTGAGATACAAGTGTGAATTAATTGGTTGTCAATGTCTTACAAGAGGAAATTGAACATGAATATGATCTATATATCAATTTGATACATCGATTTTAATACTTTTGGATGACGTTGAATTCCAAGTGTAAATTTAGGCCCATTTGAAAATAAGAACCCTATAGAATATAGAGCATTAAAAAAGCTCATAAAGTATGAAGTATGGAAACGGGTATTGATGCTATAATGAGAGGGTTGTGGGTGAGGTCAATCCCGACTGAACAAACAACCCCTGAACTCCAACTTCATATACTTCGCATTTTACCACTATTTATAAGCAACATGTTTTCTTGTGAAAATTAAGTGTTTAATTGATACTTATACGCTAAATATATGAATATATTTTTAACGCCAACTCTTCATCTCCTTTCTCTCTCTCGTCTAAACTTGAACTGATATTTTTTTAATTCAATACTATCCTAAAAAATGAATCTCCTGGTGGACGTCAAACCAAATAGACAAAGGTACATGTTACACAGCACGAGTCACTTGTAGTTTTACTAAAACACCTCACATGAACTACCGGACAATATTCAGAGACTCGAAGAATGTCCCTCGCTTTGCCTATCGTGTGGCCACTTTTTGGTGTTGGTCCACGTACTAGAGAGAGAGAGAGAGAGAGAGGGGATGAACTCAGATAAAAATATAAACAGAGGGGAAGGAAACAGAGAGAAGAGAGAAGGAAAGGAAAGGAAAAGTAATAATAAAAAATGTTGAGTGTGGACCATGACCCATACTGGTCATATCATACGCTTGGAAGATGACATACATGGGACATTGACATTCTAGAGGGAGATAGAAAAGAGACCGTTTAAATGTGTATTTTAAATACATTTCTTAAATATTTTATTATTCGAAAAAATTGGAAAGTTACTTTTACCTGTCAAGAACAATAAAGTTGGTTTATATTTATTATATTTAAATAATATGTAATCAATAAATTGAAATGGAGAGAGTTAAACACAAATAATGGTGGCAAGCAAGCAAAGTCATTGACCAGCCACCCACTGTCACCAATATTAATTTGATGACTACAAAATGTGACTGTTGCCTTTTTTTCTTTTTCTTTTTATAATCCAAAACTTTAATTTATTTTTTCAGTACAAGCGATGATTTAAATTAGAGTGAATGTAGTTTTCTCACACACACTGGCGGAGTTAGGAATTTGTTAGCGAATGTGCAATTTTGAAATGCTAAAAGCTTTATATATATATAAATTGACAATCAAATATCCTTATAATTTAAACAATACTAATGTCATTCATAAGTCATATAAAAATATAATATTACAAATAACCTACAATTGTTGTCGATGAGGAAAAAATAGTATTTATATATATTTTGTTGAAAAATATTTTGAGTTCAAATATCATAAATGATAATTTGGCGTGAAAAAAAAGTTTGACAAAAGATTTATATCACTGAAGCCTGACAAAAGTTTGACAAATGAAGAAGAAGAAGAAGATATCATGTGCAAACTGAAGGAAATTGAGGTTCTACCCCAAAATCAATTGGCAAGGGGGGGGGGGAGTAGCCTAATTGCTTATAAACTCAGGTTTGATCCCTCAACTTTTTATTGTGGGACAAACACTCTCAACACACTCATGCACATGTGGCAAATTTTCAAGCCTAACACGTGGACAATATATATTAGGTGACGTGGGATCACGTGTGGTCGTTTGGCCCAACACGCGAAGCCTTGCTCTGATACCATGAAGAAAGTTAAGATTCCATCTCATAACCAATTGGCAATGGAGAGAGTAGCATAACTCCTTATAAACCCAAGATAGATCTCTTAACTTTTTAATGTATGACAAATATTCTCAACACAAACATCTTTCATGAGTGCTTATACCCATGTGTAATTCTATCTAATGTAGAATAGATGACGGAAGCAATTGAAAATGAGCTGGAGTGATGCGAGTGCAAAGGCAAATCGAGCAAGCTACAGATTTGGGCTCCAAGCTCAAATTTGGGATTCGCCACGATGTATGGGCTTTTTCGGGCATCTGAAATCGTTTACTAGCGCAAAATTTAGTTTTAAAGTTTTTACAATTTTTGGAAATTTTGTTATTTTTCTATTTTAATTTCTTTGTTATTCCTAGAGTTTCTAAGAGTATTTAAACATACTTTACCTGTGGTTAGTGTTATGTTTTGTTATTCCAGTTTATCAAATAAACTTGAGGTTCTCTCATATTTTTTGGTGGATTTCAAGAGTTACATGTTTTAAGCTAAAGTTTTAGTCGATCAATTGTCACGCTGCATCACTATCCCATCAACTCCCAATCCCATGTAAATAAGGAGTTGTGTAATGCAAGAGTTTCCTTTTTTTGTTTAATCTTTGTTTAAAAAATAAAAATAAGCTTTATTTTTTTATTTTTTACAGCCTTTTTATCATTTTTTTAAGCAGGTCCATATCAGAGCTTGTTAAAGCCCAAGAATTGCGCAGCCTAGTTTCCTCTTTTTTTAAAACCCTGGTCCAAAATGACATTGTTTTGGTCAAGATGTTTATAAAAAAAAAAAGGCGTAATGCACGCAGCAACAGCCCAACACAACAAGCCTTGGTTAAGGCAATTCGTCGAACACTTGGACTGCACCACCCAACCTTAGCATAGGGGCAATATGCAGCGCTTGTAGGGGCTTTTTGACGAGGGAACGTGCAATTACACTTCCTTGCGCCTTAATAGGTCCACCAGTGCGCTTACACACAATCAAGATGTAGGTTTCGAACACGAGACCTCTGATCTATAAGTCAAGGCCCATTTTCAGTGTGCTTTACCTCGTTGGCAACTTGGCATTGTAAGGAAATTTAATTGTGTTCATAATTTAGATAAATGTCCTTAATTATTGTATTTGTTTCATCAAGAAAAGTAAGGTTTTTATGAGGCTAACATAAATACCAGGAGTCTTTATGAAATTACATAACTTGTAACTCCAATTTTAATTGGCAATAAATTAAATATTAAAGCATTTACTAAATTGATTTTATTGGGTAGAAGATCTGTTTATGTACATTGCAATATGCAAATAAATAAACGTAACAATTAAGAAAAATAGAATACAAAATCTCATAAAATCAGCTAACAAAACAGCGGGGGAAAAAACAATCCAATAATCCCCCGCCACTATGTTTCTATATAAACATCGAATCCAAAAAAAAAAAAATCTGCCTATTATCTATAGGAAGGAATAAATTAATTAAATATAGTTCACATCTGTAATAGATCAATCGACCAAATCAAGAAATCAACTCCAGCTTCGTCGCCAAATCGTATTGGCTAGGATGACCAGGCAGGCCCAATCTCAAATCTAAATTCAAGTCCAAGTTGAAGCTCGACACCCTTTTACAACTATTCGACTTCTTCAAAACCGGCATGGCCGGCGACGACCGAGCTCGAACCGCATTAGCTTGAATTTCTTCTCTATGTCTCCTCATGTGTCCCCCGAGCGCCTGTCCAACCGTAAACTCGAGCCCGCATATGTGGCACTCGTGCGTCTTGGGCTTCGCGGGGGACCCCGGAGATTGCGCAAGCTGTAGGAGGTCGACTGCCCCGCCGGGCATCAGCTTCGGCTTCTTGTGGCTCGCTCTGTGGCCCCCGAGGGCCTGGAATGAGGGAAATTCCCGATTACATGTCTTGCATGTAAACACTCGGCCTCGTTTTAAATCCTCGGCTTTGCTGGGGGAGGAATCGGGTTGGTCTATTTTGGATAGTAGCATCAAACAATTGACCAAATCTAGAGTTTGATCATCTTGATCTTCTCGGCCTCGCTTCATGTCTAACTCAGGAGTCGAAATCGGGTTTAAGGTTTAGGATTTAAGTTCGGGTGGCAAACCGAAATTTAGATTTAGAAAAAAAGGGGTAAGATTTGTTTGTCTTTGAGAGCGTTAAGGTTGTTGTTGCTGCTACTGGAAGTGCTTAGAATGAGCTTGAGGATGGTATTTATAGGAAAGATAGATGTTTTGGGGGCAGCTAAATCTCAAGTATGACTAGGAGATGCTGACTTGTCGCGTACGGACTAAGCGAAGCGGTGGATCCCTCGGGTGTCTTGGGGACTAAGTAATTGGAAGGAGGTCGGTAATTTTGTAAATATGTTGGAATTTGAGTGGGAGTCTGGTAAGCGCCGTCAGTAAGGCGTCACCGCGTTGCTGGAGAAAGCTTCCTTCCTGAGGCGGTCGTTTTAGGCGACCAGTGGGTGAGTAGTTTGAACATTCCGACAATTCTAGATAGATTTTACTCGGTGTTCTAGTCCAACACGTACCCAAGGCGCGTGTCAAACAGAATCGAATACTCTTCTTTTTCTAATGGGTGTACAATATTTTATAATATTTAAATAATTCTACTTTTTTGTTATAAAAAAAAATCTAGTTTTTTGTTTTGAAAAATATTCACGATTAGAATTTTTTCCTCCCTTTCTCCTTTACCATAATTATCCACAATTTTTAATTTTTGTATGTTCTTCGTTAAAGAGGGCCAAAGTTCATTCGGAAAGAAGTACAATTAAAAGTACTTTCATTTGAACTTAAAACATGTTATACGTAAACCAAATCAAAACTTTTTTATCAATAAAATTCTTAATTTACATTAAGACCATAATTTTATGATAGAAAATTTTTATTAAAAGTCTCTCCAATTCTAAATTAGTTAAGATCATTGGTCTTTTTTTGGATATAATGAGTGATTTTGTACAATGAGGGAGGGAGAGAAGGATGGCGGTCGTCCACGCATAAGGGGGAGGTGACGCCGACAGTTGGGGTTGAGCGAGCTAGAAATGATGGGGAACTCTGGAGGGAGGTGGTGTGTTAGGTTGTTGTTAAGTTTTTTCCAATATTTTTTTCAATTTTTATTTAACTTTCTCTTATAAAAATTGGATGTTACTTAAACCGAAAAAAGTTTTACATAACTTGTGCATGTGGTATATCTATCAAATATAATTTACTTTTTTTTTTCCTACTCAGAATTTAATCTTTATCCATATGCGGCTCATGTGGAGTGCTTGACACTTCTAGTAGGTGTATAAGTGACATATATCCATCATCCGCAGCGCGTGGACAGTTACAAAACCCGTTGTTTGAGTTGGGTGGGAACCGTGAAAGCAATTAAAGAAAAGCGATAAAATAGAAGCTCCCAGTGGAAAGCTACAAAACAGCAGAAGAAAACGGTGGGAACGTGCATCGCAAGTTTGTACCACGTATTGCCACGTATTATATTTTGTTAATAAATGTTAGTAAGTTGTGTCTTACTAGAAAACTACGCGGTCCATCTCAATCATCCACGTCACAGCTGTACTTGTAGATGTTGATTCAGTGCGAGCTTCCTATTTTCACACCATTTATGTCAATGCAATGCCTTTCCTAATAAGTTCCCTTTGCCTTGCTTTTGCTTAATCACCTCACAATTCACTCCTCGTTTCCTGCTGCCTTCAGTCTTCTCCCAACTTCTTTTTTTTGGAAACTAGTCTTCTCCCAACTTCAAGTCGGCCCCATTTGTATATAATTGTCTCTCACGTTTTTTCATATCAACGTCGGCAATTATGAACACTCGCTTTCTTTCTTTTTTGAAAATAAAAACTCGTACATTCTTGCCAATTCAACCGGTTATAGTTTAATATGTAGAAATATGTATACCAGAAAAAATATGTGTTTTTTTATAGTTGAGAACCTGTAATTCTAGAGAAAGGGGCAAGCAATTTCCATTCACAATTATCATAATTTATGTGGGTCATTCGTATTACCCTATTGACATGTTTACTAATCAGAAATTGGAATTTTCATCCGAAATTGAATGCCGCATATGGAGAATTCTTGCGTTTACTTCACATCAAGGAATTGAAAAGTAAGTGGGGGCACACAAAATTAGGAATGGGGTGTCATAGGGGAAACCACCATCACTGTGGTGGGAACCCATTGGCCATTATGTATTTTTATACCATAAGGATTTTAGGCAAAAAATCATTTTTCTTTCCAAAAATTTGATGAAATTCCCACTTTCGTCCATGTGGTTTCAATTCTGGCAATTTGATCATTGTAATTTGATTTTATTACAATTTAAGGACACACCCAATTTCTTGAGGGAATAAACACTTGTTTCTTATGTGGAAGGGTATTTTGGATATAATTTGGACGTGTCATTAAATTGTAATAGAATCAATCAAACTACATGGGTTAAATTGACAAAATTAAAACTACAGTGACTAAAGTAAAAAAACGACAAACTACAAGACCAAAAGTGACTATTTTATTGAGAAGAAGGTTCTCAGTTATACTCAGTTATATCACACTTTCTTCCATTCAAACAAATAAGAGTAGAACTACACATACCAACTTTTTTTCCCAACTCTTATCTCAACAAAGGGTTTGTTTCTTGTAGCACAGAATTAAAATTAGGCGTAGGGGTAGGCTAAAATTTTACTTTGGTTAATACCAAGGTTTTATTTAATTTTATAATAACATGCTTATTATTAACACTAATTTTTTTCTTTCTTGAAAAGATGCGGTGGGCTAGAGCCCATGATATCCTGTGGCTCGACCTTTTATCTCAACTCTCTAGTCTCTTACATGAAATGAGCTTTTTAGAGCACACTTTCACCTATGGTGCCATTGCAAGAGGCAAGGGCAAATAAGGGCAGTGTCATGGCAAAAGACCAGGGCAAGTAAGGGCATACACTATTCATGCGAATAGTGATTGCCCAACCTTTTTATATTTTGTTGTTCCACCAATTACCATGACAACTCAATGACAATTATTATTCATATGAGATCAATTTTATTTATATGTATGGGATTAATAATATAAAAAAATTTGCTAAGTATGTATAAAAAAATATTTCTGAATTTCGTTTCAATTTTTTTAAAAAAAAATTACGTTGATAATGTCAACAATGATGTTATCGCTCTCAAGCAACAACTTAAGCTATTCTTGCTTTCAGGGCTATCCAGGCTTGGTGGAGCCCACCATTTGCCCAAGCTAGATTGCTGCGCTGGAAATGGCTTTTGAGGATATGTCCTTATGAGCCCTACATTGTCTCGTAATCACATGAGTTTAAAATATGAGAGAAAATAATAAGCTGAAAAGAAATTGGTGTATCTATTATGAATTCTATATTTAAAAACAAAACAAAAAATTGAAAATTATATACAGTTGCATACATAACATGCGCAAATTTTTTTATATGTCATTAGTGTCCATATTGAGTAGACCTGGTATTCGTGTCGTTTTTTCAATGTTTGTGTCGTTTTTGTGTCAACTCGCTTTTCTTAACAGGTTAACACGACGACGTGACACAATAAGAAAACGGGTTGAAAATGTCAAACACGAACACGAACCCGTTACAATTCGCGAATCACACATGACACGATAATCTGTTAAGAATTAAAAAATAATAATAATAAAACAAAAATAGAAATTTTAAACAATTAAAAAATCAACCAATACACAAAAAAAATAAAAAATTCAACACAGTTCATAGACGAGCTCGAATGAGAGATTGGAGATGCCTTGCGAGTGACCCTCAAAGGTGTGGTCAGTGGAGATGGTGGGAGTGGAGGAGGAAGAGTCATCGGATAAGGTGAGGAAATAGGTGGGATTGATCGGTGAGGGAGGGAGGGAGACAAAGAAGGAGGTGGCTAGGATGGCTCATGGTGGTTGGGTGGTGTAGTGGCTGCTTAGGAGTCTCAAGTTGAGAGAAGAAGAAAGCTCAAAGTCAGAGGTTGCAAGGTTTTGGAGAGAGAGAGATGGAGTACTGAGAGAATCGAGGAAATGGGGGAGGAAGAGACAAAATAGAAGAAAGAGAAGAAGAAAAAAAGAGAAAAAGAAAAAAAGAAAGAGATAAATTTACAAAAATATCCATGAGCTTAATGGGTAAATGGGTATTCGCGAATTGACACGATACAACACGATAGCTTAACGGGTGGCTAACGAGTCAACACAATTTCAACACGACACGATAACTCATATCAAATACTGAATTTTTCGTGTGAATTCATATCATGTTAACGGGTATACATCGTGTACAATATTGCCAGGTCTAGTATGGAGCTTTTTCTTATGTGAACAACTGTGAACATTGTCCCTTGTTCAGTTACATGTCCTTTTTTGGTCAAGTGTTAGCGAGCTAGGTGTGCCCACAGCCCACCTGAAATTAAATTCGGTCAAACATAAGACAAATTCATAGGCCCCAACTGTTTTTATAATAAACTTTCCTCTTCCAAAAAGGTTAGCTGATGTGAGTACGGATGTCAGTCTTATTCTTATTCAAAGTGTGTACGGTTGGTATTTGAATGTGTTTTTGACTTCCTTCCTTTTGCCATCGATGGACTTTCTACTTCTGGATATTCCATGTTAGCTTAACTGAAAAGTAGTAGCTTTCTCTTTTCTTTTCTTTTTTCTCCTTTTTCTGGTTATTATAATATCATGTGGTTGCGTTTTCTAATGTCACAAATGATCCGAGAAAAATCTAAAAATAAAAAATAGCACAAGTGCGAATCGGACATTAATAAATACTAAATACAATAAATTATTGCTCGTGTGACATATATTTTCTCTAATATTTGTTTCTTATTGATTGATGAGCATTTTTCTAACAAGTTTGGTACACGTGATAACCAACGCATGCATGAGCTATAATATTCCTCGTTTTCTAGAGAAACTTCTACACGTGATTCTAATATGGTTGGCTGATCATAGACTATAGCTACTCGTATTTGGGGTATACTCACCAGAAAGGTGTAGGCTCTGTTCGTATTAGTAATCTGTTGGAACGCACGCCACCCATACCATTTTCTAGAGTGTTATTTTATTTTATTTTCCTACGAATGAACATTTTTCTGATATTAGTGATCTTGAATAAAGAGATAAATACTCTTAACATCTCAACCTACATTTATCATGAGATAACATTTTGTATTATATAATGCTCTTTGGTTTGACAAAACGTGCTTCTATTTACACCCAAAAGCGTACAGTACTAGCTATCAATTCCCAACAAGCTAGCTAGCATTCACATTGGCAATGATATAAAGCGACTCATTTGCTGCGAGCGTGACTGCGTCTTGTAAAGCCAGCGGCCTAATATATTTCGGGGTTTTTTGTTTTTGGTTTTGGGCCGGCCAAAACTAAAGAATACTGAAGTTAGCCAAGACCCAGCTAAGGTATGCAAACGAATTCTCCTCACAGATGTATGGCCCATATGACAACTAAAGCCCAAACATCCGGAGTCCGAAATGTAGAACTTTTTTATTTTTAGTATATAAGCGATAGTTTACTTTAAATCAATCTAATCTACATGAAGAGAGATTCAGAAAAACAAAGTCATCCATTGACGGATATCATAAACCAACCAACATATTTGTTTAGTTACAAAGGAAACTTACAAGAGAGAGGGGGGATTCAAACTCTAGTTTTAGGTAGGGAGGTAAAAATCAATCTAAAGTGGTCCAAAATTTCCAACTAATGAACATCAATTTATCTATCAAGGTTTCTCTAAATAATAAAATAAAAACTCAATCAAACAAACCCGAGGTTGATGAAGAAAGTTGGCGCAAGAATAGCACATTAGTAAAACAACCTCGGCGGATTGGAAGGAGCCAAGTGGCCTGATTTAAACCCGCCAAGCCAAGGCCCAATAAAATACATAAAGTCAAATGTTTGACAATCAAAAACGTAAATTGACCAATACTTGTTAATTCTCCAAATCAATTTCGTCTTTTACTCTCGTATTTTTTGTTCTGCTGGAACAGCGGGGAGCTGAGTGACAGTGCCGTCACCATGAAGAGGAAGCAGAAGGGAAAATCGTCACAGTCGTCGAAGCCAATTCCGCTTCTAACACTGAGAGCAGCCAAAAAAGTAGAAGAACCCAGTAGTCGCAGCGAAAGCCAATTGCAATTGGTCACCACCACCACCACACCCTTCAGACTCCCCGATGATTGGTCCGTTGAGGAAAAGCCCCGTCCCCTTAGAAATACCTCCAGCCCCGGCCGAATCGACAAGGTCTCTCTCTGTTTCTCTCTGTGTCTCTCTCTAAACATGTTCAATTGTAATTGCATGATGTGCAATGCATATGCTTTGCATGCATGGATGGCTTGCTATGTTTGTATAAATGTCTGACTGGTTCTTTGTTGTTGGGGGTTTTAGCAGGGTTTTTGAGTGGTATTAAAATTCATGTAATTCTGACATGCTTTGTTTAGATTAATGAGATGTTTTGAATGGTGGGTTTGTGGGAATTTGTCATTGCAGAGTGAAAATTTGGGAAACTTGTGTGTGGTAATGGTTTTGTTTTGGATTAATAAAGTGCCAGGATAGACATTGGAATGGATTTACTGTTACTAGGCTCCATTTTACTATCCATTAAGTCAATCCCAGCAAGAATTTGAAAAGGAAAAAAGAATGCAAATGATTGGAGTTTAGAGCCAATTGATCCTATCTACATTTCTTTTTTTTTGCATAAGAAAATCAGGGTCTTTGTTAATACCCAGTAACTGTAAATGTTTAGGGTGGGATTCTATTTTTTTTATACTCTTCAATTCCTGCTGCACATGCTCTGTGATCAAGTAAAGAATTCCCCTTTCTATATATCATCTTCCCTTTTTTTTTTCTCTTTTCTGTTGCATATGTTTGCTGTTTTGCTGCTGGCATTGTAACTTTCAATTGGCACATCTTGATGTTATGCTTTCCATAATGGGTTTCTATATGTAATATTTCTTCTTTTTGAAAGTACACTATTAAGATTATTATGTTGTGAACTTATTCTATCAAGTCTTATGGGGATCAGATCTGAGACCTTTCATGTAATTGTGCAGTATTACATTGAGCCTGGCACGGGATTGAAGTTTCGTTCGTTGCCAGCTGTACAGAGATACCTAACAGAAGGGCAAATCGAAACACATATTAAGAAACTAAAACCAGGCAGTGAATGCAATGTGAGTTCTAGGATCTTCTTGTTTTTCAGTTAATGATAATACTTAGGAGTCAAGAACTAAAAGGATTTTAAGTTCAGTTTTTTTTTTCTTTCTCTTGCTACGAGGGTTACAGTGGGAAGATAAATTTAGAATAAAAAAGAAACATAAACGCAGAAGTTGTGCTTAGTTCTGTACCACTTTTATCCTCTGCACTAAATTTACCACAATTGCTATAGAATGGTCTTACAAGCCATGTACAAGTTGGGAAAAGAAATGGTGTAGACTTTATCAGGAATCTAAATTACAAAAACTGAGGTCCATCTTGGTGATCTTATCTTATACATCCAAACCCTTTCCAAGATGTTGTCAAGAATAATGTTAGAATTTGTCTACTTTTTCCATGAGAAAGTGTATAGAAGAATTATTTGGGCCCAGTTATAATATCTTGGCCTCTGGCCTCTTCTTTTTCTTTCTTCTTGTAGGTACTATACTTTTAATACGATTCCAGAATTAAATTTGGTTATGCATATTTATTTGAACTTCAGCCATTGCTACAAGTGGTGTGCACTGATTAAATGGTCCAAACTTTGATACACTCAAAAGTTAAATAAGTTATAGTATATTGGGGATCTTTTAAATCCATAAGTGGATTTCAGAAGTGTCTCTGATCACCATATGGCAGCCCAAATTGTAGAGAAAAAGCTTGGAATGCCTAATATATGAAGGGAAAATCCTCATTGACAGTGTCAATCTGCAGATGCAAATTATACCAGGCACCACCTGTACTTCGTCCTTTATACTACCTGATGATTGGGAAATTGAGAAAAAGCGACGAAAGAATTCTCATGTTATAGACAAGGTACCTGTTTTGTTTCAAAATTTTGGTGGTTTTTCTCTTCTCTGTTGTAGAAAGGGTATATCTAGCTTGCACTTGCTGAAAGTACTTGCATACTTCCTAGGGTGAAATTTCACAAATGCACGTGTGTGGCACTCATGTATCTGCACTTTGCATATGCATGTTCAGATGATATCTTTGCTATTATAAAGCCCTCTTTGTGGTCACTGACTTCTACAAAGCATATACCTTGGCTTAACATCTCTTTAACCTACAATTTAGTTAACTCACATCGACTACACAAAATGGGAGGAATGAAGTTAACAAAAGGAGTTGATAGAAAGAGAAGGTTTGTGTGCTATATTCAAGATTTCTTTGCCTCTTTGCCCACATTCAGCACAACCGTATATTGAGGTGGCTTATAAATTGGCATTTGATAAATTTGCCTTGGTAGCCACCTTATAGCTTGCATATATCTTCCCTTCACATGAATTCAAAATGCAGCATTGTGCTGAACAGTTCTTTTACCTTCTGTGAAAGATTTTTAAGAGTTGCTTCTAGAACATTATTTCTTCTGTTCTATTTTGATCGCTGGACATATTTTTTGCAGACTTATATAGAGCCAGGGACTGGACAGCGGTTTCGTTCTTTAAGAGCTGTTGAGAGATACCTAACAGAAGGGAATGAAAATACTCCACTTAAGGTATTGATGCCTGCCAATAAGTCTAGTGTATGTTCTTTTACAATTACTGATTAAACAAAAGTTCATTTGCTCCTACATGATCCTTGACCTTGTCCAGTTTTGCTTGTGTTTCAGCTTTCGCCCTGCTCTGGCGATCAGAAGATACAAAGTTTGCCTGAGGTCCAGTCCCAGAAAGTTGTTTCTACACCTCTGGATATAAATATTCCTGGAGAGAGCGATAGACCATCCAAGCTCAATTTAGGCAGACCACCAGTAAAAGTGAATTGGGTCCTCGCAGGTCGTGGAGGAAACATGTGGAACGCCTTCATTGACGATTCTGAGGTCTCCGGTTGTGTAAAGCAAAAGTGGTCCGAGACTTTTAAATCATCCATGTATGGTGGAAACATTAGTGTACCAAGTCATAAGTTATAACTGTTTTGTCAGACTGGAACTTCTGTAATCAATACTGTTTTATTTGTTTACTTTAGATGCTAGCCCACCCAAAGTTTTACCAGATCCTTAACATTTTAGCGATAAGATGTATATATGGATGTGTTTTCATAAAAGGAGCAGTTTGTAACACCAAAGAACACAATAATACTCATTTTGCATTTAATGACCAGCAGCTGATGTCTTGAGATGGAAATGTATGATATCTAAAAATTAAAGCTAGATTGAGCTTCTGGTGAGACAGATTTATTCACTTGGCATATAGAAATTTTAAGTATTACCAGCAAAAGTGAGTTTTACTTTTTAATTAGGTAATTTCTTTTAATTACTTGACCTGCAATTTCTGTATTAAGCAAAGCCAAGTCAAGCCAAGTGGCTGATTTGAACTGTAAAGGGAACTGCATTTGTCACTCCCATTGAGTTCATATCCTAAAATTTGTAATTCCAACTTCCAACTAGAAAGCACTTTGTAAACCTGATTTCTTTTCTTTTTTTCTTTCTTTTCTGGGTTCTGCTAGAATAGTGGGGAACATTGGTCAGTCTGTGATTTGATGTGTCCGAGGCAGAGTGAGTGGCTTTGCAAAAGGGCGGTTCTTCTTCTTGTGAGTCTTAAAACCAGGCCCCAAACAAACAAACACCTTTGCTAGAGTCACTGACAGTAGGGTGACAATGAAGAAGAGCAGATGGTCACAGTCCAACCCAATTCCGCTTCTAACAAAAGGCCAGCCAGAGAAGAAGAAGAGGAACCTAGTTATCACAGCAAAAGGGAACTGCAATTGGTCACCACCTCACCCTTCAGACTCCCCGATGGTTGGTACGTTGAGGAAAAGCGCCGTCCCCTTAGCAATACTTCCCACCCCGGAAAAATCGACAGGGTCTCTCTCTCGCTCTCTCTCTCTCTCTCTCTCTCTCTCTCTCTCTAAACTTGTTCAAAATGCAAATGCTTTGCATGCATGGATATTTTGCTTGGTGGATGTATGTAGTTCGCTATGTTTGGCTTGATGCCTTGGTGGGTCTTTTTCGTTGGGGGTTTAGCAGGGTTTTTGACTGGTATCAAGATTCATATGGCATTCTTTGCAAAGAGTCTGAGATTTTATTTAAAATTATGGTTTTGTGGGAATTTCACATTTTGTAGGCTCTACTTGAATTGAATATCAGTAAAATTCACCCTAGAAAGAATTTTAAAAAGAAAAAGTGAAGGAAAGTGATTGGAGTTTAGTTCACTGGCTGCTCTATTAAGAGACAGTTGACCCCATAAAGATTTCATATTTTTGCATAAGAAAGTTTGGGTCTTTGATAAAACCCAGTAAATGTTTAGGGTGAGGATCTATTATTTTTAATATATTTCTTAATTCATGTTGCACATGCTCTATAAGAAAATCTGGGTCTTCATGAAATCCAACAAGCATCAGGTAGGGTCTACCATTAATTAAAAGTGCCTTTTTCTCTTCTTATATTTAGTTTCTTTTCTGTTGCACATGTTCTCTGTTTTTTTGCTGCTGGCACCGTAAACTTTCAATTGGTACATCTTGATGATCTTATAGGATAAGACCGACTTTTTAGTATGAAATCAAACTTTCAATTGGAACATATTTGATGCAATGCTTCCAAGAATGGATTTTTATGCCACCCAGCCATCTTGAGCCCTTTCATGTCATTGTGCAGTATTACATTGAACCTTTCATGTCATTGTACAGCATTACTTTGAGCCTGGCAAGGGACTGAAGTTTCGTTCGCTGTCAGCTGTACAGAGATACCTAACAGAAGGGAAAATCGAAACACGTACCAAGAATTCAGAACCAGGCAATGAATGGAATGTGAGTTCTTTGATCTACTTATTTTTCAGCTAATAATAATGCTTAGAACTCAGTAACTAAAATTATTTTACGTTTGGTTTTTTCCTTTTGTTGCTATGAGTGTTACATTGGGAAGATAAATTTAGAAAAGAAGAAACACAAACCCAGAAGTTGTGCTTAGTTATGCACCACTCCTCTGCACTAAATTTACCATATTCACTTTAGCATGGTCTTACAAGCCATGGACAAGTTGGGAAAGGAAGTGGTGAAGACTTTATCAGGAATCTAAATCACAAAAACTTAGCCTATCTTGGGGATATATCATATGATAGGATGCATCCATACCCCTTCCAAGATATTTTCAACAATATTTTCATTTGTCTTCTTTTTCCAGGGGAAATTTATTGAAGGAATTATTTGGGCTGAATTATAATGTCTTGGACTCTTGTCACATGGTTTGGTAGAGGTTCCACAAGATTAAGGTACCATTTTTCTGGTACTATACTTCTCAATATGATTCCAGAATTAAACTCAATTATGCATGACTATTTGAATTTTTCCCACTGCTACAATTCGTGTGCACAGATTAAAAGGAAACTTTGATATATTTAAAAACTTAGTTATAATCCAGTTGGGCCCTTTTGAATCCATAGGTAGGGAAAGGTAACCATGTGGAAGGAGCTAAATCATAAATAGATTTTAGAAGTATCTCTGATCATGGTATAGCAGTCCAAATTGAAGGAAAAAAGAGCTTGCAATGCCTGAAATATGAAGAGAAAATCCTCATTGACAATGCCAATCTGCAGAAGCAAATTACACCACGCACCACCTGGAGCACTTCATCCTTTATACTACCTGATGGTTGGGAAGTTGAGGAAAAGCCACGAAACAATTCTCGTATCATAGACAAGGTACCTGTTTTGCTTTAAAATTTTTACATATCTAGCATGCACTTGCTGAAAATACTTGCATTCTCAACACAGGGTGAAATTGCACAGATGCACATTCTGAGTGTGCATGCATATGCACTTTACATATACATGTACAGATGTTATATTTACTGTTATAAAGATGATCTCTCTGTGTGGTCACCGACTTCACCAAAATGTCTGTATTACCTTAACATCCTCTAAATTATAGTTAACCCACATCAACTATACAAAAGGGTTGTTATTGTATATTAGTCGAAAATTTCAAAAGAAGAGAAATTGTAGAGAACTTGAGGAAAGAAGTTGACAAAAGGATTTGCAGGAAAGGGAAAGTTGGGAAAATTATGGTGTATGTGCTCATTTTCTCTATATGGAGCGTTTAGTGAGAAGTGCTGTATTCAAGATTTCTTTATTTCCTCTTTTTAAAGAATGAGCATGACCATATTGAGGTGGGATTACAATTGCCATTTGATAAATTTGCCTCAGTAGCAACTTTATGTGCTTATGCCTTCCTTTAAAGAACATTCGAATGCAACATTGTGCTGAACAGTTCTTATCGTTTTGTGAAATGTGTTTTAGACAATCCATTGTTCTGAAAGAGAACATTATGATGTTGGTTCTAGCATACCTTTCTATTTTTGATTGCTGGACATGAGGAACCTGTGTTTTAATAGAACTTGAAAGTCAGTTGCATTTGCTTGTTCATTGTTTAGCACACTGCACTCCAGAAACATGTGATTTTTTATTTTTTATTTATTTTTTGCAGACCTATATTGAGCCAGGGACTAGACAGCGGTTCCGTTCTTTAATATCTGTTGAGAGATACCTAACAGGAGCAAATGAAGATACACCTCTCAAGGCATTGATACCTGCCAATAATTCTGGTGTATGTTCTTTTACAATTACGATTAAACATAGGTTTCTTTGCTCCTCCATGATCCTTGGCCTTGTCCAATTGTGCTTGTGTTTCAGCTTTCACCTGGCTCAGGCCGTCAGAAGATGAAAAGTTTGGGTGAGATACAGTCCCAGAAAGTTGTCTCTAGTTCTCTGACGAGAAATATTTCTGGTGCGAACGATAGACCCTCCAAGCTCAATTTCGGCAGACCACCAGCAAAAGTGAAATGGGTCCTCGGAGGTCCTGGGGGGTGTATGTGGAACCCCTTCATGGACGAATCAAAGGTCCCTGATTCTGTATTACAAAAGTGGTCCGAAACTTTCGTTTCATCCCTCTATGGTGGAAACATTGGTGCACCAAGGTCTTAAGTTATAACTGTTCTGCCACAGTGAAACTTCTGTAATCTATGCTGTTTGTTTACTTCTTTAGTTTAGATGCAAGCCCACCCAAAGTTTTGCCAGATACTTAACGTCTTAGATATTAGTAGATGTAACTGTAAGTCTGTGATGAGGAGGTGGTGATATGCATATGCAGATGTGTTCTTAGAGCAAAAAGGAGCACTTTGTACCTTTGCAGTAACATTTTTGGTGATGGATGCAATTTGTTTTGGGTGGACGGAATGCAAAAAACCCGTTTTAGGCCCAAGTGAAATGAACTTCATGGTTCCACTGAAATGAAATCATTGACCCCAATAGTCAATTGGCAGGGGAAAATTGTTTGATGTTTAAATCGGCAGTAAATTTGGAAGTAAATCTTGTGTATTATTAGTAGGGGTGGGCATCAATCCGGCCGATCCGGTTACACCGGCCGAGCCGATTATATTGGTTACACCGGCCGAGCCAATTATATTGGTTTGGTTTGGGTTTGACAAAAAAAAGTCAACAGTTTCAAAAACCGATCCGAACCGATTTGGTTTGATTCGGCTGCAGTTTGAGCATTTTGTAAACTGTCCTAAACCGAACCGGATTGATTAAAAATAAATTTATTATTTGTTAAATATATTTTACATGTGGCAAGGCTTGAGTGGTTATTTGTAATTGTTATCATGCACCATACCGCACATGATTGGACTCCAAAAGCCAAAACTAAAACTCACGGATCTGTTTCTCTCTACCTTTCCCTCACATTTCTCTCAACTTCTCCTTCTTTTCCTAACCCTAGCCGCACACAACACAACACTCACTACTCTCATCTCATCGCATCATTCCTCTCCATCTTCATCACCTTTGGCAGACAATGTCATCACCTTTGGCCTCTTCGTCGTCTCCCAAGTGTAACCTCTCTCTCTCTCTCTCTCTCTCTGTATACCTGATGGTTTTATAAATATGGGTCTTTATTTCATCTTTTTTCTAGTGAGTTCTGTAATGGTGATGATGATGTGTGGGTCTTCATTTCGTCTTTTCTCTCTCTTTGTAAATTAATGGGTCTTCAATTAGATTGGGAGAGGGATATGTGGGTTCTGCGATGGTGATGATGATGATGTGTGGGTGCAATGGGGTGGGGTAGGTGGGGTTTGCAGGAAGTTAAAAGAGAATATGGGTATTTGATTGATATATTATATATTCTATTTTAATTATTTTAGAAGACAACTCTTTTTATACATTATTCTATTTTTAACGGATTATTCCTTTATTTTCTTAATGTCTTTACATTTTGATGTTTTGATATTTTGATGAAAAATCTGTGATTGTGTTTTTTATATAGGTGTTGCTTCTAATAATTCATCAGCTATGGATGAATCTGCAGAAGAAGTTCAAGGCTCTCAAGCTCACGCAGGTACTTCAATTTAAAAAACCATGTCTTTCATTAGTCTTTTAAATATTATATTAGCATATCTGTAAGTAAAGTAAGATGTTTTCTATGGCAGCAGGAGTTGAAAGCTCTCAATCTCAGACTGGTGGTGATAATGATCTTCCACCTTTACCTCCCTTGAAAAAGAGAAAACCAACTAGGAAGCCAAGTGAAGTGTGGAATCACTTCGAAAAATTTGACACTGGTAATCCTTCTGAACCAATTAGAGTTAGATGCTGTTCGCACTAAAACTTGACAGATAGAGATGAGTGCAACTTACAGGTGATGTGGATGATCGAAGGGATCGATTGAGCATCCGACGTAGATTCTTCTTATCCTTGACTGCTAATCCTGAATGGAAAGAAGCCGAGGCTCGTAAGGTCCATGGAACCGGTGTGGAACCGGCCTAAGACCCTCCGATGCCAAAGTAAGTTTATTTCTAAGAGCTATTGCTGTTGACCATATATTGAGCATATAAGTCAAGCTGAAAAGTCTTACCCTTGCATTGCAAGTGAAGGGACCTTATTTATAAAGGGCATTTTGCATGCTCTTAGTACTTATTTCCGATGTGGGACTCGTGGGAGGGCCTGTGAGATTGACACGAGTCCTTAGATATTTAGGGTGGGTGTTCCAGAGGTTAATTCTATAGAATCGGTACGCGACGCCGATTATATGTTATGCGGGATCAGAAGCGACGGCTTCCTGATTCCAATATATCATCATCGGTAGCCGATACCGTTTGTATACATTGACCAGGTATAGGGGGCTTATTGAAGTGAGACGGTGTCATCGGTAGCCAATGCCGTTTCCTCAGAGTCTTGGGAGCTTGGGGTCTTTTCTGATCCACGTGTCACTTAATGAGGGGAGGGTCAGATATGGTACAAACAGGAGTCCCCCAAGTTACCGATCGAGAAGCGACTTCTTGGTTGGGGACTTGAACTTGTCTTCGCGCTCTGACCGGACTCCGTGGTCTTGTTATTGTCGATGGTGGCATGTAGTCCCCCAAGTGCCGAGCGAGTGAGCTTGGAAAAGAGACGGCATCGGACACCGGATGGCCTGAGAGGCTGGCGTGATAACCCACGACTGTACGCCTGCCGTTCGGTACGAGGGGTGAATGAAAATTCACATCCGTGCGCCTGCCGTTCGGTACATGGGCGTTCGGCGCAAGGGGTGAGTGAGAACTCACGACTGTGCGCTTGCCGTTCGGCACGAGGGGTGAATGAAAAATCACATCCGTGCGCCTGCCGTTCGGCACATAAGCGTTCGGCACAAGGGGTGAGTGAGAACTCACGGCTGTGCGCCTCCCGTTCGGCACGAGGGGTGAATGAAAATTCACATCCGTGCGCCTGCCGTTCGGCACGTAGGCGTTCGGCACAAGGGGTGAGTGAGAACTCACGACTGTGCGCCTCCCGTTCGGCACGAGGGGTGAATGAAAATTCACATTCGTGCGCCTGCCGTTCGGCACATAGGCGTTCGGCACAAGGGGTGAGTGAGAACTCACGACGTGCGCCTGCCGTTCGGCACGAGAGGTGAATGAAAATTCACATTCGTGCGCCTGCCGTTCGGCACATGCGGCACGAGGGGTGAATGAAAATTCACATCCGTGCGCCTGCCGTTCGGCACGTAGGCGTTCGGCACAAGGGGTGAGTGAGAACTCACGACTGTGCGCCTGCCGTTCGGCACATGGGGTGAATGAAAATTCACATCCGTGCGCCTGCCGTTCGGCACGTAGGCGTTTGGCACAAGGGGTGAGTGAGAACTCACGACTGTGCGCCTCCCGTTCGGCACGAGGGGTGAATGAAAATTCACATCCGTGCGCCTCCCCGTTCGGCACGTAGGCGTTCGGCACAAGGGGTGAGTGAGAACTCACGGCTGTGCGCCTCCCCGTTCGGCACGAGGGGTGAATGAAAATTCACATCCGTGCGCCTGCCGTTCGGCACGTAGGCGTTCGGCACAAGGGGTGAGTGAGAACTCACGCTGTGCGCCTCCGTTCGGCACGAGGGGTGAATGAAAATTCACATTCGTGCGCCTGCCGTTCGGCACATAGGCGTTCGGCATAAGGGGTGAGTGAGAACTCACGACCGTGCGCCTCCGTTCGGCACGAGAGGTGAATGAAAATTCACATTCGTGCGCCTGCCGTTCGGCACATGCGGCACGAGGGGTGAATGAAAATTCACATCCGTGCGCCTGCCCGTTCGGCACGTAGGCGTTCGGCACAAGGGGTGAGTGAGAACTCACGACTGTGCGCCTGCCGTTCGGCACATGGGGTGAATGAAAATTCACATCCGTGCGCCTGCCGTTCGGCACGTAGGCGTTCGGCACAAGGGGTGAGTGAGAACTCACATCCGTGCGCCTGCCGTTCGGCACATAGGCGTTCGGCACAAGGGGTGAGTGAGAACTCACGACTGTGCGCCTCCGTTCGGTATTGGACTTTGTGGAAAGCGTGGAAAGCTTGAGCCAAAATTTGTAGCGCGTGAGAAGTGAAACGCGTCGGGTTCTGATGATTGGACTTCTGACGATTGGGACTGCCTGTCGATTGGACTTCCGTATGCAAGCGTGGCACGTGGCGGCATGGCTCTCTGAGAGGTAGCGTCGTTTCGTGGCTCGAGGCATAGCTTCGTATCCCGATGCAACGTTCGTCTAATAAATAGGAGAAAGGGATGAAGGTTGAATCACTTGGCAATTTTTGAGAGCAATCAGAGCTCGTGAGATGCGATTTTCGGCGATTGAGCGAAGGCTTTGAGGGCGATTTCCGGCAAGTGTTTTAAAGGCGGAGGCGATTTCCGGCAGAAAAGAACCACCGTGCAAACAAGGTATGTTGCCTTATTTCATGTTAAGTTGGATCAAAGTTGTTGATTGGGTGCATGAACATGTATGAACATGTATGAATGTCGATGAACATGTTTGAATGTTGATGAACATGAGCCTCTAGGGTGTAGGATGAGTGTTTGATTGTAGCATGGCATTTAGTTTCCCTTTGTTTGTGTTTGTAGATGTCTGATACCGAATCTGAGGGTAGGCGTAGTCCGGTTGCGTTCGAGGACGAATCGTCCTGGGAAGTTCTTCTGAGGGCCATGAGAGGGCCGATTCTCATAGGGCCGACTCTGCTAGGTCCTCAAGTGTTGAAGTGCTGGGGGAAACAGAGGAGTGTGCTGAGGGCGGGGCACTTCTCGTGCGTCCTCTCAAGTGGGAGATGCACCGAATGCTGAGCCGATAGGAACGGATGTGCCCACCGAAGCTAGGGATGGTGGGGCTGGTGAGCCTTCCACATCAGGCCGTGGAGCTCATGCGGCCGATGTGTCACTGGCTGTGGCAGGGGAGGGGGTGGTGACCGTTGTCAAGGGTAGGCAGCGGATCCCAATGGCGCAGCCGAAGGAGTTGGTGTTCGGAGTTGATCATCTGGAGCCGAACGTCTTGACCGAAGGTGAGCTGGCCAAGATCCGGGCTGAGTCTAACATTCCGGCTTCGGTGGGGATGCGGATCCCAGAGCCGTTGGAGTCGTTGAGTGAGAATGACAAAGGAGTTGTCTTTTTCACTGATGTTTTCAAGCATGGGCTTCGGCTGCCGCTGCGGCATTCGGTGCAGAAGATCATTTCGGCGCTTGGATACGCGCCGGGTTAGGACAATCCAAACTTTTGGATTACACTGATCGGGACGACTGCCGCCTTCAACCTGGCGGGGGAGGGGGAGCCCACCTACGGAGCAGTTCGCCCAACTGGACAGTGTGACGAGGGCGAAAGTGGCGATCAGGGGGGATGGGTGCAGTCCAACTGCCCTTCGGCAGGACAGCGTGGACATTTTGTAGTTGGGGTGCCGAGCTCCCAAAAGACCTGGCGCAAGCGTCGGGTTATTGTCTCCGGTGATTGGGAATCGGCACCCGGTGTAATCGTAGAGAGGCGGATCCCTAGAACGTTCCAAACAGTCGGTAGGTCTAGCTGTACCGTTCGGTCATCAACTTTGTTGTTTTATTCTAGTTATTTTGTTGTTCTGCTTACGTATACTGTTTGTGCAGTGTCATTGAAACGGCCTGCCGCACCGAATCCGGGAGATAGAGGCGATCGAACGGGTTCGAGAGAAGATATCTGAAGAGGGGCGCTTCTTCAAAGAGCTGCTCAACTTCCGGAATCTGTTCAAGGCAGGGCTGATCGGAAAGGCCGAGCACGACCGAAGGGTGAAGGAGGAAGAAGAGGAGCAAAAAAGGAGAGTAAGTGGTGCCGTTCGGCTCATATTTCCGTTATTCATCTAACTTTGTTTTTTCTTGCTGAACTTTACTTCTTGTTGCAGTGGCTGGTGGGAGGCCGATGAGTGAGAAGACAAAGCGCCGGCTGGAGAGTCAAGGGGCGCAGAAGCAGAAGCGGAAGAAGAAGGGTGAGTCCCCCATGCCGAAGAAGAGGAAGGCCGCCACATTGTCGGGTGACGAGATGACGGTGGCCGAGCGTCGCCAGGCGAAGAGGGTGGCCGAAGCAGAAGTCGTTCGGGAGGTCCACCTCCAAGTGACTGGCAAAAGGCAGGTCGAGGGTGCCCTCGACGTGACGCCGTTGCCGAAGAAGCCGATGGGGCCGAACGAGGGGACTTCGGTGCTTATGCCCGATGATGAGGGTGGGGAGGATGAGGGGCCTGTAAATATTGCTTGCCCTCGGAGGGCCGTGCCGTCATCAACAGCATGATCGATGGCGCTGAGATGGAGCTGCTCAGAGATTGAACAGCTGTCGATGAAGACGCGCGCGAGCACACCGGTCGAGCTTTCCGGCTTCAGGCTGCGGTAAGTGTTTGTTTTGTTTTGTTTTTGTTTTTTGTTGTAATCGGTCGTTACGGGTTGCTGTTGTGCAGGCTGATATGGAAATGTGGCTCTGCGTAAAGCGAGCCGTAAATGCTGCCCGAACGGTACCACACAAGGGCTGAGGAGCACCGTTCGAAGCTTGCCGAAGCTGGGGGCTGCTGGAGGAGGCGGGTCGGCATGCCGCGCAGATAATGCTGCGAGATCGAGAGCTTTCCTCGAAGTTGGCGGCTGCTGAAAAGGAATCGGCGGAGGCGCTGGCAGCGAAGGCAGCGGTGGAGGTGGCAATGGGTGCGGCCGAACGGTCGCATGCCAAGGAGGTGAGGGAGGCGAAGGTGAAGGCTGTCACCGATCATCTATCCTCAGAGGCGTTCACTCGGATGCTGGATAAGGAGGTGATGGAGCAGTGTGAGGACCTGGTATACCGTTTCAAACGGTATAACGCAGGCCAAAAGCTAAACCTGAACTTCCTTCGGGATCCGCCTCCGCCTGCGGAAGGGGTGACTGAGGAGTTGGTGGAGGCCTACAAAGGAGAGGATGCTGATGTGGAATCGGCTGATGATACCGACTCCAGGAGTAGTGAGGAAGGTCACCCATGCCCAGAGGCCCCTGCGTGCCTGCCGTCGAGCCGTCAGCCAGCCCTGAAGCAGCCTAAGCTGGTGCCGAAGTCTGAGTCGGCAGAAGCTGATCCCCCTTCGTCTTGATTATTTATTTTATTTTATTTTATTGAAAAATTTGTAATATTCGCACATTTTTTGTTACTCCGAATGGCAGTTAAGACGGTGGCCTTTTATGGCATTTTGAACTTTCATTCCATTTCGAAGTCTATTTTGATTCGGCACCATTTTGAACTTTCATTCCATTTCAAAGTCTATTTTGATGCCGTATGTATAGAATGCGAAAGTTGGAACTGAAGAGCGGATTACTTGTAATAATACTTCAAATGTTCCACATTCCAGGGATGGCCGAGGGTCTGTCCATCGGTGCCACGTAATCGGTAGGTACCGGATCGGAGACCGTGACGACTTCGTAAGGTCCTTCCCACGAAGGACCTAGGGTGCCTACTTTGGGATCCTTTGTGGCGAGAGAGACCTTTCGTAAGACCCAGTCCCCCACTTAAACGATCGGCACTTAACGCGCGAGTCGTAGTATCGTGAAGTCCGTTGCTTGTATGCGGCATTCCGAAGCTGGGCGTTTGAACGGTGTTCCTCGATGAAATCGAGGTTCAAGGTAAGTAGCGTCTGGTTTTGATCCGGTGTGTAAGATGCCGTTCGGCACGTGGGGTGCGCCCATTTTAACCGGTACAATACGCTTCGGTACCGAATGCGAGGGAAAATGGTGTTTCACCAGTCGACCGTCGGTACGAGGTGTTGATGGCCCACAGGGCCTCTGGTAGTAGATCGGGCCATGCGCCTCTAGCTGTGCCGAGCTTCTTCTTCAGCGTCTTTTGATGATCTTATTGATAGCCTCTACCTGGCCGTTTGATTGCGGGTGCGCTGGTGACGCGAAGAATAAGTTGATGTTGAATCGTTGACACAGGTGCCGAAACTGAGAGGAGTCGAACTGTTGCCGTTGTCGGTGATGATCGCGTTCGGGAGGCCGAACCGACAAATAAGGTTGTTCCATACAAAGTGTTCGACCCGGGCTGCGGTGATGGTTGCTAATGCTTCGGCCTCGGTCCATTTTGTGAAGTAGTCGACGGCAACGATGGCAAATTTAAGCTGTCCCTTTCCTTGCGGCATGGGGCCAATAAGATCCAAACCCCACTCAGCGAAGGGCCATGGGCTGACAATCGGAGTGAGCGGCTGGCAGGCCGTTTTGGGATTGAGCCGAAGCGTTGGCAAAGATCGCATTTCCGGACAAGTTGGGTAGCATCGGCGTGAAGGGTCGGCCAATAATACCCTTGCCGCACGGTTTTGAAAGCCAGAGATCGGGCTCCAGAATGATCGCCGCAAGCACCTTCGTGAATTTCTCGTAATATGTAGTTCCCTTGTTGTGGGGTTACACACCGAAGTAGCGGTAATGAGTGACCACGCCGATAGAGATTCTGATTCAAATCAGGTACCGCGCCGATCGGCGTCGTAGGGTTTAGCTTCCGCCCTTTCATCGGGTAGCTTCCCGTCGGTGAGGTACGCGTGGATTGGATCCATCCAACTTGGGTCCTGCCGAACGGTATGTACTTCCTGCTTCCGTAGTGCTGCGCCGAGCGAGGACCTCGATCGGCACGTGGCGACCAATTTTGTCGTCGATCGCAGAAGCCAGGCGTGACAGGGCATCGGCATGGTTGTTCTCGGACCGAGGGATTTGCTGAACTTGATATGCCGCAAAGTGGTGAAGCAACCGGCGGGCTTGTGTCAGTAGGCGGCCATTGACGTGTCCTTGGCTTCGAATTCGGCGAGTACTTGATTGACGACCAGCTGTGAGTCGCTGCATATCTTGAGCTGTTTAGCCCCCATCTCCTTTGCCAGCCGAAGGCCTGCTGAAGGGCTTCGTATTCGGCTTCGTTGTTGGAAGCCTGGAATTGGAATCGGATTGCATACTCGATTGTTGTTTGATCAGGGGCTTTGAGTACTAAGCCAGCCCCGCTGCCTTGTCGGTTGGACGAGCCGTCCACATAGAGAGTCCATACAGGAATCGATGGATCAAAGGGTCCTTCGGTCGACTGGTCGACTGGCGTCGCTGAAGGTGGGTCGGGAGCGACATTTGCGGGATCGGCCTCGTGGGTTGCTGTTAACTCGGAGATGAAATCAGCTACGGCTTGCCCCCTCGGCAGGCCGAGGACGGTAGTGAATGTCGAATTCGCTGAGCTCGATGGCCCATTTTACCAGCCGACCTGATGTCTCTGGTTTCTGTAGTATCTGGCTGGCAGAGGCTGATTGGTGAGGACGGTAAGACTGTGTGCTTGGAAATACGGCCGAAGCTTGCGTGCTGAGAGAACTAGAGCGTAGGCGAGCTTCTCCAATTCGGGATACCGAATTTCGGCATCTGGAGGGCGTGGCTAGTGTAGAAAATTGGTAGTTCTATGCCGTTCGGCTTGCGGATGAGCACGGAACTGAGCGCCGTTGATGAAACCGAAAGGTAGACAATGAGGTCTTCGCAGGGAAGGAGTGGACAGTAAGGGCGCCCTGCTCATTCATGTAGGTCTTGAGGTCTTGGAATGCTCGGTCGCATTCGGCAGTCCAACAATTCTGTCGTTTGCTTCCTTTAAGAGCTTTGAAGAATGGAGCGCATCGATCGGTCGCTTTGATATGAACCGGGCTAGGGCGGCGACACGCCCAGGTGAGGCTCTGAATATCCTTCTGTGTCTTTGGTATCTGCATGTCGAGTAATGTCTTGATTTTCTCAGGGTTGGCCTCAATGCCCCGTTGGCTAATCATGAAGCCAAGAAACTTGCCCGAAGAGACGCCGAAGGCGCATTTGCTTGGATTGAGGCGCATGTTGTACTTCTTCAAGACATTGAACATGAGGGAGAGGTTGTGAAGGTGAGAATCGGCCGTTTTGCTCTTGACTAGCATGTCGTCCACATAGACTTCCATCGAGGTACCGATGAGTTCGGAGAAAATTTTGTTGACCAATCGTTGGTATGTTGCCCCAGCGTTTTTCAAACCGAACGGCATGACATTGTAGCAGTAGAGCCCCTTGTCGGTGATGAATGCCGTATGCTCGCGGTCGGCAGGGCTCATGAATATCTGATTATAGCCTGAGTATGCATCCATGAAGCTGAGAAGTTCGTGGCCTGCCGTGGCATCTACCATCTGATCGATCCTAGGTAGAGGGAAACTGTCCTTTGGGCAAGCCTTATTTAAATCGGTATAGTCCTGGCACATTCTCCAGGCACCGCCTGGTTTCTTGACTAAGACCAAGTTTGCCAACCAAGTAGGGTAGGTTACCTCCTGGATGAAACCGATTGTCCTTAGTTTTTCCACTTCGAGTCTCATCGCTTCGTACCGTTCGGTGTCGATATGCCCTCCGTTTTTGTCTGATGGGTTTGAAGCTGGGGCTAATGCTGACCTTGTGGGTGATGACATTCGGGGCAATGTCGGGCATGTCATTGTACGACCAGGCGAAAACCTCTGAATTTTAGCGCAAAAAATTAATGAGATCGGCCCAGTGCCGAACTCAGAGTAGTGTCGATTCGAACCTCTCGGTTCGGGCTGTGCTTCGGAAAGTATGGCCGATTCTAATTCCTTGACAGGTTGTGCTTTTGGGGTAACGGCTTCATCCCTGGGGATCGTCCGGTTTCTCCGACCCCTGTGCGTTCGGCATAGAGTTTGTAGAACTGAGTATGCTTCGCCAAGCGTAGCTCTTGCCGATTCCTTTGTTGCTGATACATAACACGTCCGTGCGCTCGCTGATCCCCTCGCACTTGGCCTACACCAGCGTGCGTGGGGAACTTGAGGAGGAGCATGTGTGGTGAGAGTATGGCTTTCATTTTGGTTAAGGCCGTTCGGCCGATGATGGCATTGTAGGCCGTTGGGCAATCGACTATCAAAAAATGAGTGTAGATGACCGTTCGTCTGGGGATAGTGCCGATGGCCAATGGGAGCTGGACGCTGCCGATCGGTTCCACGACGTCACCCGAGAAGCTTAGAAGGGGAGTGATATCCTTGTTTAGGTGCTGAGGGTCTATGCCGAGGGCTTTGAAAGCGTCAGCAAACAACACATTGACTGAACTCCCGGTGTCTATGAGGATTCGGCCCACATCGAAGTTCTGAAACATCGGCTCGTATGATCATAGGATCGGAGTGGGGGAAGATGATGCCTCGCTCTTCCTCTTCAGAAAAGGTAATAGGTTCCCAGCCGATTCGCCGAATCTTCTCATTGCGCCCCCCTCTACGCTGAGTATCTGGGGATGCCGAACGGCACGGACGTAATTTTTTGTGGAACGGTTGCTTGCTTCGGCAATTGGCGCCCCTCCGCTGATCATGTTGATCTGCCGATTTGATGGATGGGCCGTTCTCGTCTTCGCGCCTAGGTCCTGATCCAGCCTTCCTTCGTTGATCAGACGCTCGACAATCTTTCGAAGGGCGATGCACGATTCTCTGATCGTGGCCGTTGTCCTGGTGGTATCGGCAGAAGACTCCGGTGTCTTTTTCGCTCTCCCGAGGGAGCTTCCGGTTGTTTGGCTTCGGTATCATAGGACCTTCTATCATAAGGAGCTGTTCGTAGGTTGTATTGAGCAAGGTGAACGTTTCTACGGGCTGGGTTTTCTTCGGACTGCCGAAGCGACTTCGCCTGCCAGCGCCCGCCCCCCTTTTATTGCTGTCCTGCCGACCCCTGAAGTTGTCCTTTCGTTTGTTTCTCCCTTCGTAAGGAGTAGAGGCGGGGGTTGCCGTTCCGTAGGGAGCTTGATTCACCGTCCGATTCGCTGGGAATCGTTCGTAATTTTGGGTGGGAGGCCGATCGGTCGGTACAGGCTTCGGTGGATGGGGCTGAAGCCGATCCTTTTGCGTTGAAATGTTCGGCTTTGGCATGGATGGCTGCCTGTTTCATTAGCTCCGCATAGTTGGTCCAGCGCTGCTATGGACCAGAGAGCGAAACTGAGACGATCGGAGGCCACTTTTAAAGGCACTGAAGGCCGCTCTATCGTCCGTTTCCGGACATCGGGGAATATTCGTTGCTGAATCTAGCTGCGTATTCCCTTAGTGGCTCATCCTCCCGTTGCCGTACGGTATAGAGATCATCGGCGGAGTACAGGCGATCGGTCTGAATCATAAAATGGTTGAGGAAGGTCTGCTTCAGCGATCGAAAGAGTCTATTGTACCTGGCTCCAGTCGGAAGAACCAATTCAATGCAGCTCGGTCAGGGTGGAAGGGAATAGTAAGCATTGGCCCTCGTCAGTGAGCCCCTTGCATCCTAACGCTGATTGAAAGGTGTGGATATGAGTTACGGGGTCTTCCACCCCTGAGTAGAACGATATTCGGAGTGCTGAATTTCTTTTTCGTGTCTGAACGTCCGAATTCGATCGTGAACGGTCCCTGCCTGTACCTTCCCCCATGTTGGCGTCCGAGCCTGGTTTTGTTCGTTTTCGATCTGATTCATCTTCTGGAGGAGGAGGCGAAGGTCTGATCGGTCGGGGGAAGGTCGTCACGGAAGTGTTCGAGCGCTCGATTCTCCGTCTGTCCCCCGGCAATGTGCCCTTTGTGTCCCGACCTGCCGTTCGGCCAGGGTTTCTGTCTTCCGCCTCTTTGTAACGGTCACTCTCTTTACTTGGTCGGCGAGTTTGGTGTTCTCGTGGTGAGCCTGCCGATCGGCGCGAGGTGGTGGTGCCTGGCGAGGTTGGAACGTAGTCCGATTCGTCAGTCTCTTCTACACCGATCGCGCGCGTGTCTTCGGCGTATGGGGGACTTCGGTCCGAGGGACTCCAGACGTTGATCATTAAGTTTGGCTCGGACTTGAATGGGTGAAGGCCGTCGCTCTTTGCGCTGCTCATTGATTCGATCGCGGAGGTCGGAGTAGACTCGGTACTCCGGATGACGGGCCTTTGGGAGGGTACAATCAGTCTTCGGGAGGCAGATGGCTTTCCTGTGGCTTGTTGTTTTCCCTTGTCATGAGCACGGGGCTGCTGGACGCTGGATGACTTCTCCTGCCGATGCTGCATGGTTCGTTCAGACCTTTCTCCAGTTGGGTTGAGTGTGTTTGCTGATCGTGCAGCTGCCTCTCTGGGTGTCATCGAGTTTAGAGGCGAGGATATTGTTGTGTTCCTGCATTTTCGTCATTTCCCGTTGTAGGGTTTCCATGCGAGCTTCTATAGTACTCTGCCGAACTGGTGTTTCTGTTCGGGGTGTTTGAGGCGAGGAGCAGGATGCGGTTCGCCACCAATGCCAGAGGATCGGTCCATCGATGGGGAGGGCCGATGATGGATTCATTTTTTGGTCTAGAGTTTGGAGTTTTGAGATATGGGTTAGTCGATAAGCGATTCCCACAGACGGCGTCAATCTGTTCGCACTAAAACTTGACAGATAGAGATGAGTGCAACTTACAGGTGATGTGGATGATCGAAGGGATCGATTGAGCATCCGACGTAGATTCTTCTTATCCTTGACTGCTAATCCTGAATGGAAAGAAGCCGAGGCTCGTAAGGTCCATGGAACGGTGTGGAACCGGCCTAAGACCCTCCGATGCCAAAGTAAGTTTATTTCTAAGAGCTATTGCTGTTGACCATATATTGAGCATATAAGTCAAGCTGAAAAGTCTTACCCTTGCATTGCAAGTGAAGGGACCTTATTTATAAAGGGCATTTTGCATGCTCTTAGTACTTATTTCCGATGTGGGACTCGTGGGAGGGCCTGTGAGATTGACACGAGTCCTTAGATATTTAGGGTGGGTGTTCCGAGGTTAATTCTATAGAATCGGTACGCGACGCCGATTATATGTTATGCGGGTCAGAAGCGACGGCTTCCTGATTCCAGAGATATCATCATCGGTAGCCGATACCGTTTGTATACATTGACCAGTAGAGGGGGCTTATTGAAGTGAGACGGCGTCATCGGTAGCCAATGCCGTTTCCTCAAAGTCTTGGGAGCTTGGGGTCTTTCTGATCCACGTGTCACTTAATGAGGGGAGGGTCAGATATGGTACAAACAGATGCAAATATTGTAAAACGCTGATTACAAGTATGATCTGGCAAATTGTGGGACATCAAGTTTGAGGACTCATATAAATTTTTTATGTTAGAAATATCCATATAGAGTGCCTGGTTCAAAAACAGAAGGTTCTGACTTTTGAAAAGGACCATTATGGAGGCTTTACTACTATTGGGGCAGTAGGATTTAGTGAGGAAGAATGCAGAAAAGCATGTCTTAGGATGGTTGTAATTGATGAGTTACCATTTAGTTTTGTAGAAGGAGAAGGTTTTCGTCAATTTTGTAGTAACTCATCAATTACAACCATCTAGGGCATGCAACACTACAAATTTTTCGAAGTGATTCCACACTTCACTTGGCTTCCTAGTTGGTTTTCTCTTTTTCAAGGGAGGTAAAGGTGGAAGATCATTATCACCACCAGTCTGAGATTGAGAGCTTTCAACCCCTGCTGCCATAAAAAACATCTTACTTTACTTACAGATATGCTAATATAATATTTAAAAGACTAATGAAAGACATGGTTTTTTAAATGGAAGTACCTCCGTGAGCTTGAGAGCCTTGAATCTCTTCTGCAGATTCACCCATAGCTGATGAATTATTAGAAGCAACACCTATATAAAAAACACAATCACAGATTTTTCATCAAAATATCAAAACATCAAAATGTAAAGACATTAAGAAAATAAAGGAATAATCCATTAAAAATAGAATAATGTATAAAAAGAGTTGTCTTCTAAAAGAATTAAAATATAATATATAATATATCAATCAAATACCCATATTCTCTTTTAACTTCCTGCAAACCCCACCTACCCCACCCCATTGCACCCACACATCATCATCATCACCATCGCAGAACCCACATATCCCTCTCCCAATCTAATTGAAGACCCATTAATTTACAAAGAGAGAGAAAAAACGAAATGAAGACCCACACATCATCATCACCATTACAGAACTCACTAGAAAAAAGATGAAATAAAGACCCATATTTATAAAACCATCAGGTATACACACACACACGAGAGAGAGAGAGAGAGAGAGAGAGAGAGAGAGAGAGAGAGAGAGAGAGAGAGAGAGAGAGAGAGGTTACACTGGGGAGACGACGAAGAGGCCAAAGGTGATGACATTGTCTGCCAAAGGTGATGAAGATGGAGAGGAATGATGCGATGAGATGAGAGTAGTGAGTGTTGTGTTGTGTGCGGCTAGGGTTAGGAAAAGAAGGAGAAGTTGAGAGAAATGTGAGGGAAATGTAGAGAGAAACAGATCCGTGAGTTTTAGTTTTGGCTTTTGGAGTCCAATCATGTGCGGTATGGTGCATGATAACAATTACAAATAACCACTCAAGCCTTGCCACATGTAAAATATATTTAACAAATAATAAATTTATTTTTAATCAGTTCGGTTCGGTTTAGGACAGTTTACAAAATGCTCAAACCGCAGCCGAACCAAACCAAACCAAACCGGTTCAGATTCGGTTTTTGAAACTATTGACTTTTTTTTGGTCAAACCCAAACCAAACCAATATAATCGTTTCGGCCGGTGTAACCGGATCGGCCGGATTGATGCCCACCCCTAATACCATATGTCTCATACATAAATTAGCATCAATTTAATTCTCCGTTTAAGAGATTGAAGAGATAGGGGAAATTATAATTCTAACACATCGGTTCCAAACTTGTGTACTTTTTGCTAAAGCTCTATATTTGTCGACATTGGGTGTAGACTCAAGAGCAGAGTTGAAGAATAGATCATGGCAAATTTTGCCTACAAACACAAGCTCATAGCAACAACCATCTGCTACACTCCCACCTTTGAAAATAGTTTCACCAACTTCCCGAGCACACTTAATGGATATCTGTTTTTTACATTCATCCATTGTTTTTGATTTTGAAGCCTTCGAAGTTGGAATTGGGATAGAAGATGTGTGGGAGACTGTAATTCCAACACATCGGTTCCAAAGTTGTGTACTCTTTGCTAAAGCTTCAAATTTGTCTACATTGGATTTAAACGCAAGAGCAGAGTTGAAGAATAGATCATGATAAGTTTTGCCTACAGACACAAGCTCATTGCAACAATCACCTGTTACACTCCCACCTTCAAAAATACTTCCACCAACTTCCCAAGCGCAGTTAATGGAGATATGCGAAGCCTCTGAGGTTGAAATTCCGAAACCTACCAAAATCATTCTAGAGGGACTCGCCAAAAGCAAAATGACCAACAACGGATACATATTTAGTGCTGCCATAGTACTTTGTGGTATTTATTTTCTCTAGAAATGGAAAGAACTCTTGGATGAGGCGAGTTTTAAGAATTTGTTTATTTATAATGTTTCTTGCAAGGGTTCAAGTGACGTGGAATATGAAAACACCATAGTACCTCATAAATTAATAACCGATTTAAGTCATCTCAATATTAAAGACGAGAGTTTCTTCAACTTGGTTACGTTGCAATACATTGTAAACCCATAATCGTTTCTGATTGAACCTATTACTTATACAACGTTAATATAGTCCAACGGTTATACGCATGATTTTAGTATAATAATAAAATACATTGATATAAATTACTTGGTATGGTCAATTGTGATGCTTAATTATCTTAACTAATTATTCTTATATTAAGGTAAGTAAAGACCGATGAGCATGGGCCTAAGAAATCCATGGATGAAGAGCACAACAATCAGCCAACAATAAGATGAAACTTCTCTTTTGATAGTCTCAAATTTTCCAACTAATAATTTCTCCAGCAAATCAGTGAAAATAACAATTTCTCTAACACATTTTTTTAGTGACAAAAATAAATCATAAATTTCTTTATTTTTTTTGCAGCGTGTCAAACTGTGGCTCGAAATCAACGCCAGGTGGCTGATTTAACTGTACAAGGAGCTGCATTGTCAGTTTCACTCCCATTGTCATTGAGCTTAAATCATGAACCTTAACCAGACCCCAAAAGAAGCATCTTTGCTTGAGTGACAGTGCCGTGACCATGAGGATGCGCAAATCGTCACAGTCGAAGTCAATTCCGCTTCTGACAATGAGGCCAGCCGAAGATGAAGAAGACGAAGAAGAAGAAGAAGAACCCAGTAGTAGCAGCAAAAGGAAATTGCAAATGGTCACCACCTCACCCTTCAAACTCCCTGATGGTTGGTCCGTTGAAGAAAAGCGCCGTCCCCTTAGCAACAGTTGCAACCCCGGCCAAATCGACAGGGTCTCTTTCTCTCTGTCACTCTCTAAACTTGTTCAAAGTGTAAATGCATGTACAATGTATATGCTTAAATGCTTTGCATGTGCATGGATGCTTTGATTTCTGGATGTGTGTCGTGTGCTATATGTTTGTATAAATGCCTGAGTTGTTCTTTGTTGTTTGGTTTTTAGCAGGGTTTTGACTGACTGGTATTAAAATTCATGTGATCACTAGATTCTGGGATGTTTTTAATATTCCCTTTGTGGGCCTTTCTCATTGCAGGGTAAAAAATTGGGCAACTTGAGGGTGGTTGATTGATTTGGATAATTGGGATAGATTTACTATTACCTTGCTCTGTTTCAATATCTGTAAAATGTTTTCCCAGAAAGAATTTATAAAGGAAAATGGTTGACTTTAGGTTCACTACTAGCTGGCTCTATTTCGAGCCAATTGATCCACTATTTATAATAATAGTTTAAATCCTGTTGCACATGCTCTCTGATCCAGTAAAGGCTCCCCCTTTCTATAAGATATCTGGGTTGAGACCCAAGACACATCAGTTCTAACATCAAATAATGTTCTTTTCTCTCTGTTTTGTTTTTTCCCTTTATTTTTTCCCTTTACTGCCAATCCCATCGAGATAGCGTAATGCTTGAGCAATATTGATGTTTTATGCTACATATCCTACATTGGGTTTTTAGGCCACTCAGAACGATACCATAGCAGCCATCTTGCATTAATATCCAAATGGATGTTATAAGTTTTTGAAATGTAACTCAGTGTTATCTACTAGTCTAGAATGATTATGATAATCAAGAATGGTAATGCAGTTTTAGAATTTCCATTCTCCAACATGTGAATTATACAAATCTGACTCCTCCACTCTATTTAACTTTGTTGTGTATACTATTTCTTATTATGAATTCAAGACTAAGTTTATTATGTTTTGAAGTTATTGTATTAAATCTTATGGGGTCAGGTCTGAGACCTTTCATCTAACCTTGCAGTATTACTATGAGCCTGACACTGGACTGAAGTTTCGTTCACTGGCAGCTGTTCAGAGATACCTAACAGAAGGGCAAATCGATACACGTACTATAAGATCCAAACCAGGCAGTGAATGCACTGTGAGTTCTAGGATCTACTTACTTTTTCAGTTATGAAAATATTTAGAATTCCTGTTAAAAATTATAATATTTAGAACTCACTCGCTAAAAGGATTTGAAGTTTGGTTTTTATGTTGCTATAAGGGTGACAGTGGGAAGATAAATTTACACAAGAAAACAGAAGCATAAACCCAGAAGTTATGCTTACTTCTAAATCAAAAAATTGAGGCCAATCTTGGTGATCTTACTGGATACAGGCAAACCCCTCTTCCAAGATATTGTTAAGAATTGTTAGCTTTTGTTTCTTTTTCTGTGAGAGAATGAATTGGTTTGGGCCCAAGCATAATGTCTTTGATTCTTGCTACATGGTTTGGTAGAGGGTTCACCAGATTAAGGTACCATATTTTTCAGTGTGATTTTCTTTCGTCTTTAAGTTACTGTACTTTTCAATATGATTCCAGAAGTAAATTTGATTATGCGTATGTATTTGAATTTTAGCCATTGTTACAATTGGTGTGCACAGATTAAAGAGACAATAATTTGATGTACTTAAAAACTTAATAAAATTATAATCTTGTGGGGCCCTTTTGAATCCATAGGCAGGCAAAGGTAACCATGAGGAGGCAGTTAAATCATAAATGGATGTTAGAAGTATCTCTGGTGACCGTATGGCAATGCCTAAAGTATGAAGGGAAAAATCCTAATTGACAGTGTCAATCTGCAGATACAAAATACACCAAGCACCAAAAGGAACACTTCATCCTTTTTACTACCTGATGATTGGGAGATTGAGGAAAAGCGACGTTACAATTCTGCTGCCGTAGACAAGGTACCTGTTTTGTTTTAAAATATTGGCAGTTTTTCTCTTAAGTTATACGTCGTAGAAAGGGTATATCTAGCTTGTACCTGCTGAAAATACTTGCAGTCCGCAACACAGGATGAAATTGCACAGATGCACGTTTCTGGGTGTGCATGCATATGCACTTTGCATACACATCTACAGATGATGTCTTTACTATTGCAAAGCTGATCCCTCTTTAGGGTCACTGACTTCACCCAAAAAATATGTATTACCTCAACATCCTTTAAATTTATAATTTAGTTTACTTAAATTAACTATAGAAAATGGTTATTATTGAATATTAATAGAAAGTGCCAAAAGAAGAGAGATTGGAGGGAACACGAGGAAAGGATTTGAGAGAAGGAGAAGGAAAATTATGGCGTGAGTGCTGGTTTTGTTTACATAGAGCGTACAGTGAGATGTGCTTTATTCAAGATTTGTTTCTTCTTTCTACAGAATGAGCTTGACGGTATTGAGGTGGCATAACAATTGGCATTTGATAAAGTTTCCCTGGTAGCCATTTAAATGCTTGCGTATGCCTTCCTTCAAAGAACATTCAAATGCAACATTGTGCTGAACAGTTCTTAACGGGTGATCCATTTGTTCTGAAGGAGAACATTATGATGTTGGTTCTAGAATACGTTTCTATTTTTTATCGCCAGACATGAGTTAACGTGTGTTTTAATAGAACCTCAAAATCAGTTGCATTGCTTTGTCATTGGGTATCACACTGTACCCCAGAAACATGAGAACGTTTATTTTTATTTTTATTTGTGCAGACTTATATTGAGCCAGGGACTGGACAACGGTTCCGTTCTTTAAGAGCTGTTGAGAGATATCTAACCGGAGCAAATGAATATACTTCACTCAAGCCATTGGTACCTACCAATAAGTCTAGTGTATGCTCTTTTACAATTACTGATTAAACAAAAGTTTGCTCCTCTATCCATGATCCTTGACCTTGTCCAGTTTCGCTTGTGTTTCAGCTTTCCCCTGGCTCTGGCCGTCAGAAGATGAAAAGTTTGGATGAGATCCAGTACCAGAAGGTTGTTTCTAGTCCTGCGAAGATAAATATTTCTGGTGAGAATGATAGACCCTCCAAGGTCAATTTCGGCATCCCACCAGCAAAAGTGAATTGGGTCCTCGGCGGTCCCGGGGGGAGTATGTGGAACCCCTTCATGGAAGATTCAGAGGTCCCTGATTCTGTAAAGCAAAAGTGGTCCGAAACTTTTGTATCAGCCATTTATGGTGGAAACATTAGTGCTCCAAGCTTTTAAGTTATAACTGTTCTGCCAAGTGGAACTTGTGTAATCTATACAGTTTGTGTCTATTTACTTAAGATGCTAGCCCATCCAAAGTTGTGCCAGATCCTTAAATTTTTAGAGATTAATAGATGTATGAATGTTAGATGCAACTGTGAGGAGGAGGTGGTGATATGCATATACAAATCAGTTGTGGGAGCATAAAAAAGCAGTGTACATTTGAAGTACCATTTTGGTGATGAATGCAAAATGTTTTGGGTGGACTGAATGCAAAAAATTGTTAATGATGAGGAAACTTAATTCAAAAAAATTCAATGATCCCAAACTCGGTTTGAATTTAATGACTAGCATCTGATGGGGAAATGTATGGTGTTTAAAGCTGGATTAGCTTCTGGTGAAGCAGATTCGAGTTGAGGATCTTTCAAGTACAAAACTGTCTTGCTAGGCTGATTGCAGTTTTAGGCATTTCCCTCAACCCTTTTAATTGTCATATAGTTCATGTGACACCCAACAAATTTTGAGCAAAAAAAGAAGCGAACCATAAGACAATAGCACGTTATTCCACCAAGCGATATGACATCAAAACGACGCCGTCCAAACAATAAAACAATTTGGACCATATTATCAGATCACACCTCTCAAGTAGAACTCACTTGTATTCTTAAGTTCCTCCTACATTAGTAATACTAATAGTAATATGGTCTTTAATTATGGAACAAGTACATTCTTCGCTTGAGCAACTTATGTTTTTTGTAATACAATATCACATTTCTCTCGGAGGCTCACCTGCTAACTAAACAGCCTAAAAGTCAAAACTAAAACACAGGAAAATCTCACTTCAGCTCTATATAATTTTCAGTAAGAAATCATTTGTAAAAGAACTTTAAAAGTGAAGACTACAGAAAATCCTTAATACCTAAAACACTTATTAGAAATGAAAAATAATCAAGGTGGCATTGGCATCCTTCCAGATAAGTAGAGAGACAGCTTATCTCTCAGATGAACACCGTTTATGTCGACGGTTCCACAAATCTGTTGGTGGTAAGCTGAGTCATGCTTGTGAGACAAAGGCATTTCATCTTGCACCTCATCTTCCATATCAATAACAATGTTATGAAGCAAGCAGCAAACAAGAATGATCCTTGGCAATCTATGTTTGTCAGGTCTCCACATCACTCCTTGAATGATCCTCCACTTGTCCTTCAACCTTGCCAATGCTCTATGTGCAACCATCCGAGTAGCATAATGCCTCTTATTGAACTCAGCTTTTGGCTCTGGAAGTTCTTTTCCTTCATAGGGGGTTACAAGATAGGGCAGTAAAGGAAAGCCCAAATCCCCAATTATGTACTCCCGTATATCCAATCCTTTGGAGAGGTCTAATATTTTCCCATTCAACCTCTCACCTCTACCACAGAGTTCATAAAAATTTGAACTCTGAAAGACTGTCCAGTCCTTCATCTTTCCTGGCCATCCAGTTACTATGTCCCGAAACCTCATGTCAGGGTCCACAATGGCTTGTAAGACCATGCTGTGATTCTTCTCTTGATCGAGCCAAGCATCACTTGTGGGGTCCGAAGCAGGCAAACACATCATGATGTGGGTAGTATCAACAACACCAGAACAATTAGGAAAGCCTCGTATTTTCTGAAATTTGGATTTAATTTCTGACATTTCTGCTTCAGTGGAGGGCCATTGCAGGTGGTGAAGTCCTCTTTCTTCCATGGCTTCCACAAAACGCCAGGTCACTTGAGACACTGTTGAGTGGTTCACCCCAAATGCATCGCCAATTGTCACTAGTGACTCACCAGAGCTCAGTCTTCTTAACGCTACAGCTACTTGATCATACAAACACAAGGGCTTACCATTTGTAAACACAAAATGTGCAGATTTAGCCAGCATATCTTCATTCACAAGTGAACATATGTAGTCAAAGGTTTTCCTAGAAACCTTAAAAACAGATTCAAACTTGTCTAAACCCTTTGCTGGAGACGGAAGACCTGCAGACAAGAAGGGAGAAAGAAGGGAGAGATAAGAGGAATTTTACTATTGGGAATGTGGAGCATTTAGATTTTACTTTGAATGTTTTAATGAAGTATTTTCACAACAACAGAAGCAAAAATAATCTCAAATATCTCGACAGCATAATTTACATAAAAATAATTCCAACATGACTCATGCAAAGTATGGTTGACACTATGAGTTATAGATATATATAATTAACATATATATATTGTGTATGACATGATATAATTGTTCAACTGAATCAAAACATGAAATTAATTTGTTCACATTTCTCAGCAACAATTTTTGTTATAATAATAACAATATGGTTGATCATGTGCTTATAAAAAGACTCACTCATAAGTTTGATCACTACTCTACAAACCAAAATTATCAATGATGTGCTTAAACATTTTGTAGGCAGAGAAAAGACGAAAATTATAAAAAGACTCACTCATAAGTTTGATCACTACTCAAAAGGGGGTGGGGGGTTATGCCTCATGTTCAACCTTAACTTTCAATGATGTGCTTAAACATTTTGTAGACTTTCTAGTTAGCAAAATTGAGAAAAGACGACGTAACTGGACTGGACCATTAAAAGAACTTGAGGGATTATTACAGCTTACTGAAAAACAAGAGGCATGGAAATGAGGTGAAAGCATACGTGGGAATTTAGAATGGTAAGCTATGATAGTTCTTGTTGTGTGCTTGTTTACACATAAAACACAGAGAGCTGGCAGGATAACAAACTCTAGATCAGAATGAGGTTCCTGACATATATGAGATTAATATAGTTTAAGCATGTAGGCTATATGCAACTATATATTGGCAAACTCAAAGCATACTGAGAATAGTTGCTTCAAGTTGAGTACTCCTTCTATGCGCAATGAAATTACCAACAGTTGTTGAGATAAGATAAGAAGGAACACACAAATGCGTTTATTAGTATATACAAAAATTAACAAAACAGTTTTTTCACAGTAACAAACTTCAAATGCTTCACTGCTTGAGGAAAAAAAAATAGAATCTTATGAATTCCACTCAAAAAGTCTGCCCCACAACTGCATATAAAATCAAATAAGACCTAAAAGTATTATTTTTGTTTCTTCTATTGAGTTCCTTATATCATAGCCGCTGAATAATGGAGAAACTTCCAAACATTTTATACCTAAGTCTCTCTACATCCAGCTCACCATTCAGTGGCAGAAATGCTTATCAATTCCAATATCATGTAATGCTCAAACTAAATTTAAACTATTAAAAGAACTATTTGGTCATTTATATGATACTTGGACAGTAGAAGCGAAGATACAAAAATACAAAAATACACCTATATGTAAAGAGATTTGTGTATAAGTCTTCCATGGCAGGTAGGTAGTAGCAGACTCCACTTACCTCAATTTTGGATTACAGATGTGATCTTCAAGCAATGCTAGTAAGTTTGTTCAAAGGTAAAGTAACAAAGCCAAAATTCGAAAGAAAAGAAGGACTCGCGTCTTCACAAAATTCAGCTGTTATACCAAGATGAGTTAGATACTACTGACTTCTTGATTGTCTAAGTTATTACATATCCTGCTAAATATAAGGTTCACAAAAGCTGCAGGCATTGTCCAAGGACCTAAATACCGTTATTAACTTATTATCTTAGATTTCTTTACATGCCTGTCAATGTTATGTATAGTATAGTCTTATCCTTTCCAATATTCAAGAAGGCAGTAAAACCAGAACGGTAGGTAAAGGAACAGCTTTAAAGTCAGATTAGGGATCTTCCTCGATTTGAATAAATACATTGCAATATATCAACACACAAGTGAAATGAGAAATAAAACATAAACCCAATTTGAATTAGACAAAATCAATTTGAAGCATCAACCAGAAGTTCATCAAACATGAAAAGAACATACATGCGCAACCTAATATCACACTAGTCAACAAAAGCTGTATATAAAGCAGCATATCATAAAGCAAATAGACAAACGCACAGAAACAACTACAGTGAAGCAATCAAAATATCAAGGAAAATAATACCATTGATTCTCTTGGAGAATTCATCCCACCAATCCACAGGACCTTCCTTCTCTGATGACCCAGAACCAGAAGCATTTTCTTCAGGCTTCTTATCTGCCTTCTTTCTCTTTCTGAACCCCCTCACAGGACCCATCAGCGCACAAACACTAAATCGAATCAAAACCCAGAAACCCACCAGCTTCAAACAACAAGAAGCATATAAAGCCTGCTAGAATTCACAGAAAAAATCAATACCCATTTGCCATGATACATATATGTGTTCACCAACAAACAAAGAGAGGCAGAGAGATCAACAGAGAATGAGGAATATCAGCAACTAGTCTATGACATGCAAAAGCAAAAGAGTTTGTAAATAGCTATAGCTAGTTGCAGCGTGTTAATGGCTGTGTGAAAGTTTTTGAAACGTGCAAGAAAATAGAGAGCTTGATGAAATAAGAAGAAGAAACAAACAGAGAAGCTGTGTAGGAAGTGATAGAGAATCCAGGCTACACATGTGGGTTGGTGTTTGTTTATGACAATGTGGCAGAACAAGTAAAAGACATGGACATTGCTACTTTGGCTACAACATCTACCAGTACACACAAAGAATTCAGAGAGAGAAGAGAGTAGAGAGAGAGAGAGATATGTGTACTTTAGAGAGGTTTTTGCTTAAATTGCCTCGAGTCTTCCCTCAAATTTAACAAAAACCAGAAAGCAATTTTCTCATGCTTTTCGATTTATATTTGTCGGATGAACAAATTGAGGGTCAAGTTACAACGTGAAATGACATATATGCCATTAACTCTTAATATTGGCCAATTCCTGTAATGGAAAAGGATTGTAATTTCTGTTATACATGGCAACATGGAAAGGTGGATATTTTATACCCTCCACCACTATGCTTTTTTTATTTCTTTTTTATTTTTATTTTTATTTTCCCCTTCTTTAATAAGAAAAGAAACCTCCGAACTATCAATCATTTTTTTCTTTTTTCTTTTTAACACTGCCACTAGATATTTAAGAGAAGCTTATCATTATTTAGGGGAGTGCAAAATTTGATATTAATTATTTGCGCTTTCCAATTATGCTAACACTTGTACTCTCCTTTATTAATGCACTTAAAATTAAAAATACTTATTTTAATTTCGTATTATTTGTTACTAGTTTGTTTTTTCAAATTCAAGTTGTTGAAGTGTCTACTCATGCATATGAAGTGTTATGTTTCAATCTCTCCTCTTCATGCATAGAGAAAATAAATAAAGCCCTACAAAAAACAAATCAGCAAAATCGGTGCTTATTATGAGGTTTGTACTCATATTTATTACTTGCGTGGAGTCTTAAAATATTATTAAAGTGTTTATTATGAATGGAATCCTAAACCTAAAGGTAAACCACGTGCTACGTGAAGGATGGTCAATTCAAAACCGAGGAAAGGAACGCGCATGTATGGCCTTTTGTCCCTATGATGATCTCTTTGTTGGTTATGAACCATTTTTACTTTTGAAAATATAAAGGGTCGTACTAGGGAGATCAACTGTTAATAGAGGTGAAGCCCATCAATATAATGGATCTCACGCTCTATTAAAGAGTTGATATCCTAGCTCTCCCTAGCATTTTACAAATATAAATTAGCTCGTAAGGTAAGTTCAGTCCATCCCAATTTGAAATTATGTTCGGATTCAATACTTTCTAATAGCATCTCAGGGGAGTATGCAGAGGAGTAAGCGAGTCTTATTTGTCTGTCGACATAAGCATTTTCCTCCTCCAACAAAATACTCATTAAAGTAGGCAAAATTTACATAGTTTCTCCAATAAGACAGTGTTGCATACTACAAAAATAATAGGTATATTGGGGTCCCATCTATTTAACAAAAATAAAAGTAAATAATAAATTCATTGTTGATACAAATTGCATTTCCTCGCCCATTGAGCTGAGCTGGCCAACTTTCATCATGAGACAAATGATTAGGCAACATAACACTTAAGTTGTTGAAGTCCAAATTTGTCAACTTTATTGACATACTCCCTTAAAAGATGCTCTAAAATTTGTGTTGATTAACGCGTTTTTTTCCTCTATGAAAGCATGAATGAATGCTTTGTTCAAACGTTTACTTACATTGGGCTTTATTGGATAGTGCGTGTCGTTTTGCTGCAGCAGATGAAGCCTATGCATCAATGCATCATTACATTTGTGCCTAATCTACTACCCTTTATGGAGCAGTTAAGCTTATCAATAGAGTAGATGATCGAATGGAAAAGCCCAATTTGTTGGAGTAGATGTATAATTGTGGAAGGCCAAAAAACATAAAAATAAGAAACCAGTGTAAGATATTAGGGCAGTGATTGTTTTGAAGACGACTAGAAGCAAACCTTGGTTTTACTTGCATGGCTCTATATCTATTAATTTTTATGTTTTTGGTGGTGGAAAAACCCAGAAAGGGCATGTGGTTTGTGGTGATATATACAAGCAAAAATGCTGTAATGAGGGGTTGTGGGAGGGGTTCAATTCCACTATTCAATAAGATAGAGAAAATATTGAACTTAAATTTTTTTTCATGATCATTAAATGATTTTCGACCAAAAAAAATAATTGAATAGTTGGATTGAACCCCTCGTTCAGGAGCAGACCCCATTCCATCTTCTATCACCTTTTACTATATATAGAGAGTATGTGCATAGATTACAAATAGATTACAAAAAATAATAAGCTTGTGACCCCCCCAAATATCAAACTCTACATTCAACCCCCTCACCCAAATCCGCTCATTGTAATGGACTGGTCATGGACTTTGAACTTGGGTTAAGCGGAAATAAAGCGGCCCAGACCATAAATGGGCATGGTCTTGCTTGGGTTTCTTGGATTGTAATCCATGGTCAAATGTTTCATGTGGGAGAGACTCAGCATAATTCTCATTTACATGGACTATGATTCAAAATTAATTGCAGTCTTTTGTAACACAACTGGCCCAAGATTCAGCCCGCATGATCTGAAAGTGAAAATTATTGAACCAGATTTACCAAAATACATCTAAAACGAATGAAGCTTTTGAAGTTTAAGTTCTCATTTTGATCGAAAAAACTTGATAACTGATAAAGATGACAAGAAGGAAAAATGTTGCCCTATAACTCTACCTCCTTTTCCAACTCTGACTCTCCTATTGTGTCATCTATAATATTATGAGATTCATGTAAGACTTAAAATATTACCACCAACAAAAAAAAATAATGCTAGAGTGACCACATTTTCTTAACCGTATTATATGAATGAGGTTCACCGTTTACATTAATTATTAGAGCCCGAATTGTTAAAAAACATCACTTGTAACATTAGTTGGACAAGAAAATAATCCATAGTGAACACAACATGGAACATTCAATTTGATATTGTGAAATTGTCTAAAAGATATAATTGACTCTTACTTACCTATTATCTATTCATAGTAGGGGTGGGCACGGTACGGTATGGTACGGTATTGAGCCCGTACAGCTACCGATACCGGAAATTTAAACGGTATGGTACGGTATGGGATTATTGTTTGTCAAAATTGGTACCGTACCGTACCGTGCCAAATTGATATTGGTATGGTATTGGTACCATTTCGGTACCAAAACGACACAACTAAAAAAATGAACCAATTCAATATTCAACATATTCATTCACCAAAATAAGTGATGCCTAAATTACAAATTCAAATATTCAACATATTCAATATCCAAATCCTAATCAACATATTCAATATCCAAATCAACCAAATTCAAATCAACCAAATCAATATTTATCCATCAATAGATTCATCAAATCCAAATGGTTAAAACTCATGACTTATGGCTTACAAACCAAAATAGTTAAAATTATGGAGGAGAGTAAGAGTTTGGCTTTGGTGTTTGAGAGGCAAGTAATAGAATGAAAATAAATAAATTATATTTTAGTACTATTCGGTATGGTACGGTATTGACCGGTACCAAATACTTGATACCGCTACCATACCATACTCTATTGGTACGGTATTGTACGGTACCGAATATCTCCTCATCCCAAATGAAACGGTATGAAATCGGTACGGTACGGTTCGGTTAGGGTACAGTTTCGATATTTTGGTTTTAGATGCCCACCCCTAATTCACAGTGAACACAACATGGAACATTCAAGTAGGAAATGAGGCATGTAGTTTACTTGTCTAAATAAAATACCATATGCAAAACCTAGAGTTTATATAAAACAATTTTGTGATAGAAACATGTCTACTTTTCTACATCATTCCATTATAAAGTGCGTCATTTCTAAACTTTCTTGGAAGAACCACAAACCATTGCCTCTCCAATTTTCTAAAGCATGGCTCACGTGGGATGCATTTTGAAGTTGCAGCCAAAGTATAAATAATATATATAGATGGCAATATCTAGGACTTAATTCTATTTCCCAAGTTCCAAAGTCTCATACAAAAAGGCTTAGACTTGAGCACCATTCACCGAATTTAAGGAACAAAATTCAGCCCCCCACACACACCAAGGCACCTAATATTTTGACCCAAAACTCAAAACTCAAGATGGACAATCTCACAGTTTCAACACTTATAGCTTTACCAGATTCCTACACACCCCATATGCTTTTCACCATCTCAACGCTTGTGCCCATTGTGCCGTGACTTGCAATGTGCTAGCTTAAGCTAAGCTAAGCTAAGCTGCCGACTATTTTGCCTATGCTTCTCGTTATCATTCATTCCCCGCCTTTTTTGTCTTCAAGATGGCCTTGTTTCTTGTTTCTCTTTAACCTATGCTTCCAATTTCAAGCTACAATTTACAAAAGTGAGGTGTCAATGTGCCCCATGTACTACACAAAGCAGGATTTTGCCAAGTTTAGTTATTCATGTGTACGTGAATATATTCCAACTGATGATAAGATATGATGAGCCCTACATGTTCAATTATTAGACATATTAGACATTGTCCACACGTGTACGGGCGACTGACCGTAACATAGCTCGACAACCTACTCATGTCTTTTGCTCCCTGCTCCTTGACCATTACTGCTGACACTGTTAGAAGAGGTGATGTAGTTGCTTTCCTTCTTACTGGGCAGTGCCTTTTGTTTCCTGGGTATGCATTTTGCTCTTACTCCACCGATCTCTGTTTCCTCCAATTGCAACTGTGCACTCCTGCAAAACCATTCGTATTTAAAATTAATTAAAACATTCATAGATTATTAATATAAACTATTATTAATCAAAGAACATTATGTCATCAATAAATAAAATTAAGGAAGAATGAAAATAATGCAGTCAATTTATCACATCAAAGAAGTCAACTCCCTCAATTAAACAAACACTAATTTGACTCTCTGCATGAATGAAAACTTGAAAAGGATGTTCACGTGAAGAACTCACGGAATTGAATTCTGTTTTTGTCTCCCACTGAATATTTTTTGAATAAAACCCTAAAACTGCATACTGTAATCTGCATGATGGATTACGGGGGCCCACATTTTATATATAACAAAGCTCCTTAATCGCTTAAATTTAAACAATCCGAGTTTAATTAAAACAACTACATCACAATCACAGTGCGTTGTCAAGATGACTATCTATCAGTCTGCACCAATGTGAGGAGGCAGCCAGCTGGCTATGTGTCAAACGCCGTACGAATCTTTCATTCAAATAGAAAGAAGGCAGACCAAATGGGCTATCAGAGAATCAAAATAAAATTCTGACCAGAATCCCCAGAAAGCCAGGGAGGGAAAGAAACCGGAGGATGTACATTTGCTGAAAGAGAACAAGCACTTTCAAAGTGAAACTTCAAATCAACTTTTCCTACATTCACCTATCAATCCAGATGCTTCTTGGTTAAAATTAACACCACCAATGAAGACTATGTTTTATCCTTAACAAGAAGAAGTAATCTTACAGTTATCACATAAATTAATTACATTATACATTACATTTCTCACAAAGATAAAAGCTTTTGGCATGTCATATTTTATATACCAACTCTTTCTCTGAAGATGATAATGTAAAACCCGTCATATGGAGAAAAACTTTCATGAACTGAGAATAACACTATGGTGGTAGCCAATCACGCTATGTTAGTGGAAAAGTTGAAATGCATGAGACTACGAAATTAGCTTAGAATAGAGTTACAATATCCTCGGTGTACGTAAGCTTTTCTCCACCATATGATACGGGGACCCACATATTGCAAGAAGAAAGTTGTATATAACACGCATACAATAGTTTTCACAAAGATCCAAGAGACCCTCTTGCATATTTCTCACATTCTTTTGGTGTGTCACGTCTCTTTGTTAATACTAGTTTAACAAGAAATACTAGTTAAATGACTTCAATTGTGTGCAATTATGGAGAACCAGTTGTAAATGCAATAATTTAGAAGTGACAATTATTAGTGTGTTATTATTAATTAACTAGATGAAATTCCTTTAGATTATAAGTTGGTGGTTCTCATTTATCGCATATGTAGCAAGCCCATATTGGCCTCATATCATTTGGGGAAAAATAATTATTGAACATATGAAAATATGATTAAGACTCTTTAAGAGGCTACGACCCTAACACCATCAATGCTTCCATAATGTTCACATTACTAAAGAGCCGAAAGAAAAGTAAAAATAAAAAGTACAACCTAAAATGGAAATGGAACAACAAGCACACAAAAAATTGAATGCGGAAACGACTTACCGATCTGCATTGTAAGAAGACGACCTCTTCAAAGCTGGAACCGCCTCTTTCTTTGTCTCAATTAAGCTCCCGCTAAAATACTCCTTATCTTCCAATTTAACCCCTGCGAAATTGGAAATTACCGTCTCGGTCCTCACCTGATTCCCCGCGCCGCCACGTGGCAGCCTAGCCTTGTAATGCCCAATCAACGAGAATCCTTCCTCCCTCACCGCCGTGGACCCGCAGTCCCTGAACGAGATCGAGCCGCACGATAGCAACTGCATCAGGACCGACGAGGCCTTCATCTTGCCACCTGGACAAACCTCCGCCGTCCGATGTAAACCCTCATCGCTCGCCCCGTTCGTGCAGATCACCAGCCGGCCATCCGCCTTCATCAGCGACTCGAGCGTTTCGGGGCTAGAATCCGACGGCGGAGGAGAAATCTCGCCCCGGCTCAGCTCCGTACTCTGACTATGAATCTGAAGCACCTCCTGTTGACCTTGGACTTTGTCGTCGCGCTCTTCTCGAACCACACGTCGTCGGTGCCGCTTGTCGTCGGTCTGAGTCGACGCGTCGGCGGCAGCTTTGCCGGCGGACTCTCCGACCGACTCGGTCTTGTACACCTTGTACTCGTTCAAGTCAATCGAGCTCCAGGACTGGTTTCGCCGGCGCACGATCAACGGAGAATCGAAATCGTCGCCGGACTTTTCAGCCTCCGGCGGAGGTCTCAGGGACCTCGACGACGCCGATTCGAGAGCCAGAGAGTTCACAGGCGGGTCGAGAAGCTCCGAGCCTTTGAGAACGTACTCGTGGCCGTGCGACGGGTGTATGAAATCGTTTTCCGACAAATCGTGCCAGACGAAGCCGGTTTTGTAGCTCCTGAAATTTCAAATTCAAAGAAGTCAAAAGATGATGAGACGGTGGAGGAAAATCAGTAATTAGATCAGACGGTGGTGAGCTCGTACCGTTTGGAAGACCAGGAGTACAGAGAAGCCATGCCTTTGCCACGTAGCAAGTTCAAGCGGTTAATGACATCTGTGGAGAGAGAAACATACAAAATTAATGTGATTTGAGGAGTTGAGGGAGTGTTTGGTTGGTGAGTAAGTAGAGAGAAAATCATAAAATCGTATAATTTAGTTACCTCTAAGAAAGAGACCTCGAGGAGAAGAGAGAGGGACTTCCATGAAGTGAGGGTGCTCGAGCTGGCCGTTCCTAGAGAGATAGTAAACGACGGCGACTTTTCTCGAAGTCATGGCGAGGTTGGGAGTTTCAGTACTGGAAGTCCGGTTGGGGCTGGTTTCCGAGTCTCGCCATTTACTGGGGATTTGGAGGTGGGAGGGTCGGCCTCTGGAAGTGACAGCCATGTCTGTGTGTTAACAGAAAGTTGGAATCAGAGAAGGATGTTTGGTTACCGAGAAAATTATGTGGCAGCGAGGGGGTGAGAGAAAGTGCGGGAAAATTAATGACTAATGGGGAAGGAGCAGCCGGGAGAGAAAATAAGAGGAGGGGTTGGCATGTGTTATAACTTATATATGGAGAGGAGAAAGATGAAGGTGTGAATGGGGAAAATGGAAGATTTTTGGAGGGCAGATGTATTCAAAATGGGGATGCGGCAGACAAGCGCTACCAAACAAATACGGGCCGTTTTAGATTTCAGAACCTTGGCAATACCTATCACGCCCTCACCGTAAATTCAATTTTTTAAATTTTAGATCTAAAGGGCAAATGTACCGTATTAGATTCATGTCGTTTGCAAATATATATAATATACAAAGAGCTTTTTTTGAGAGTTTAATCTAATGAATGAGATAAAAGTCTAATCCAAGTGTAACGTAAACTCGGAGTAAGAAATCCAAAATAGTTCATTTTAAGTAAATGAGATCATACTTCATATCCTTGTATATTTTTCAGGATTTCTTCATAAAAAATATCTTCATGACTTATGAACGTAGATGAGATCATGCTTCATATCTTCATTTATTTTTCAGAATATCTTCCTAAAAAATATATTCATAAGTTATGAACGTAGACGATATCATACTTCATATTTTCGTTTATTGGATTTTGATTATAAATAAAGTCTTCTCATACCCTCGAGGTTTCCTAAGAAATTAATTAATTAACTTTAAGGAACAAACAATGATGAACACCTTTATGCAATGCAACTGATGCAATCTGATGAAGCTCTCAAGCCCTGAGATTCTTTCATGAACGTCCTTTTTCTTGAAATGTCTATTGCAATTCCTCCCGTCCACATCGTTTTAGACGTGTTTTCTTGGGTTCATTCCCTCTTAATAATATTCAATGAAAAAACCTTCTTACAAAATTCAGACACACTACTAGATGGGTTGACTACTTGTGCTTTGTTTAATTGTTTCCCTTTGGACCACCTAACTTTTACTAGGGGGCCTTAATTGCATTTTCAACGTCCTTTCCGGACCTCTGAAAAGTTACTAGAAATCGGGTGGACCCCCAGCCGACGTGGCGTGCCCTCCAAAACCTAAATCGTTGACTCCGTTTATAATTGAAAAAAAAAGAAAAAAGAAATTGATCCATTACATGATAGTGTGTCTTGATTAGATTGGACAGCTCTGATTAGAGTTCGGAGGACAGGTGGACGGGCCAGATCAAAAGATGCGCTTCAGAGAAGTACAGAAGATCTGGGGGTAAATGCAGTGAAATATTTTCAGGTTGGCTGTCTTTTAGTCCTTGTAAACATCGTTCTTCGATCTTCTCAGGTACATTGAAACGTCGTCGTTGTCTGGCGTACCGTGTACATTTGAGAGTAGGGAAGTAATGTGGTGGACCCAGTAGCCCATATGGGGTGGGGGAGGCGACACAGTATTTCTGTGAAGACCCAGCGAGCTGCATGCTGGGGACAAACTTAAACTTTCTTCTGTTTCCTTTTTGGGGTTTCATTTCAAATTCAAATGCAAATTAATTAAAATGGGTCGTTGTTTTAGTCTAAGTTATCGGCAAAATAGTCCAAAAATTATAGGCATATTTTCCATGAGATTGGAGGAGCATTGGCACGTGGGAAGGGGCACATGCATTCATGCAACGACTCTAGGTAAAAAACCACATTGACATTGCATTGCATTGGCCCAATTCAGCAGAATGTGCACTCCATTGTCTTGTCTCCACCGACTCAACACCATCTTATATTGATGAATAAACAAATGCAAAAGCATATTTCTTTCGGGCATAATTGGACTCATGATTTCTGAATTTACTTTTTGATTAGTTCTTATAGTCATCTAATTCGACTTCGTGTGACATGTATCATCTTTATTGTTCAATTTGTCAAAATTTTCATTCCGTTTAGGGGCAAAATGGTCATTTCATGTATTTTCTCGTTACTTTCCATCGTTTTAACATATAATTCTCTAAAATTAGTTGTTAATCTCACCAAAGTCTTACCCCCAAAAATATATATATTACCAATAGGGTCTAGTCCAATGTTAAAAGGCATTTATTTGCGTACCAATTATCTTAAGTTGGAACTCTCATAACACCTTAGGTTAGCGTGTGTAAAAACTGATGGAGCCAGTTAAGCCCACAATGGTCACAACATTTTGAAAATTATATCCAAGTTGCTTTTATAGTTCTACAATGAACATGAATATAATCTATTGAGGATTCGTGACACTTCATAATTTGTAGGAATGACTCACAATTGAACTTAAGGGTCCGTGACACACTTGATAACTTGTAAGAAAAAATCATAGTTTGTAGCTTGATCTGATGGGTATAAAGGGCAATCATGTAATCATCTCTAACTTGAAGATCATTTTAATAATTTTTAAAATATAAGAATCAAATTGTTACATATCTCGCCCGTGTATTTGTTTATTGGTCGTACGAAAATGGGCATTCATGTTTATTGTTGTATATCCTCTGATACAGACACCTAATCCAATAATTTTAGTACTTCACTTGGCATCCAACACTCATGAGGCGCGACATCTTTTTGTGACCAGGACCTTTAGATGATGCTTTTGTGAACCCAACTGCATCTATCAATATCAGACATGTTCAAGGGAACTGAGATTACCGCACCACTTTTGCCTTTTGCCGTTCTTTTTGCTTTTTTGTTTAATATATTATAGCTGCATTACAAACCACTTTGTACAAGACCATTTCATAGATGACAAATGTCAAGATTATCTTCAATCTAATATTGGGGCCCTACTGCACCCTCTCCGGTAGGTTTCGGGTGTTTCTTTTATTGAGAGTATCTCACGTCAAAAGATGAAAATTATTTTAGTACCTCAAAGATAATATGCATTTTCATACCTCAGAGAGAGTTGGATATAGTATTTAAGTGTTAAATAATGCTTGAAAATTCCTCAATCTCTCCATTTATTGGCAATAGATCTCGAGTTGTATGCTCGGCTGTAAACCCATGTATATCAGTGCTTTTAATTTTGGAGGAACTTTTAGGGACCAAGGACTTTTTTTCATGGAAGAGTTACTATGGCGGTGGAGTGGCATAAATGGATCTAGCTTGTGTAAGCTGTTCTTGTGATATATGCACTTTATCTTATGGTTGGCTATAAGGGGCAAACTTCTCTCCCCACAATGATTCTACCTGTGCAATTTTCCATGTTGTTGCAGAATCCCATACTTCAATTATCTTCGATTGCTTTCTTGTGGTCCTTAGCTGCACTTCTTTGACAGACAAACTACACCCTGCACTTCTTTAGAAGCTCTGCCTATAAACCAGTACTGTATAATCATTTGGAAGGAAAGAAATTACGACAGGAATTTCAAAAGGGAAAATAAACCTTCCCTTTGATTCTTAAATTCAAAACCAACTTACTGCAACCATTAGATGCACGCTATGCGAACCCAAATGCAAGTCCTGCCCTGCAAATCTTGCTGCAAAAAGTTATTTGAAATCTGTTTGATGATGTGGTAATTTAACATAAGCTGCCTGCAGTTGATTACTTACGGAATAAGAAAGAAACACTTAACTACAAAATAAAACAGGAAAAACCAAGTCTACCAAAATCCCACTTTTACTTTGGTGCCAATAGACCCTTTCTACATTAGTATATACCGCGATTCGCAATAAGTTTCCTGCTAGTTGAATTTCCATTACAATACTTTGAATGGAGAATAAAAATTCACTTATCCACATGAGGCATCGGGTAGCGGCACAAGGGACACAAGTGACTGGTTTTCAACCACTGAACAATGCAAGCTTCATGATAAACATGTGAGCAGGGCAAGGAAATAACTTCAACACCAGCTTCAAAGTTCTTCATACAAATAACACAGTTCTCCGTGATTTCAGAGCTATCTAGTCTCACTTTCTCCAAACTGTCAATAGATGATTGAGTTGCAGGGATAGGGTTCACCTCATGTGTTTCCACGGATTCCCTTGTAACCCTTTCAATCACATCTTCTGGATTAATAACATTTCTGCTCATTCGCAAAGTCACCTCCTCTACTTCCACAACAATAGGAAGCATGCAAAGGGTTGATTCAACCGCATTAAGTACTTTTCCCACAATAGATGGCTGCTCATCTACTGGGACATGCATTCCGGAAAGAATTTCAGTCATGAGCATGGTACCACTTTCAGATAACAGCGTGCCACGAGGGACCTTAATGGTTTCTTGAGTTACAAGGGTTTTCAATTGCGGAATGATTTGTGGAACATCATCCTCCTCTTCGTCAAACCAAACAACTTCGTAGCACTTGTAGAGCATAAAATTGACTGGAAGCACGCAGGCTGAAGGCTGGGACTGCTGCAGGTCCATGTTGTTGGGTTTGCCTATCTTCCACACATTGGTTTTCTGCGACGCATCGCTACGATAATGTACATGGGTTAACATGCTTGAACAAATACCGAAATCTGCAGAAGAACCGGCAATGGTCATCAATGGGGGATGATGCTATTTGTGCAGAGCTCATAGCATGCTCAATTTCATTGCCACAACAAGAACAATGGGTACTGGTATAGCATAACACTTGGGATTCAAGAGGCACGGGCAACTCAAAAGAAAGCTACAAGCTTTACATTCTTTAAGAAACATCAATAAAAACAAACCTTCTCTTTCCAATTTTAACACAATAAGACCCAATTATTCAAATTTGGAGGCTTAAATTTGCTTCTAATATAACCATATGTTATGTCATTACCCTAAATTAAAAGTAGTAACCTTTTAGCCAAGCACAATTGAAAACAGAGAGGCCTAGACCCCCCGGCATCAACTCTTATAATTAAAATCATAAACCCTAAATTAAAACCTTACCTAAAACCTAATAAAATAAAGAATTGAAAAGAAAAATGAGAAATAAAGAAGAGGAAATACCTGGGGATGAATAAGACAAGCCCGATCAGAAGAAAAAGGAAGAAGAAGACCGGCAGATTAGGCGGGGAAGAAAGCTGAGAAGAGGGAGAGGGTTTGCCGTATGAGGTGACTTGGCCTGGTCATGAAAATCAATAATAGAGCAAAAAGATACAAATTTTTATTCTTATTTTTTCCTTTTTGGAAAAATGATACAGTTTTCCTTCTTCTTTTCAAACTCAATTTAATTGATCTCTTTAATGCTAATCCCTTATCTCCACTAATCCAATACAGACACATGAGGTCTGTTATCTTAATTTTTAAAATCAAGACATGCAGCTATAAGCCTATAGGAATTAAAGAAAAAAAAAACTATGAGAAGAAGCGTGAAATTAGGAATAAAAACGAGTTTATTGACAATTTGACATGAAGCTAAGGGGGAGCTTCTATGTTGGGAAAAAAGCTTGGGCCATAAAGGCTTTCCCATTTTCACCTATTAGTTGGGCCTATTAGTGACACACTGGAAGCAAACCTCTGCTTTTGAATGATCAAATAGATTAACCGCCGTCCAAAACCCAGTCCAAACTCCAAAGTTGGGCATTGACCAAAGACAACAAAGTCTAAAGTTAGAAAGACCTTTTTTTGGGGGGAGCAACGACACCTCCGGTGGCCGAGGCAGTTTCTCAAACCCAATGCCGACGGTATGACAAACCGACAGCAAAATAAATAAATAAATAATTAATTATAATTATTCTATATTAAATAACAAGCTTTAGATTAATCTAACGACTAGGATTTATTATCTTGGATCAATCCTAGTCGTTAGATCTCAACTCTCTCATCTCATATCTCTAGACTCTAACTCACGCGCTTCTTTTCCCTCTCTTCTTCAATTTGAACCTCAGTCTCTCTCACCCTCACTAGGGGTGAGCATTTGAACATTTGAATTGAGCCAAATTGAGTATATAAAAAAAATCAGAATAAATTTGTGTTGACCAAAAAGTCAACCTAGGCTCAAAAATCAAACCGCTTTGGATCGGCTCCAGTCCCAATTCTTGTCTTGGAAAAACTAGTATAAATCGAACCATATTACTTATGTTAAGTTTACTTATTCATTTATATCCAAAATTATTAGTAAACCTAATTAAGATTCAAATAACATTAGTAACTCCAATTAATATTTAGATATTTTAGCCCAATTAATACCCAAATGTCTTTGTTCCAATGTATACCCAACTAAATATCTACTCTACCTCAAAAAAACTAGAATTCTCTGTAGCGCTCTTTAGGGTTTTCTCTAGATCATCCTAAGGGAGTGAGTCTCGAATCTTTCGGACTCAAGGTACTACGCAGAAGGATTGGATTCGGTGGTTGGACTGGCGTCGCTAGTCGACGCTATTAGTGTCTGGATTGTGAGAGGTTGCTAGTTCACAACCTCCCTTTGCGTTCGTATGAAAGCTATGGTGACAGAGTTTTCCTCACGTTTTGCCTTTACTAGATCCTGAAGAATAAGAGGTTATTATTGATTCAAGAACAGTCGCTGGAATCAAGTCCACATGTTTTCTTCTTGTGGGCAAACTTTTGATTGATAAACCTTATGACAAAGTGGCTCTACGTTGAACCCTTTATTCTATTTGGTAGCCTAAGGCGAAGGTAACTATTGTAGATATTGGAGATCAAAAGATTTCTTGTGCTGTTAACTTCAAGGATGAACGAGATACGATTCTCAGGAGGGGTTCATCACTCTTTAATGGATACCTCCTGCCATTGGCCAAAGTTGATGGCATCACCAACCCGAAACACATTCCACTTTTGAAGCAAGATTTCTAGCTACAAGTTAAAGGACTACTCCTCGAATATATGACTAGCACTATGAGGAAGATTATTGGTGACGCACTAGGTGAATACGTGGTCACGAACCAGAGTAAAAAAAAAAGGACAAACTAGGGAGTTATCTGCGTATTCGGGCAACCTTGAATATCTCCAAATTGTTACGGCGAAGTCTCCTACTTCGGCTCAATGGAGAACCTATTGAAATTGATGTAAGGTACGAGAAGCTACCTCCTGCGTGTTATCATTGTGGGGTCATTGGACACATTGAACTTTCGTGCCACATACTAGGTAATAAAGGGCATGATGATTTGTCTATACCTAATGGACGGTGGTTTCAGTTTGATACATATGGGCTTGAGTATCGCGTGCCGATAAGGAGACGGTTTGGTTTCCCTAGCTCCCGGGGGTGGTCTATGTGTGTGCCGGAAGAGGATGCCTCCTCTTCGGCAATAGCGGAGGATGATGTTAGTATTGAGTCAAACATGCCTAACTAGCATGCCACTAATGCTTTACAAAATCTGGTAGGTTTTCAAACTGCGCAAGCCTCGACATTGACTCAATCTTTTCCTCGCCTCTTTCCTAAACTTATGAGGAGGATTCTTGGGGCCTGCTGGCCCTTATTCCTTTTAGGGAAGACTTAATAAAGTTCCATACCTTTTGACGGTGATCATGTTCCTCATTCCCTCATAGGGCTTGATGGTTGTGGTCTTTCCTTTAATTTATCATTAGGGAGTCAGACCAATTACCATGACTTTTGTGATGCTAAAATTCAGGGATGTAATTCCTCATTGTTGAGCCGTAGAGAGAAGAACTCATGAACTGTCACGACCTTGGGCTCTCCAACCAACCAGCCCATGATTCTACATATTCATAATCGTCCGAACCCAAAATTCCCACACTTGGCATTTTAATAAAGGAGCCCAAAATTTATCACTGGGTTCTGACCCATTCAAACTAGAGTCAGAATTAATAGGTTGCTAATACATCTGTTATAGGCTATATCTACAATTATGTCCATGGAGGTTCTTGGTTCGATGGGCAATTGCAGTTTGAGGACTGCACTAGTTCCCGAGTGAAATTTAAGAAGTTTAACTTACATGAAAGTGAGGTAGCTGAAGCTACCTTAATGTTCAGGAGCACCTTAATGCTAAATGAAGTCCAAGGGGTGACTAAGGTTCGGTTTATAACCAAATGTGAAGTAAAGAATATTATACTTGTGTGTTATGAGTCCTGGAAAAATCTCACAACTTGGCTTCAGAAGAGTATAATAGCCCCACTCTATTTGGAGGTCATGATGATGATTATCTACTCCACACTTGGTGGGTGAAATCTATAAGGTGAGCATGATTCATTCAATGTTTTGTTTTTACTCTTTAAATTTGTTTTTTTGTATTAGTTATTCTGTTTCATAAAGATTTTTTTACCGAAAAAGATTTCTTCGGACACAAGAATTACGTATTTACTTTTTTTGTTTATAAATTTGTCAGGTCTATGTTGCTCACAATTCAAAACAATCACTCTCATGAACTTTACCACGGAGGGCTATCAATGGGTGCAACTTATGGAGTTAGTCATTCTAGTCAACTCAATCTTTTTCTCGCATCTTTCCTAAAATTATGAGGAGAATTCTTTGGGGCCTCCTGGCCTTTATTCCTTTTAGGGAAGACTTAATAAAGTTCCATACTTTTGGACGGTGATCATGTTCCTCATTCCTTAATAAGGCTTGATGGTTGTGGTCTTTCCTTTAATTTATCATTAGGGAGTCAGACCAATTACCATGACTTTTGTGATGCTAAAATTCAGGGATGTAATTCCTTATTATTGAGCCGTCCAGAGAAGAACTCATGCACTGTCACGGCCTTGGGCTCTCCAACCAACCAGCCCATGATTCTACATATTCATCATTGTCCAGACCCAAAATCCCCACACTTGGCATTTTAATAAAGGAGCCCAAAATTTATCACTGGGTTCTGACCCATTTAAACTAGAGTCAGAATTAATAGGTTGCTAGTACATCTGTCATAGGCTATATCTACAATTATGTCCATGGAGGATCTTGGTTTGATGAGCAATTGCAATTTGAGGACTGCACTAATTCCCGAATGAAATTTAAGAAGTTTGACTTACATGAAAGTGAGGTAGCTAAAGCCACCTTAATGTTTAGGAGCACCTTAATGCTAAATGAAGTCCAAGGGGTGACTAAGGTTTGGTTTATAACCAAATGTGAAGTAAAGAATATTATACTTGTGTTATGAGTCCTGGAAAAATCTCACAACTTGGCTTCAGAAGAGTATAGTAGCCCTACTCTATTTGGAGGTCATAATGATGATTATCTACTACACACTTGGTGTGTGGAATCTATAAGGTGAGCATGATTCATTCAATGTTTTGTTTTTACTCTTTAAGCTTGGTTTTTTGTATTAGTTATTCTGTTTCATAAAGATTCTTTTACCAAAAAAGATTTCTTCGGACACAAGAATTACGTATTTACTTTTTTTTTGTTTATAAATTTGTCAGGTCTATGTTGCTCACAATTCAAAATATTCACTCTCATGAACTTTACCATGGAGGGCTATCAATGGATGCAACTTATGAAGTTAGTCATTCTAGTGAACTCAAGATTCTTGGAGTTGCAAATTTTCTCGAGCGGTTAGATCCAAATGCAATATTGAGGCAAAAATTGGTTGACCTTACCGGATTCGGGAATTGGTTGAGGAATTTGTTGTTAGCTCAACCACCCCATATTTCTGCAATAGATAAGCTTTGCTTCATGGATTTTTTTGACATGCATGGAAAGGTTCTTCTTCAACTCAACTACAATCAATTGGTGACGAAATGAACTCATCATCCTTTCCTCCTTGGCCCAAGCTTGAGAGTTAGGTACTGCTTTGAGGTTCACCAAGCTTATGAAAGGACTCTTTGGAAAATAGTGTCTTCGAACAATTTATATCCTTACAGCCCTCTTAACAAATTCAGAGGTGGAAATGGCAATTCAAACATTTTAAGGGTTGGCATAGCCGTATCAAATGCCATTCAATTTTCAAGGAAGTGGACAAATATTCGTGTGGTAGTTATGTTTGGAAAGAAACTGACCTCCTTCGCTACCTGCTCAATTTGAAAGTGCATTACGTCACTGATACAAAAGTTTTCGACGTTGATAGATGTGCGCATAGAACTTTAGGCCCAAGGTTTTTGAGCAATCTGCATGAACACCACATGAAGAAGAGTGATAGGTGATTGATAGATATTGAGAGAGTTAAATCTAATTTTTGAGGTACTGCCTAAAGTTAGAATTTTCTAGTGGTGGGTGTGTTCGAATATTCTCCTCATAAGACTGAGCCTTTCCAAGAAGTGCATCCCGAATGACACCACATGTGCCTTTTGTGCAACTCCCAAGAATCGATGATGCATATATATTATGCGTGATTGCCCATTTGTTGTTGCTGTTTGGAGTTGCTCTCCCACTGGTTGGTCGATGATTTATTTCTTCCAGCGAATTGACAAAGGATTGGGTTCATACTTACCGTGATCTCCTCTCCCCACCGAACTTTGCTGATTTCTTTATGCTTGAATGGACCATATCGGAGGCTCGAAATGCACTGGTCTGGGAGAACAAACTTTCTCGGCCATACAAGGTGTGCAAAAATGCCATATCTCGCCTCAAGGAATTCTTGAAAGTATCTACCAAAGCTTCCAAGGTTGTTACACAGACAAATCAAGTGATAAGTTGGGAGAAACCTCTTATGAGCTAGCTTAAAGTTAACATTGATGGTGCTTGGTATCTTGGGAGCTCGATCGGTGGCATTAGGGCTGTGGTGCATGATTCTTGTGGTTATTTTATGGCAAGGTGTGCTATGTCGGTTCACAAGTTTTCTCTGCCACTCTTGTTGAAGCTCTTGCTTCTCGAATGGGTGTTTCACTGGCGGTTAATAGGGGTTTTATGAATGTTTCTTTTGAGAGTGATGTTCTTCAAATTGTGTTGGCACTTCGAAGTCAATCCATGGATTGGTCTTTCCTAGGATCGATTATGGAGGATACCAAGACCCTGTTGACTCAAATTACTAGAGAAGGTTTTACCTGTATCCATTGAAAAGCCAACGGTGTGGCTCATCATGTTGCGAAGTTTCCAACTCACATTGGTAACTTTGTTAGTTAGTTTAAGGAACCACCAGATTTTATTGTTGATCTCCTGTTTGAGGATTGTAACTTATAGTTTTTATAGACATGACCTTAGGGGGGACCAGGGGGAGGGGACTCTATCGGAGGAGGGTTCCTTTTCCCGCTTGTGGTTGAGAAGGTAGGCTACTTCGGTAGATGGAAAACCACTACGCTTCGTTTGGTGTAGAGTACTCGCCTAATCCTCTCAGACATAGTCTGGTTTTTGTACTTGTTACTCATTTTCCTCATTAATAAATTATTATCGCCTTTACATCAAAATATCTACTCTACCCCAATTTCTTTTTCTTTTCAATGAACCATATTCGTTCTTGTTGTGCTTCCGTCTTTTTCTCTTCTTAGTAAACCATATCTGTTCTTATTGCCCAATTTGGTGGCTATCCGTTTTGGTTGACATCAATTGCTTTGTTGGTTTCAACCGATTCACGATTAACCGAACCTTGTCAGACCAATACTGGTCCCAAATATGGTAATACCACTTGTTGGCGGTCAGTTTCCGTTTGCTTGAAAAAAATCTCAATTCATGAATTGAGTCCACCCTAGTCTACCTAGTGTTCCAACACTATCCCTAATTTCCTCTTCTATTTTCTTCTTTGGTTTTTTTATTTCCTTTTCAGTTAGTAAATAAAGTCTCTGGAGAAAGGCATGGTGGCTTCCTTAATCCAATATTTCTCCCAATATCCTCCCCTAAAGTTTCTCTAAAATTTTAGTTCTATCATGCATTTGAAGGACTTTATTGCATAGTAGGACTCTATTGCAATCTGCCCATACTAGGACTCTTGTTTTATATTATGCAAAGTTACATAGTTGGAGATTGAGTTTTCCTCAAATTTGCCTCATGCCCTACATTTTTTCTTGGCTAGACTATTTGAAGAATGTAAAGCCCACATCAAAAACTTGACAAAAATAAAATATGACATATAATGAATGATTCTATTACTTATAACATTGAGGCTTTTGAATTAAACCATACACCTGTCAAATTATGTAGGTGATTGATTAAGAACCACACAAATTTTGTAAGTTTAAAAAACAAATTTCAAATATGATTTTCCCAACAAGAATAGGCTAATTTTGTCCTCCTTTCTTCAATCTCATCACAAAATTTATTGATTTTAGTTGTATTACAAAGACAACAAATTACAAAAGGATCGATCACACAAGTAATTTTTTGGAGATCAAAGACACCAACTACTATTGCCAAATTTTGTTACAAATTGATGTGATACATGACATAACAAATCCATATAATTTGTCACATTAGTTGTTATATAAGTCACTCAATTCTGCATCATATATAATTTCTAGAGCTAGAGTCACCTGCAATACGATCTTACCTGTGAGCATAGTCTAAAATATCGATAATATTGACGAAATATCAAGGATATTATCATTTTTTTGGGTCACAAATATTACGGAACCTATCCATATACATATCGTATAAATATTGATACTATCGACGATAATATTGGAAAGGCTTAATATCACAAAATATCCATAAGGTTTACGAAACTATCAAATTGCATCTTTAATGTTTTTTTTTTGTCAATCGTGGTGCTCAAGGTTAGTATGTGCGATCACAAATGGTCCATATCGTTAGGTTCCGTCAAAAACTCCGTTAGTTTGTTGACGTGGCATATATATATCACAAAACATCTTTGAGGTTCACACACCTATCACAAATTGTCCTTACGAAATTTTTAAAATTTTTAATTTAAAATTCATAAAATTTTGGTTTTCTTTTTTAAATTATTTATAGAAGGATTTTAATCTTGAGGACCATTTATGAACCCTAAACCCTTAGTTTTTTCATTTTAAAATTATTTTTTAAAAACTCCATTAGTTTATTGATGTGGCATATATATGGAGCCCACATCTACAATAATATAGTGTCACATGTATTTAAAATATAATATATATTTTTAAATTATATATATAATATATTTTTAAATCATATATAATATATATTTTTAAATTATTTAAAATTCATAAAATTTTAAAAATAAAACCAAAATTTAATGAATTTTAAAATTTTAAAATTTAAAAAAAAAATACAAAACACACACACAAAGGAGATTCAAACCCCTGCCATTTCACTCCTCCAATGGCTTAACCACTATGTTGCTTATGTTTTTGTGATAATATGCTAAAATATGTATATTTATATTGTTTTGTTTTGAACTGTTTATGCAAGAATCAGATTTTCACATGATAATGTGAGTCTTTGACATTTTATTTTTTGGGATGAAATCAAGCATCTTATGGAAAGAATCCGAGGCCTAATCTTCAAATGATTTTGCTTATGGACAACGTCAACCAATCTCGGATCCATATTGGTGGCATATTAACAATTACATGCAAAATTATTTTGGGGATTTATCATTTGATGACTACTCTTCTTACTCTACACATAGAGATGATGAAGATAGTGAAATTTTTGAACCTCATAAGAACTCTATGTGGTACTAAGTCACTCATGTATCTTACCATGCAATGTATAAAGTGTAAAATATTGTAGTAAATCATTATATATAAATGATTATGGTGTGTTTAATTTTCTTTCATTAATTACTACATATTTTCTACACTCACAGTGTTTGTTGACTCGCTATATAATCAACTTAAATCAGTTAAACCCATCATGCAATGTATTTCCTTCTAACTTTTGTGATAAACTAACAGATAATTGACTAAATAAACATCCTCCAAAGTTTCAATAAAAATTTCCAAGTTTTTCTTACAATTTCCGTGGTTTTTATTCAATTTTTATCGATAATATCCCGATATTTCTATCGAAATTTCCGTATTTTTGGACTCCTGATATTTCTAATACCATCGATATTTTAGACATTATCTATGAGAAACAATTGCATGAAACGGGGATAGCACCCCAGTCAATAACGTTATGACACACATGATAACTTCTCCACGTGATATGACGTTATTGATCGGAAATAGCAAAATAATATTATCTCGTTGCAACTAAGCTTTTATCCTTTTGCACAGCTGCTACCGTACTGTACAGTGTACACGATCAAAACTATCCCGAATTAATTAGTTATTAATACATAGTCAGCTTTTTAGTTTTTATCAAATTAACAACACACAGTGTTCATATGGCCCTTTGCTCATATCTACATTTGAATTGATGTCATTTCATTGAGTCCTCATAAATTGCATTGATTTATCCTAAAGATTTCATTTCAATTGAAATTTGGTTATTCACCGTGTATGAGGATCCCTGCTAAACATCCATGGCTGAATAGTTAAAGCGCCCAACTCATAATTGGCGAGAAATTTGCCATCTTGTCATTTATTTTTCTGTATTTTAACATCCCATTTTCATCATGCACTATACTGAAAATGGATCTCCAAATACAAGACAAATAGTGACCCTCTTTCTCTCCTGCCCAACCATTTCTTCTACTTGTTGAAACATGGCAAACATATTATTATCAAAATTTAGACCCATAAGGTTCAAAGGTGTAGTGCTATATGGAGAAAAATTAATTAACGGTGGGGAAAGTTCCACTATCACACAAACTCACGCACCATCCAGATAAGTGCATGCAAAAAGCAAAGCCTTAATTACACACACTCGTGTAATTAAACACCTTTTTTTGTTGTACCAACCCAATGTCGGCGTCAGATTCATCTCAAAGATGCCTTCTATTTGCAGAAAGAGAAAAAGAAAGAGAAAAAAATGTATATATGCTCAAAAGGATTTTAACAACTACAGATCCTCCCTATTATCTGGAGATTTGGCACGCACGTTAAAGATACTTCCAAGCCCTTGAAGTGATGGACTTTTTGCACGATCATCACCTTTTAAAACACAAATTATAATTTGAAAAATTGATGCACTTAGATTTGTGTAAGTGATTCCCTATTGCCGTGATCTAGAATTTTTCTCAAATTTATCGTGGTATATCTACTGTCTACATAAGAGTTTGAGGATATGGTTAGGAGATATGGTTTTTGCCGACAACTTTCTGCTGTTGGGTAATGAAGAAATTTCTAGTATTGAAGTGCATGGTTGGGATGTGAAGAAAATGCTAGAATATTATGTGTTTGCACCAACTTTTCCACGATCAGGTTAGATGGCGACTCGCACTATCTCTTTGTCTTGCAATATTTTCCTTCTTAATGTTATAAGTGTTTCAAATTCGAATCTCTCTTCTATTAATAATCATAAAAAAGAGTGACGGTTTTCATTTGATTCTTATACCAAGGATGGACTATTTGTGTTCTCGATTGAACTAACACCTTATAAAACCCAAGTGTATAGAACAAGCTCGAAGGAAACTTGAAAATCGATATTAAAGAGATGATACTCTCTTTAACAAATAGGGTTCCATGGGAGATAATGATGCATATATCACATGTCTTCCCCTCATTCAATTCTCAGTTCCTTCTAGATATCTTGTTCTTGGCAAGCCCTCCTTTTCTCCATGGCTAGAATAATATCATGACAAGCTTATTGTCTCATGCGGTGCTGATTAAGCATATCAAGATGTTGACTTGGTTGCCCTATCAAGCATAAATTTAACTGTGGGGATAACCCATGAGGTCACAAACTTACATGCCTTTATATCTCATCCCAAAAATTCCTTTAAAATAAGATGATCATGAATTGCGTGCGTGGACAGCATTGCACTTGTGAGCATATATATATATATACACAAACACAAGTTAATATGATCATGGATGATGCCTATCAGCTTATCTCCATTTCTTAAAGGTGTCTCCATTTTATGGAATAGACGTTGCATTTCTACCCTAACTTATTCTAGAGGTGGTAGACATAACATATCATGAAACGAAGGGCTTAATTCTTTCTAAGAGACAAGACAGATAGCCTTCTTTGTACTATAGCTAGCCTGAAATCATTACTTCATGACATTTTGTCTATAATATCAACGAAATATTGAGGATATTATCGTTTTTTGAGAATAACGGATATTTGGAACGTATCCATACACATATCGTATAAATATCGACAATATCGACGATAATATTGGAAAATATCGATGTCGATAATTTCGCTCACACTTCAGCAATATTTTGTCAAAATATCGCTATAATATTGAAAATATCAATGTAATGGAAAAAATTATAAATAAATATAATTAAAAAAACACACAAAGCACACACGCAAAGGGGATTCAAACCCCTGCCATTTCACTCCTCCAATGCCTTAACCACTATATTGCTTATGTTTTTATGATAATATGCTAAAATATGTATACTTTTCTTGTTTTGTTTTGAACTATTTTTGCAAAAATCAGATTTTCACATGAGAATGTGAGTCTTTGACCTTTCCTTTTTGGGATGGAATTGAGCAGCTCATGGAAAGAATCTGAGACCCAATCCTCAAATGATTTCGCTTATGGACAATGTCAACCAATCTTAGATCCATATTGGTGGCATGTTAACAATTACATGCAAAACTATTTTGGGGATTTATCATTTGATAACTACTCTTCACAATACACTTACTTTACACATAGAGATGATGAAGATAGTGAAAAATTTGAACCTCATAGGAACTCTATATGGTACTAAATCACTCATGTATCTTACGATGCAATGTATAAAGTGTAAAATATTATAGTACATCATTATATATAAATGATTATGGTGTGTTTAAAATTCTTTCATTAATTACTACATATTTTCTACACTCACAGTGTTCGTCAGCTCACTAAATAACCAACTTAAATCAGTTAAACCCATCATGCAATGCATTTCCTTCTAATTTTTTGTGATAAACTAATAGATAATTGACTAAATAAACATCCTCCAAAGTTTCAATAAAAATTTCCAAGTTTTTCTTACAATTTTCGTGGTTTTTATTCAATTTTTATCGAATATGGATAATATCCCAATATTTCCACCGAAATTTCCTTATTTTTGGACTAGCAATATTTCCGATATCATTAATATTTTAGACCTTGATCGGGACAATTGCTGATTATCCCACATTCCCACTACTACTAGAATCTAATGCTTGATATTGAATGGACCCAAATTCTACAATTAATTAATTAATTAATTAAGCTCAGGTATATATGATTCCTTAAAATCTACTTGGCATGCTAAATATATATATATTCTAAATGCAATATATAAAATATGACTAAAAGACACAACAGACACACACCCCCAATCAGAAGAAAGGAAGGCAAAGCAAAGTGGAAGTGATCAATTGATATAATTCCAGCATTTTCTTAATCATTCTAATCTTTGATTTGCAATCACTCCTTTCCCTTTGACTAATCATCTCCAGTAGAAGAAGAAAGGTAGAAGAAAAGATTTACCCCTTTAGATTCCCAAAACAAATAAAACTCACTGAAATGTTCATCTGTACAATATGTATTTTTCGGTAATAAAGAGGCTAATTGTCATTAAGAAATGACAATTTGCTTCCTAAAAGTGGTAATGACAGACCACTTAGGGTAAGCTTGTCAATGATGGTAAAGTTGGCACCATCCCCAGCTATGGGACCGTTATTCCATTCAGATCCATACAATTCTCTCTCCCTCCCCCACCACTACTGCAAACAGCCTAGAAGAATTTGTACTGTAATATATTTTACCTTGTTGGACCAAAACAGAAGAAATTTTGCAGCCCTCATCATCGTTAGGTTAATCCGTACCGTTTGATTACAAAAAGCAAAACCATAGACAACATTATCATATTACATTCTTTAAATTATCATGCTAGTTATTATAATCGGGGGGGAGAGGAGAGACAGAGAGAGAGAGAGAGAGAGAGTACTAGATATCAATGATGTATAATTTGGCTATTTGAGTTGCGTCGACTCATTTACACAACTAATAGATTTCATGTTCTTACTGAGAGTTTAATGCACTGCACTAACATATGATATGTTAATCTAATCTCTATGTGGTCTTAATGGTCCTCTAACATTTTTGTAATTTTCTTTTGCCACAACATATATTAACCAGCTTTTTTCTTTTTTTACCATAATTCAATGGGAGAATCATGCCATCAACAGTTTTTACCATGCTTCATTCTAGTAACAAATCACATACGATTGAAAATCATCTCACTTGATTACATGACTAGCTGGAGAGAGAGAGAGAGAGAATTAAGTGGGATGGCCACAAAACTGTGGAGTACACGTCACACTTGTTGCTGACTAGCTACTTCTTCCTATTCCAGCCCACTACAAGGCACTTTATGCCACTACAGTTCTTCTCTGCTGACAACACCAATTCACCACCACAAATATAATGTTTATTAATTATGCTAATCGATGCACATGATGCCATAATCCACTAGTAACATATCTCTTTAAGTTAATATATACCTCGGTCTTTGCATGGCCATAATTTTATAAAGAAAATGCTGGGAAGTTTAGGTAACAATTTGTGTATTAATTTTTTAATAAAAAGTGGAGTTTATTGTATTAGCGGACTTTACTTTTATTAGAAAATTGTAACATAAGTTGGTATCTAAAGTTGGTCACCGATTTTAATAATTAAGCCTTCTATTTAAGTTGTCTATCCAGCACCCGTCAAATCTATATAATATTTAATCAATCAGAGTTCAGAGGAAGGCCAACATTTAGAATTTCATATATCGTCCTCCATGTTAAGGAAATCTAGAAGAAATAGATCTGTGGTCCTGTGTGCATATAGCATAATGGTCTTAGCTGGTATATGAAATTTCGTCATCTACCAAAATGGACGAGCGTAATACATATATTCAACACAAACACTCATGAGATCTCTACTTCAAGTTGCACTGAGGTAAGAGTGAGAAAGTGGAAAAATATTTGGGTGTGACGGCCATAAAGTCACGTACTGTTACTTACTTAAATTTATGGATGGATGGCAATATTGATATATAATGAATTTAAAATAAAATATTGTAAAAGAATACATATGTTATAATATAAGTGGATTTATAATATAGAAAATTTGTCATAAGTCCTGAGTAGATATATTGGGTGCAATCCACGTAGAAGTTGTTGTTAATCCAAGTCCTTTGACTTTTGCGCCACATAAGATTACATGCCTTTTTTAATTTATTGATATTTACTTTTTTTATTTTTTTATTTTTTGTTCCAATTATGCACCTAAAACTAAATAAGGTAAATTATGAATTTTTAAAACTGATAAGTTATTGATTTGTAGGACATTAATTATCATATTTGATTTGAATTAATTGCAAATCTATTTATTGAATTTTGAAAATTTCCCAAGGTATACCGACATCAAAATTTGTAATAAGAGTTCATGAAAACTTCATACCTTAACAATAGGTAAGGTATCTATGCATACACCTCATATGCAGGTAATTAAAGCCATAAATTACCTGTGGTCTAGGTAATTAAATCCATAAATTTCCTCTAGTCTAGGTAGTTATACCCTCTATCCCAGGTAATTGAACTCATATAATATCTTGGTATGGATCTTTAAACTCAACTGAGATAAAAATCCATACAAAATTTCTTTGGAAAACCAAAAAAACTATTACATGGAAGGCATGTACGTATGTGTATATATATATAAATCTATACAAAATTTCTTTGGAAAAAAAACTATTACATGGAAGGCAGGTATGTGTGTATATATATATATAACTCAAGAAAAAAACAACTACCTGTATATATATGTACCTACCTTATAGGTAGGTGTTTTTTTCTTGAGTTACATATATATATATAAGGAAACACTGAATTTTAGGAAATTGTTTTCATATAATTCCATTTATGATAGTGGCATATCTTGTAAATTTTTAAAAAATTATGCACATACTAATTGCTTAATTGGTGAGGCTGAACTGCAATTGAAAAGATATAGCATGTGGATTGCATCCATTACATTTTGATGAAAATGGATCTATATCTAAGAAGCCCTTTATAATATCACACAGAGTTCAGAACTTTCTGGCTTGTATAATTTATTTTCGCTTATACTGATGAATAAAACCCACACTTTAAATTACAATATCTAACCTAAATTTAAATGACAATTAATTGGATTGTAGCCAAGGATATAGATGCATACGCCTGTTAAAACTAACATGCATGTTTTGAATCATATCGAAGTGATACCATAATTGAGATTGAATTGAGACAGGATGAGAGATCACAACCCACAATTCAGCTCACATATCAACTCGTATCTTTATTTTTAGTCCAAAGTACATGAATTTTCTAAGTTTTTTAGGAATGTTGTTAATTTCCTTATGAGCCTATACGTACTACTTTATGAAGAAAAAAAAAACCCTTTAACTTATACAACCTTAACTTAAACTAATAGATATACGTATTATTTATTATTTTATCCAAAAAAAACTTCATTAACTATTAACCCACGTCAGCACAATTAACTATACTGAAACTCTAAAGCAACCAATGAGCCTAGTACCCTACCACCACTACTTGAAGAAAGCGTCACCAGAGAGTTTGAAAATTTGAAACTGTTTATGAAAATTTGAAATAATCAGCTCTCACCAGAGAGTCCACTTGTTAAAGTGAGAAGACAAAGCTAACAAAAGCCACACGCATGATGAGCTAGCTAGCCCTAATCTAAGACTGGTGGTGGGGCAATTGGGTTCTAGTCCTCTTAAACAGGAAGGAAATGAATCTAGCAACGCATTTGAAAACATATTTCTGAGAATAATATCTCATACCATTTTCATATTTTAATTCAAGAGGGAAAGGATCACTTATAGCCTTTCATATTGGGGCTTCCACCATGCTTAAAGTGTAGGGTCCCCAACATGTCCTCACTCTTCCTACTTCCATTGCTTTTCCAGATTTGTCCTCATATGCTTTATCTTTACTGTTGACTTTGGCTTCTATTCACCTTATCTTTATATGCACAATTTATTTTCTGCTAAGTGGATTTACATATATATATGCAAACATTCAGTCTGACTCATTTAATGCAATTCAGTGATCATAATTATCTCTTTTTTACATTGAATTTGAAGGTTTATTCTTGTGAAAAACTTGCCAAATCGATAGTAGTCTGGTGATTTAAATTGCGCAAGCAACTACAATATAGTAGACAGAAATCTAATCACTTTGAGAGTAATCAAATGGCTATATAATTTTCAATTTTTTCTGATATTTTGTAGGGATGGTACCTCACTTCAAACATTTCCCTCATAAGATATACTGCTAAAACTAAGTGAGAGAGAGAGAGAGGGAGAGAGAGAGAGAGAGAGAGTTAGCAAACCTCTATTAGCAGGCCATATCAACTAATTAGATGACTTATTAATCTTCTAAAAAATGGATCAAATTAGTAATAGTTTTTATTGATGATGATCAAGCTCTTGTTGCTAGACTTTACATGATTTGGTAGTTATACTGTTCCTTGGAGGTCTCTGATATGATCCCATGAGAGTCACACCAACAGATCAATCTCTTACTTCGATTATTGCGTTCATAGTGGCTGACATCAGATCCATAAAGTGCCTTATCACAAAAAAGCATGCGTGTACCACATGGACGGTGGAGATGCAAAATCAGCAAATATTATAATCACGCAGCCTCTCAGCATGGAAACTGGGGTTGTATATATATCTGTACTGGACATCAAAGTTTCCATGTACAACAGCAAGAAGGAGAAAGTAGCTGCAGAAAAGAAGCGTTGCAATCAAAAGAGCCAAGGCCACAAGCTTGGGAATCGTAAAAAGAAAAGGAAAAGAGAAAATTTATCAATCATGAAAATGGTTCAAGAGGAAAACATCAGAAAGGGCCCATGGACAGAGCAAGAGGACTTCAACCTGGTGTGCTTTGTGGGCTTGTTTGGAGACAGACGTTGGGACTTCATAGCTAAGGTATCAGGTTTGAAGGTGGCGGGAGAGAAATAATAGGTACGGTTATTTGGAGATGATAGGCTTCTCCAAGGAGCTCCCATTTAACCCACCTGGATTAATATTTTGTTGTAGGTTTGAACAGAACAGGTAAGAGTTGCAGGTTAAGATGGGTTAATTACTTGCACCCTGGCCTCAAAAGAGGCAAGATGACCCCTCAAGAAGAGCGCCTGGTGCTTGAGCTCCACTCCAAATGGGGAAATAGGTTTGACCAAAAAAACACAGCATCTAAATTCATCACTCTGTTTATCATTATCTAACATTTCTTTGGGTATAATATCCTTTGATGAGTAATGTTCAATACTCGGATAGTTTGGCATGTTCAACTATAATTTACGGTCTAACAACATAACATACCATAACATACCGGATATTTGTCAAAACCCTTAATTTCAATTCTTTCAATTTGATTTTACTTGATATAGGATGTAATTAAATTTCATGCAGATGGTCAAGAATTGCTAGAAAATTACCTGGGAGGACAGATAATGAGATTAAGAATTACTGGAGGACTCATATGAGGAAGAAGGCACAAGAGAAAAAGAGGGCTGCATCCCCATCATCATCTTCTTCCAACTGTTCTTCATCCTCAAACATCACCTCAACTGAAGGAGGAGCAAGCTTTTATGATACAGGTGGTCTTAAAATCAAGGCGTCATCAGGAGCAAAGAACACTGGTGGAGATCATCAGGAGCAAGAAGATGATAAAAAAAGGGACCAAAAGGAGTACTCACTTGATGATATATGGAAGGATATCAATCTGCCAGAAGTGAACAGTATTGAACCAGTTTACAATGGCTATAGTGAAGAAGCCTGCAACATTATTTCTTGCCCTTTAATGGCTTCTCCAGCACCATGGGAGTATTGCTCTGACTCTCTATGGAAAATGGATGAAGAGGAAAGTAAGATGTTTCTCCCAACTACAAGTGACCAATTTCTGTCCTGTTTTGAATATGGAAAAGCATCTCTAACTGGGTGATTGGGATTTTATTTATTAAGATTTGTTCATATGTGAAATAGGGTCTTAAGGAAAGCTCCTCTAACCTGTATAATAACATGGGTATGATCTCAGATGATCTCTAAGCTCTTTTTTTCTTTCTGAAATCTGGGTCTGGTCTGCACCAGCCATCAGCTGCAGATCACTTGTTTTTATGCATTACTTTACTCTAGGTCCTGTCCTCTGTATCCTTGTGTGTGTTTTTCAATTTTCAGTGAGGAAGAGAGAACTTCAAATTTACCATATCATGTTGTTGCTGTGGTATGTCCATGGAAGTATGTTGTATATGTCTTTTGAGATTTAATTTTCAATATCAAGCTGGTTACCATCAGAATGTTTCTTCTTTTAGCTTATTTTATGCTACATAAAATTGTTCTTGAGCAGCTTCATGAAGAACCTTAAGCATTTAATTAATGTCCAATTACTAATACTTTCACCCAAATTAAACCCATTAAAGCATCATTAAAGAAAAAAAAAAAGGAATCTTGAATTATGAGCATATAAGAACCTTGAGGAAACAAAAAGGTTGTTCAATTTCTAGCTTTCCCAGATTCTATTTTGCTTCTTCTTTTCCATGAAAAAATAGCTGCAGCCAGCCCTTCAAGTTTGTCTGCAACAAGAATCTATAGTAAACAAATTCTGGGTATGCATTAATGAACTGAATTAATTACTAATTAACTGGTTGAAAACCAAGGATTAGCATGTGAACAAGTGGGGGATGAAAATGGATTAATTTGGAACAGCAATGTCTGTTAAAAGTAAGATGAAAAGGAGAGTACACATGCTATCATCCTACCAGGTCCAGGATGGAGAAAAACTCCTTTTGAGGAGTGTGGTCCAGGTAACATGGTCTTATTAATTATTTGCTAATTGAATCACTAATTTAGTGGTTAGATTTCCAAATCATTTTCCCATAAGATTTGTTTATTTATTCATATTTGTGGTCCATTTAAAACTGCACAAGCATATCCCCCAATAACATCACCTTGTCATGCACAAGAACATTTAATATTTTTCCTCACCTGATGAAAATAAACTCAGAAAGCACTTAAGTTCCAAAGGAAATCTTCTAATGACTTTGCAGATTTAGCTTCAAATCTTTCCAAGAAGGGTTGGGATTTTTTTATTTTTTACTTTTTCCTTTTGAATATGTATCTACTTCCTATATTACAAACAGAAATTTATACACAAAAAGGAAAGCCTATATTTTTTTATTAATGTGGGAAGAAAGTTCAAGTAGTGGCTGTCAAACATGATTCTCACATTGCAATTAAAAAAAAGATATTGTTTGCCTTCTTCTTGTAAGGAGATACTCTTCATTCATGCAAATCGCATGTGCAAAAATAATTTATCAAAAACACAAAAAGAAAAACTTATACACACATGTTGTGGGAAGTATTTTCCTACATAAAGACAAAAAGAACTCACAATCACCTTTTCTTCAGTTAGAAGTTAAGTCCACCAAAAGGTAATACAACACACAATAACTACAGGAAGTGACAGAAAATGCTTATGCTCCACATTCTGTAATTTAAAAAAATCTTAATTTATTAAAAAAACAACCATGTTCCTTGTCAAATCTTTGTTCAGTTTTTATTTCCGTCTTTCCACTTTAGCATTTCATTGGATTGCACATTAGATTTGACAAAATATGCAGAAGAATATTAACATTATCTTGTTTAGTGGCTAGACGTGGATCCTATTCTGCTGTTCTGATAAGTCAATGCCAAAAGAGTTCATTGAAAGTGAAATAATTTGTCATTTCCAGTGATCATCCTTTGTCGTGCCTGTTTAAAGTGATCATCCTTCCTCTTTTTTATTCTTTTTTAAAATAAATGAATAAGCTATGTATTTTCCACAAACCATAAGCTACACAAAATCATGGAGCAAAGAGCTGCTCAAAACCAAACACCAAAGGAAGAAAGCAGCAGTATTAGAAAAAACCAATATTCCATCTGCTACAAACTGCAGAACACCTATCAGACAGAGGAAACATTTTACAAAGAGAAAACCTATATTTATGCATCGTTTTCAATTTTCTCAAAGATACGATCTTCCGTGATACACTTCAGGGTTGAGAGACCTGTTTTTCCTTTCCAACCATGTATGATAGATGATATCATGATAGCACTCGCCAAGCTGATTTAACAAGAAAGAATAATGAGGCCATTTCCTTGTCCAAATTCTCTGATGAGGCTATGTTCAGTTCAGAGAATCTATGATTTATGGTTTTAATGAAGCCTTTGCGCGCGTGAACACACACAACAAAAAGAAGAAAAAGAAATGGAGTTTCTACAAATAAAACAACATAGTTTAAAGTAGAATATCACTTTTATATATATATAAAATAATAACAACATGATTTAAGACATATACAAAATCAATAGAGTCTAAGAACACTTCAAAATCCCTTTAACTAATATCGCTTCTTTTATAGCAGAAAAAAGAAGCGAAATAGCCCACTCTTATGCTACAAGTCATGGACGTTCAAACTACTAGTATGCTCGCACACAGCCAATGTATCATGGAAGTTCCAACTACTAGTCTGCTAGTCAATGCCAACTTTCACGGGGCTAGACTGCGTTAGCTGAAATAACCCACGTAGTCTTAAATGTGGGGACAATGACAGGAAATGAAACTCGGGCCCATCTTGCAGTTTCTGTTTCTGAAGCCCATAAATATCCCTGGCCCAGCTGGGCCCAATCCAAAGGGTCAACGACAACTACCACCATTAATTAACCCGCCAAGTCGCCTCCATTCTTAGTCCAACGGTTGGAATTTGGGAAGAGTTGGAAGGCACAATGCCAAAGCTATCCAACCTCTATCTCTTGGCCTACAACTCTCTTCAGGCCGTTGCCTGGTAAAGCGCTCAACAGTAAAACCCACTCACAAAATTTCAAATCTTTGTTGCTGATATGAAATTTCCATTGCAGGGCAGTTTGTCTCGCTTTAAGTTTGAGCAGCTTTGTCTCCACCAAGGCCGTCAATGGAGCTTATGCTTCTGCTGGAGACCTCATCTGTCAGTAATATTTTTTGGAACTGTGATTGAATTGAACAAAGAATTGGTTTTTCTTTTTAATCAAGTTTTGTGTCTTGATCACTGCAGATTTTCTCCAGATGGCTCAGTTCTTGGAAGTTATACATGGAGCCGTTGGTAGGTTTACTGAGACCTAATATTCATATGTTTCTAAGTTTATTAAGAGTGTGACTTTCATGCTTATTTATGCTATGGAATTGGAGGTCTCGTGCCGAGTGGAGTGGTGTTTCCTCTGATGCAATGGGCAGGAAGGGCTCATTTTCTGTTTGTTTTGCGCCAAACCCTTGAGGTTATTTCTTTCCCCTTTTTTTTCTTTTTTTTCTTATTTGATTTTAAGTATTAAAGCACCTTTCTTGTGGGATTTATGGGTTTTATTATTGAGACTTGAGCTTCCCTTGAAAGGTGAGATTGGTAGAAGGGGAAGGAGCGAGTGCAGAATCTGTTGATTTCTTAGGGCTGCTTGTTTGTGCAATGTCCATAATATATAAGCACGGGCTTGAATGCATATATGCTTTTTATTGTTAGGGATTTGAAGACCTTGATCCCCTATTCTTAAGATCAAACAAATTAAGGACACTAGTTAAGCATAACAAAAACCCAAACTGGGTTAAACCCACACGGGTAATTTGGGTTTGAATCAAATAAACGAAGAAGCAGAAGAGTATTACAATCCAGAGCATATGGGTTCTTCCTCACACAAGAATAATCTCTTCCCTTGTTCTCAATAAACCCCAACCTCACTCAAGCAAAATTGCACCAAGAGAAATACTAAGTTCTGAAATTCTGCAGAAATGCTTAATTATTGTCAAAATCTCAACGTTTATGAGGTCTGCTTGTTGTGCACAAATTAATCGCAGTCCATTGTTTTGAGCATTTTGTAGGTCCAAGAGTCGCCATCAGTCTTCATAACATTTGTTGCTTGGAGCCTAAGTGAGGTAAGTTGGCTCAAAAAAATTTCTACAATCAAATTTCAGTGAACTAAATAATAAGATCACGAACCTGTATGCAGGTTATTAGGTATCCACATTATGCTTTTAACTGCATGGGAAGTTTCCCATCATGGATTACCTATCTCAGGTTCTACTCTTTCTAATTATGATGATAAATTCAAAATTCATATACAAGCAACCAACAAAATACTACGCAACAAAAAATTATACAATACAAGTAGAAAGGATTTTATTTGCAATAAAAATACCTTTGCGTTTCACTAGGTACACTGCATTCATTGTCTTGTATCCTCCAGGGATGGCTGGTGAAAGTAAGTTCATAGTTTCCATTAGTCTTTGGTTTCAATTTTTGATTGCATGAAAAAATCCTGTCCCCCCGCTGCCCCACCTTTCCTCCCTCTCCTTCTCCCTTGATTTTGGTGTTTACAATGCAGCCTGGCTTATGTACCAAGCACTTCCTTTTGTAAAGAAGACGAGCGTCTTCCCAAATTTCTTTGCTGGCCTCAGCTATTATAACTTTCTGAGGGTATGTTCTGATTTTTTTTACCATGAGCTTTAATATATATGCTTCTTCTTTCCACCTTGCCAATTAGGCACTCATGTTATGGGGTAGGTCCAGAACTTTTGTATAATTTGACTAGACTAAGTGTTTACTTGACATGAATTTTTTGGTTACTGTAAGTAAATTCCTAATAGGATAGGATAATTTGGAATTTGCATGCTCTGCTGGGATGTGGTTGGGATTCCTATTATTAGGTTTTGGTTGGGAATCTAAAACTGAAGTGAGCTTCACATTCTTGCAGGATCTATGAATTCTTAACAATTTCATCTGTGTATTTACACTTAGTGGACGTATTTCTTTTGTTTCCCTGTTAGCTAAGAAATGATGGATTCAGAAAAAATCTACCACCTTCTTGGCTGGTTTTATGTGTGAACCCCCAATTTGAAGGGCTGGATTTGGGTTGGAGTTGCAGTATCCCCATCTTGCTCCATATCCATTCCTAATTAAATATGGACGTGCATTACTAGGATTGCATTTATTAGTCATAGTTCCCCATGAAAGAAAAAAGAAAATGTCATACTTGGTTCTCACATTTTATAGTTTCCAAGACCTTTCAATATCCGACCTCCAGGAAACTATGCCATGGTTTTCTTGGTCCTCCAGTAAGATAGACTTGCAACAGCCGCTTTAAGTTATATTCCTCTTTAAATCTTACCTGTGGTTCCCTCAATAAATGGTTTTAGTCTTCAGTCCACACATAACAGACACAAGGGAACTGTCTCCCTTCGATTTCTAACAATGACCGAACTAGTATTTCAATTTTTCACTATTTTAAATAAATATATCTGTGTGTTTAATATCATTGGAATCTTCTTATTTAGGTTTTGCTTGTCTGCTACCCATTCCTCTGCTTGAAACTTTACCTGCATATGTTCAAGCAACGCCGATCAAAGCTGGGTAAACACCCCAAGAAGAAGAAAAGGTGAAGTACCACAATTTTGTAGATACCAATTGAATGCCAGTTTCTGGTGATTCAGGAAACACACTTCATAAAGAGAGGCATGTATTGGCTTTTAATTGAATTCTTTCAGTGCATTTCTTGATTCATTCTCCTCTTCACACTACGTAATTATTGAAGTCTAAAATGTCTCTCCAATGTATTTTAGATGCCTGATCAACATTGTCAAGTCTGTCCAGACGATGTCATAATTGGTTATGACATTGATTGATTAGGCAGTCCTGGCATTGGTGATATTAGAATCTGGAAATAAATTGTATTTGGCACTTGATATGTTGGATTTCTGATGCATGTAGTAGTGGAGTTGTAGCTTGAAATTCTAATAATTCATAGCAGAAGTCTAATCTAGTTAGTGAAACATGCTACATACTTGTGTTGAGAAACAGGTTTTTTTTTTCCCTTTACAACTCTTGTGGATGGAGTCTGAAAAACAAAAATTAATAAAATGAGGAAGTAGTTTTTTCATCTGTTTTCTAGGTAAAGCTCTGTATATGGTCCCATCCTCAGTATAGTTTTAGATTTACTAATTAAAGCAAAACTAACTACTCATGCTACATGTTACATGGTAAATATGCAAGTTTAGTTTCAATTCCTCTACCTGCTTCTTCCCTTTCTCTTTCACTATTCCCATCAAGGCCCCCAGCTTAGGTTGACTGAACTGGATGGAACTAGTGCCTAGCGAGCAGGGTGACAGCACCTTGTATAGCTTGGAGCCTTGAAGCTTACCATATTATTATGAAAAGGAAAAAGGACAGGATGCCAACTGAAGGTATGCTTGTAATCTAATTGCACATTTCTATTATGAGCTCTAAAGCTGTGTCAGTAGGTCACCCTATCTTCTACTTAGACAGTTTGAAGTGCCCCCCTAAAATTAACATGTTGAAATTCACTGCGTTCATCACTATCACTTTGCTCAGTTTCCACAGGTTATCTCCATTACCCTTTTCCCACTCGATATCTTGAGCACTTGTTGTTTCCCTATTTTCTCTGTAGCAAATCCTTAGTCTCTTCAAGCTCTGTTGTCCTCTTATCGTCGACGCTGTCTTGAAGCTTTAAATTATTCTCATTGTTGTAGTAGGTATATATAGGACGACTAGCTCAGTGTCCAAGCTTCCTCTTGAGTCCCTTGGCTTGCAGGTTAGGGTGGTTGAAGAGTGATCCATGTGCTGGAGTTTTAATAATCTAATTCAACTTGTTTTATGGGGCATAACAGCATCACTAGACTTTGCTGCTAGCATGACACATCCATATTAGTGTGGTCCAAAGGCCGGACTGTATTCTAGGGCCTAAGTTGTGGTTAGCCTTTTGGTGGTTGTTTTGGGATGACTTGGCCCCCCTATTATCTGTTAATTTACTCAGTAGCTGACTAATTAATTGCTCTTATTTTAGTCAGGCACATGTGCCTCTTTGCACCTAAAACGTTTTTTAAACTGAACACAAATTGCACAGAAACAAAACAATACAAAGTCCACTTGAATTCAACAATTAACAACATCCAAATACAAACATCACCAAACCACCCACATCATTGAGACAAAACCCCATTTCATCACTTGAACTGAAAGGAAAAAAAAAAACTTGAAATTGCTTAGTAGTCTGTGGTGGGGAGCTGCTCATGTGTGTCTGGGGTGATGTAGATGAGATCGTAGACGAGGGCAGCAATGGCAGCGCCAATGAATGGGCCCACCCAGTAGACCCAGTGGTTGTCCCATGTCCAGCTGACGACAGCGGGACCGAAGGAGACTGCTGGGTTCATGGATGCACCATCAAAGGCACCAGCAACCAAGATGTTGGCACCAACAATGAAACCAATTGCAATGGGGGCAATGATGCCTATGTTGCCCTTCTTTGGGTCAATAGCTGTGGCATAAACTGTGTAAACCAGACCAAAGGTGATCACAATCTCCAGCACCACAGCATTCCATACACTCACACCGCTTGATAGGGAGAAAGCAGATGTTTCCTGCATCAGATCAATTAACAACATCAATTAATCCCTTGATAAGAAAGATTTTTTTTTTTTTTTTTTGGGTTGGGTATTGAGAGTTTTTAGTGAGGATGAGTTAGTGGCTTACCAATCCACCGGTTGCAAACCTGAGAAGCAAGCAAGCAATCACGGCTCCAAGCAACTGAGCAATCCAGTACAAAATAGACCTGATGAGAGAGATGTTGCCGCCAATAAAGGCACCAAATGTGACAGCAGGGTTAACATGACCACCAGAGATGTTTGCTGCAATGGAAACCGCCACGAAAAGTGCAAAGGCATGGGCCAAGGCAGCGGCTATAAGGCCAGCCGGTGTCGTTGAAGCATCGTTAGTGAGCTTGTCTGTCAAAGCACCAAATATAAGATTAATAAGCATACGTACTAATGAACAATAAACAAAATATTCATTTGTTTATGTTATCGAACCATCACTTTAACATCGAGTATATGGATGCGTGTTTAGAGAATATGGTTAAGATTCAGAGTCTGACTTTTATGATGTGTTGAAAAAAGAAAAAGAAATTGGGAAATGAAAAACAAGGTGACAAGGTAAGGGACATACTGAATGCCATGCCAGAGCCTTCACCAGCAAAAACAAAGATGAGAACTGAGATGAACTCAGCAAGAGCTGCTTTGAGAGCATCTGGCTGCCCAAACTCAGCTGGGTTTCCAATTGCAATTCTAGAGACAGGCATTCTTGGAATTTTGGATTTTGACTTGATCAAAAAGCCTTATTGCAAATCCAAATTCACAAGAGAGAAGAAGCTGCTTTTGCTTTGATTGCTTTTTGTTAGTGTCATAGTGACAGTTATATATAGCGGTCCTTAAACACAGGGTTAACGGCCGATTAACCGGACCTGCCGGTTTCCATCCGGTAACAGCTGAAATTCAACGACAAGTACAATTGGAGGCCACCTGTCATTGTCTGGCTGGGCTAGTAGGCGGGCCTCCCATTTGTTCCCATCATGCCACGTGGACGGCTGATGTGACTTGGAGGCTTGAGTGATCAGCATGATGGAGAAATTTGATCACACTCACCGGCCAATGTTTTGGGTTTGCGCCTTTGCGGTTGTGGGTCCTCCAATGATTGTTTGTAATTTTTGACCGACCATTATTATTTTATTTGTAATTTTTTTGGCTAATGCGATTAGTTGCAATGGCTTCACTTCATTGTCACCCTAATCTTTAACTAAGACATAATTACGAACATACTTATAGTGATTAAAATCTAGGTATTTTGCTTTTGAAAAATTGTAATTACACACGTCAATTTGCTTGAGTGTTGCGAGTTGAGAAATAAACGCTATTTATCACATACGTAGCAAGATTCTACTCAACTATTTTTAAGATAATTAAAGACCTACTTTTCTTATAGTGGCATTAAATTTTTATTATTTCAAATATGAACAAAACAAATGCTTTACACCGAAGCATCTTTTTGTAATTATGAAGAATTAATTCAAAACGGGAACGAGGGCTGGGGGATTAACAATGGTATATCCTTTTAGGATTAGGTTGTTTGTATATGTAAATAGATAATTTTTTGCCTACGTAACGTGCAATATCATCACCTCCTGTCCCCTTTTATCTTTTTGGGTTTTGGTTATCACTTATCCATTAGGTTTCTTTAATCCCTTTTTAAAATGAAAACGACGAACTGTCATCGTCGTCATTTAATAATGAGTAGCAAATAAGCAAAAGACATCAAATTCTCATGGGAATTGAATAGCAAAGCATGCCATATGTCTAATTATACCTATTTTGGTTGACCAAAAAGCTTTTTAAATTTCAATAGTACTAGGTAAGTTTAATGTTGCACACTATCAATTGAACCGTAGTTAATTTGACTCGGTTCGATTTGGCCCTATTTGAAAATCGCCTAAACCGAACCAAAATGCCTCTGTAAATTTTATTGTTATTGACACTGTGTATTTTTATATTGGTTATCACTATTTATTATTACATTCCATCTCATACGTTGATATCAACTATTTAATACTAAAAACGAAAATATCTAAACAATTTGAGGTTGGCCTCATCTTCCTCTCAAAATGTATCCATCTTTGCTAGTAAGAAGTTTTCTCAACAACTATTAGTTTGATTCATGTAAGAGAATACGTTGGTTTGACCCAAGTGTGCTAGTTTGAGGCTTAAATACGGAACCAATTTGAATTGTGATGTTACATTGGCGCAATGTGCGGTTTAAGACCTAAACAAAATCAAATTGAACCGTCGGACTCATCTCTTAAATAGAATTCAAAGTAACAAAATGTTGTTAGATCTTAGGAGTAGACTTTTCTTTCCTTTATTTTTCTTTGACATCTCCAGCGTTACTCCTTTGTGGTAGGGACCATCTTCTCTCCTTCCCCTTCCCGTGGGTGAAGGTAGAATATGATTTCATGACACTCTTCAAATGTCATTCTTTGCTGTCATATGGCATTATACAATTCCACAACTACTCCTATGGTTTGTAGCATGACATCTCTACTGATTATTTTGTGAACGTGAGGAGGGAAAGAATATTAAAATTAAATATTAATTAAGTGGGTAATGCATGAGATGAACTTCATATTTGTCTCCACTTCAACCACAATCATGAGACTATAATTTATCCAAAGCCGACCGCAATGATATGTATGAGCTTTTTTAATTCTTAATGTTCAGTTTCATTCGTATTAATATTGTCCGCGAATATAATGGATCAAGTTCCATGGGGTTTTGATTAAATTAATGCCCTCCCCCTCTCTCCCTTTTTCTCATTTTTTTAGTTTTAATATCTTATCTGTTCATTAGTTTAACTAAAATGGACGGCTCACGATCACTAATCATAATTAAGGTGCTCTCTCTTTTTAGTTTATAGTTTCTTGGATCAGATCTGAGTTGAATTGAGAGAGCTTGCTAGCACACTTGGGTTGAGCTGAGTTGTGAAATTCAACCAAATTCGTTTTGAGGCACAACTTGCAAATGCCAGATTATCAATCTGGTTTTGGATTATATATGGATAAATAATGACTTGGATCACATGCCATGAGGAGAGACATTGTGCAGAATGTGCAGCTGCTAGAAGGTTTTGTTTTTCCCCAACTTGGACATACTTCCTTGGCATTTTAGCAACTGATTCATATTCGATACCATGTATACTTGTTTTCACTCCGTCATGTTACACTGTCGTTCAAATACAAATTTATTTCACAGTTTAGTAATTCCTTTTGAGGATGAAAATTTCGGTAATGTCTAGGGCACTAATTTTTATCTCAATATTTTATTTTCAAGTCATGTAAGGCATAACGTGACAGTCATTTTGTTTTCGTAATCTTTAATCTTAATGGTGAGCTCATGCATATGGACATCGGAATTTTTGTCTTTGTTTCAGTCTTAGAATATGCCCATTGGCCATTGAACTACTACTAGCACTCCCCCCACCCCTGAAAAAAAATGAAGTGGTTGACACTTTTAGTTTATACTTTTGGTATTCTTAAATGGATACTGCTTGCCTCCTCCTGTCCTGTAAAGAGATATTCCTCCTTCCTGCGCATCAAAATTTGACACATATGCAAAAAATAATCCATCAAAAATACAAAAAGAAAAACTTAAGTATTAGTTTTAAATTTTTATGAATGGAAGCAACCCTTTTGCATGGCATAAGGAACCAAACAACTTACAAGTAGCTGAAAGGCCCAAAAAACAAATTACAGAAAACACCCAAAAGGCCTATAGCCCAGAAAGAACGGTGAAACAAACTAACAAACCCAACAGGAGGGGCAAGAAAAAGCAAAGGGCTAAACCCGCACCCAACTTGATGATGGAATTCATGTCTGAAAATCTTGTTTGTTTCTCCGTCCATCAGATGAAGCTGCTTAACCCATCTAACAAAGGCAAAGCTAAAAGAAACCAAACGACACCAGACCTACCTAAACGAGAAAAACTTACTTAGAATCGTTATACCACGTTATCATGATTATATGGCGACTCCCACCACCACTCACTCGTCAAAGCGTAATTTATTTATGTTTTGATAGTCAAATACTAAAATTTGTATATCGTGACACCAAATGAAAAACTTTCTTTTTATGTTCACAAAAGTCCTACCAAAAAAATAAATAAATAATTTGATCATCCATAACTGCTTGCCTCAAAGGACTCTTATGTTTGAGCCTGATTTTGACCTTTAATCAGTTATGTAATACAAGCACTCTTTTCCATCTTTTTCTGCTCTAAAAACCATGTTGGTGTAGCAGTAAGGATGCCTTATGGGCCCTAATGGGCCATTAAAACTGACAAAGTGATAGGCTCAATCCCAATGGCCCCATACAACCATAACTAAGCATATGAAGAAATCTTAAAATCATGCAAAATGATTAATGATTTTGTTAATTAGAAAAACAATCGTACACCTGTTGAATTGTTATGACAATTTTATTATTTAAATTGTTTTACTTTAAAATTGGTCGGTTTTCATGATTTTATGCGTATTTCACTTGCATTACACAAAATATGCAGCGTCTAACACAATACATAATAAACATGTTACATCACTAAGGGCTCGTTTGGGAGTGCTTCTGGAACAGTTAAAAGCGCTTTCTGATAACCAAAAACGCTTCTAACATCATTTGGCAGAAAAGTTTAGAAACACTTTTGGGCCATAAAAGCTCTTTTTGAAGAAGCACCTGTCATGTTCTTTAGGAAGCACTCCCAAGTGTTTTTCCAAGAAGCACTTCAATTGCTTATGAAAATTTCAACGTCTTTATAATAAAAGCGCTTATAAGTTGAAGTGCTTCCTAGATAAATAGTCCCAAACAAGCCCTAAATAAAGTAATTATGTATTTCTTTGTCATAGCACATTACTCTTGTTGAATGGGACATGATCATCTAGAATCAAAATCTCTTTTTCAAAAAGCTAAATTCGTTTTTCACATTGCCAACCCTAGCCACCAACTAATTAATCCAATTACTTTGAAGGTATATATAATTGACACTTGAGTCATGCAAACTTGAAAATGAGAAACAAAGACAAAGCTATAGTTTCCTTTTCCGTTGCCGTCACACACCTACTCATGCACCAAACTTAGCCCTTACCTTTTTGATCAAGTGCCTTTCCCACAACAGACATCAAAAAGAGCATTTGCGAGCGAGCTCTCTTGTTCAAACATTGGACCAATCTTTTTACTCTTCAAAGCTAGACCGAGAGCATAAACACTTCCTTTTCCTCATGCACTCCATGCAGTCAAACCAAACACCAACCGAATTGTTTGAACAATTTGGTCAAGCCCTAGTTGAAATCGGAAAAGCACTTTTTGTGCAAAAGTCGATTGGTTTTGTATACATGTAAATTTTATTAGTAGAGTATCCAATGAAAGGCTATGATCTGATTATACTTAATCATTGTTTAATTTAATCACCCACTTAAAAGAAATAAAAGGGTGAATTGCCAAAATGATCACCCACCATAATCTTCATAATGGCAGACAATGGCCCAAGCCATGATAACTCTTATTTGGTACCGTAAAGGTAATATACTCAAGTCATATTGATGCAATGTAGGTTGTTTGATATAATTGCAAGGCATTTTTACTAGTTACTTTTCCATTTGACAGCCCAAACTCGTAATAACTTTGGCTTGAGTCAACTATCATCCCTATTATGACAAAGCATCTAATTAGAGACCTGGTTCATTGAGAGTCAACTCTTAGACACTAAATCAAGTGATCACATGTACCTCAAGTAGTTAAAAGTGCTTATGTTTTCACTCCCAAGATCTTGCATTCGTTTTCTCACTTCTCCAATAATGGTTGTATTAAACAGTTGAAGACTAACTCGGAAATAAGTTGATAGTAGTGTTAATTAATCTACCGCATTGTAGACCACATCTTTAGTAAAAGTGAGAGCTATTTGCGTAAATAGATCCGTGCACATAAATTTGGCACATTTAATTTGAGCGTCATTTGGATGGAGGGATTCCAAATTTATGGATTTATACGACATTATAAGGTAAAACTGATTGTGTCAAGATTTGGACAAGAAAGAAAGAAAGAAAACAAATGGATTTCAAATGATTGCTTCGCCTGTAGTCATTTCAAATGTGCTACATGTAGTTATTTCAAATACATTCAACCTTGCCGTCAAATCCAAATATCCTTTCTTTCTAATCCCTCTATCCAAATAGAGCCTCATTGTTACCCAATATTGCTTTAAAAGCTAGCTGGTGCATGAAGCACAAAAGTCAAGAGGTGAACAAGAACAATATGATTCATGAACATGAAGTTACAATTAGGGAACATGGGCATTGGATTGGTTATTGAGGAGAGCATAAAGCCCTATTCTTTTCTTCTTTCTTCTTTTCTTTATAAAGGTGGGCGTTGGAAGGTATAGATTAATGAGCAGCCTATATCTATCTAGCATTCACAAGAACACTGTGACGGAGACGAATTTAAATAATATTCTGTCGCTTATCATCAACAACCCAAAAAAACAGAAAAAAAAGAAGAGATCTAGAAGAGATATGCCGGCCAGGGACCAATAAACAATTTTGGTAAGCACTGGAGTGAAGCACAAGATAAAGACCACCTTATATTGTGTTTTGGGCACTACACTAGAATGTTGAAATCTTCACATCCAACAAGCAACCAATGAAGTATACGTATTGTCATGTAGATTGACTCAACCCATTGCATTGCGTACAAATCAAAATCGAACTACTATAGTTAAATTCAATAAAATGACATTATCTACAGAATCCAATTTGGTATGTCAATATGAATCATACATTCAAATAAAAATCAATTTTATTAATAGTTGAAACAAGTAGTCTAACATGGGTATATTGAGTTTGAATTCTCTATTTCTATTTTCTAAATCATATGCAACTGCTCAAAATATTTCTGGAAATTGACCCATTAAAGAACATATGTTAGCTCTGATACAAATCCTAAACCCTAAATCTTAAACCCGAAATCACGATATATAACAACACATTGGAATAAAAGCAAATGATGCTATATTTCCCAAAATTGACTTGTAAGAGTCCTTAGAAAAAACCATTTTTTCCTCCCTTCAACGGGCCTGGCTATGGCAATGCCGTTTGTAGACTGCTTTCCTTGCTACCAAGGAGGACCGACACTGGAGGAGGACCGCTCCACTGAGTCACTGTATACAGTTGAGAGAGTCTCGACTCGGGGTCAATTTTCTTCTCCTTATTTGAAGATGCTTGACCCAGGCGTCAAACCCCAATTGGCCGCTGGCCGTAGAGCAAACGACGGACAATCGCATGTGCCTCGCCGCACGGTAGACAAAGACAAAGTGTAATGCCACGTGTGCGACTTCGACTTTGGGTTTTATAGAACCTGGATTGTTCTACACGTGTCGCTCGTCGATGGCCCTCACATGACTCGTACCTAATCGCCATGTGCAGCTCCGCTACACGACAATCACATCGACTTGCTGCACCAGTGTTTATGATAAGGACCCTCTTAATTAATTAATTCATTATCGCTAATTATTATAAGTACTTAATTACATTTATCAAATTATGAAGAAAAAAAATTTGTTGGAATCAAATTATGAAATATGATAATATTGTGGTAAGGTGCCAAAAAGTGCTTAGAGGAAGAAAAAAAAAGATTCTCACTTAAGTGGCAGTGACACCGTTTTATTATGAAGAGCAAAAAGAATGTTTATTTCTTTTTTTTTTTTTCTTTTTTTATTTATAATAATTTTTTTTATTAAAATATGTAATAATATATTAAACTCACACAGTATACAGAACCTAACGTATGGGAGCAATTGTTCCAAATAAAAAATTCTTACTTAAGTGACAGTGGCACCGTCTAATTATGAGGAGCAAACGGGATGGTGATTTTTTTAAAAAAAGTTAAAAAAAAATGTTTATTTTATTTTATTTTATAATTTTATATATTTTTATTGTCTCCATGTGAACATGATTTGGTCGACAGGTAAAGTCGTTACCAGTTAGGAGGTAAAAGGGGAGGTGGTCTCAACTTTATAAGACCATTCTTCAAAGTTAATCAACTGCAATTACTATAATACCCCTAAAATGCGGCTGCATAGCTTTGTACCCTTCACTATCAACAATTCAACATGCATGCTTCAAACGAGGATGCTATACAGAATTTATGGATTTGGTTTTTATTTTGCCTGGAATGAACTGAGAAATAGAGTGGGTCTCAAGGTTTCGAAGGTTTAACTTTAAGGCAAACTCCCAAAAAGGGGACTTCTTTTACGCGGTTTTTTCTTGGGTGCTTCACTGCATGGTAAATGCATATGTACTTGAAGTGGTAGTGTACTAGTGTTTCTGGTTGGAGTTGTGGCGTACTGGATTCAAATGTTTGTGTTTAGAGTGGTAGTGTGCGCACTTGAAGTGGTAATGTACTCGTCCTAAAACTTAAACTACCATTCCGAGAGAGCAATGTACTAGTTGGACGATGTGAAAATATGTTCCCACTAAGTGCAATACTGCACTAAAAATGTGTTTTTTTAAATTATAATTATTATGAGTTTGCTCTTGTGTTTTTGTCACACCCCAAATTTAGAAGAGTAGAGTAATATTCCGAATCCAGTGTGTGTGATAATAAAGTACAATAAAAGTCTATAAGAATCCAAAATGTGACCGTAAACTCCAATGACAATTATATAACATGAAGCTCACCCATTGCAATTGCCATTGCCCAAGCTCCAACAAACATCACATGTAAATATGAATGAACTTCATCATCTGGTTTCACTCACAACTCTAGCAGCTAACACTGATTAAATAAGTTACTTACGAGCCACATGTATTTTTGTTACCCAACGAGCTTAATCATTCTGAATCCACTCAAAGTCAAACTTACATTTTGATTTATATCTCAACATTAGCTACTCATATTTGACAACTCAGTGAACCTGTTCAAACCAGCACCCCTTATGTTAAAAAAAAAATGCAAGTATTGTCTCACCGTCAGACTCACATGAAAACAAGTAGATGGGGTTAGGATTTGAACTTTAACAAGTAAAGAAACAAATTATTAATGTGTTTGATAAATAAAGGAGTGAGTGAGATTGTGGTTTATAGATAGGCGCAAAAAAATAAGCAAGACAACTGACAAAATTTGCTTGAGTGACCCCATTTGTAAGGACGTGTGAAAAGGAGTCAAGCATTTTGTCACTTTATATATAGTACAATCTAGTTCAAAACAAAAATAAATTCAAATTATTACCCACTTGAAGGCTTCAAGCCATCTATTCTATTATTATAAATTACTTGATAATACAGTCCTATTTTATTGAGGAATTCTTCAAATAATTTTATTTGAGGGACATCATTTAGGATCCCCTACGATTTTTTTTTTCCAATGATCCAAACTATCTATTTTTTACGTATATATTCATGGATCATCCTTGCAAAAAATTAGACAAATTGAAAAATGTTGCGAAATCCAATTGTGTCATATAAAATTAATGAACACAGTGCTTTAAGAAAGTACTAAAATTTGAATTTTTCAATTGAATAGTCAAATGATATCGGACTCAAGTGATTTTTTTAAAAGAGATAATCTTTAATCTTTGAATGAATATCTACAAAATAGACATTTTGGATTAGTGAAATACAATACAAATGGTAATAACATTTAGAACGTCCGTATAAGAGAATTTCTATATATCAGTTATTCTCTCATTCGAATTTCTGCACGTTATTACCGTGCTAATGTCATTGTAAGGGCAAGTTTGGGATTGCTGTCACTTTTTTTTTTAAAAGTTGCTTATGTTGTGCTTTAAAAATAATTAGGTGTAAAGTAAAGCAACTCCAAGTTTGGTAAATAATTCTTTTAAAGTGTTGTGAGTACAAAAAGTAGTGTTAAAATTGTTTGGTAAAATTTAATATAAAACTATTGTAACTATGAATAATGACTCAAATAGACATGATGTTGAAAGTGTTAATCCGCTAATTATGTGGTGGTAGTAGAGGTTGTGGAAGAGATAGAGGTGAAGATGGTTGTGAAAGAAGTGGTGGTGGAGGTGGTGGTTGGGGTAGTGGTGGTGGTGGGGATGGCAGTTGTGGAGGTGTTGGTGGAGGTCGAGGTGGTGGAGATGGAGGAGGAAGAGGTGGTGGTTGTGATGGATGAGGAGGATATGGTGGTGGTGGTGGAGGTGGAGAGTGGGATGAAGGTGGAGGTGGTGAAGGTGGTAGTAGTGGTGATGAAGGTGGAGGTGCTGGTTGTGGTAGTGGTGGTGGTGAGGATGGCGGTTGTGGAGATGGAGGTGGTGTTGGTGGTGTCATTTTTAAAAATGAATGATGGTATTTTGGGAATTTAAAAAATTCCTTAAAGCTTATCTCGCTTCTTTGAAAGTAGCTTTGAAAAGCAACCTAAAACCTTATAGGAGGAAAATAGGGAGGGATAGTAAAAAATAAACGGCCTACGAATAATAAAAATGTTGAATCCGCATAGGAGAATTTATATATATATATATAATTTTCTATTCTTAAAAAAATTAGAAAAGATACACGAGAACTATTTTGTAGTACCAATAACAACATTCCGATAATCAGTAATTTTTAATCTACTTCATCGATTGGATAGATCCTTACGAGTGTTAACAACATAAATCTTAATACCAATATAAAATAAAGGGTCAACTAGTGAAGGTGCCCAAACCATAAAGCGAAGATTAAAGAACAAATACTAAATATAATCACTCACTTACACACCGTATAAGCAAACTAGATACATTGCATCAAAGAGAATCAAATATTTTAAAATCAGCAGCTTTTGTCCTAAACCAAAACATTTAAAATCTAGCAGCTTTGTCTTCTTCCTGGCTAAAAGAGAACCGTAAACATTGAAGTACAACAATTAATTAAAATAAACCCAGCAATTAGAATAACATTGTGGGTACACAAAAACATTTCTCACTGCCTAGTTGTATGGTACATGCATGCTGCTTTGTTAATCTTAAATGGATTAAGGAATAATGACATAATTAATATTTAATCAAGTGGGTGACTTGGATTGAAGTTGCATGGTGGTTTTGTGCTACAAATTTAGGGTGATGTTATTGTTTTGGATATAAAATTGTGAAAGAGTGCCGAAACCGCTTGTCGGGAATAAAGAAAGAAATATTCTGGTCTTACAATGGAATTCCTGAGGAGATCATCCATGTGCATTGTGCCTGTGTCTATGTCAGAAAGATGTTTATCAGGTTGGTTTTGTTCTTAAGTTCAACATTAATCCGATAAATAATACAATATGTTTCTTATTCAATTGTTCCTTTTTTTGGTTTTGTTTGGAGTTTTGGACTTTGCAGACAAGGATTCTGCTATATGTGTCTGGATCTGCACCATGTCCAAATGGTAAAGTAACCACTTAAGACCACAACATTAACATTTGACAAAGAGTTTTATTAGCATAAGTTGCTCAGTGTAAGAATGACCCGTACGTTGTATTAAAAATGACCAATAATCACTAAATGATGTGAGTTTTCTGTAAGTTATGAATCGGTGACTCACAATTTCTGACTATGCATATGTTTACACTTTCAAATATTATCTTGATTTTAGATATAGCAAGTAACGAATGCGACTTTCTAAAAATCTATGATCGTCCATGTACATGTGAACAATTTATGTTTAAAAGTCAATGAATTTGTCTACATTGACAATTAAGTCGATGAAGAATTGAATAAATAAAGGAACTATTCTATCACTTGTATATGCCATGTTCATATTGGTAACGGTGAACTAAAACTTAAAAACTATAGGGTTTAGGCCCTAAAATCAATATTAAGTATGGGAAAAGTTACAATGTAGAATTGGATTAGGAAGCATACTTAGTCAACCGTTATACATATTGTTGATATCAGTTTCCTCGGGCAGTTCACAAGGCAATCTAGTACAAACCCTAGCAAGATAATCTAAGAAATTGGGTCCATCCTTCATAATAAAATAATCACCTCAACTAAAATCCTTTTTTTAAAATATATATATATATATATAAAAGTACATGTATTTTGTTTCATATGAATTAATTAATTAATAGGAATCTGGTATTTTGTAAAGCATAACTAATTTTCCACGGTGGAAAATATTTTTCGATCAATGGACAATTTTCTCTTATTTTATTCTTGGTAATTATCTTCTTCACTTCTTGTCCTTACCATTACCAATAAATTTTTTGACTGTTTATGTAAAAAAAAAAAAAAAAAACCTTTCCATATTATAGAATTAAAATTAGCTGCACATCTTCATACGGCATGATGGTGTCATGGTGATGGCATTATACATTGTACTCACAGAAGAACATATATATATATAAGGAAAATAATAATAATTACAATTAGAAACCACAAAAAGATTTTAGTTTTCGAAATAGTTTCCCAACTTTTGAATTGCAAATTACAATGTAAAGATACTGCAAATCACAATTTCATGTTACAAACTCATATGACAAACGACACATATTTGATCCTTTGATTTTGACGGATTCAGTTTTCCATACGAGTTCTTACCATAGGAAAACTGGTGTTTAAAATATATGCGCACACGTATATACACCATTGTTAACTCATAAACAATGAAGCAACAACTTATTAGGCAAGGAAATGATTTTATTTGAAGCTTGTAAAAGTACGATTAGCCCTAAAATTAGGGCCCGGGAAAATAAATAACTTTTAAACATGGGGATAATTTTTTTTTTTCCCTATTTAAACTTTTCTGCTGACTACCTTTTAGGATTAAAAAATTAATTGAAAACTGATAATAAAAAAAAGGGTAGCTAAAATCTCAACGGTGATTGCAGAATGGCCAAAGCTGTCCTACACCAAAATAAAGGTAAATCTTACCACGTTGATCATTGGTGACTCTCTTTTGTCGTCCAATAATGGAGGGCAAACCATGACCCTTCATAGTCCGCCACTATACCATAACACCCTGTCTACTAGACTACGTCAGCCGCCGGAGGGAAATTTTGTTTTTAAAAAGGGGTATTTATGGAAAGTTACCATATAGACAGAATGCAAAACCGCGTAAAAACCTCAACATAGTATAAGGCAACATCTAGCTTCCATAAAACCTCTGAGAAATGAGAGGCAAAAAAAGCCGTTTAGGATTTTCTTATAGTAAGAAAATGTTTTGGGTAAGAGACAAAGGTCCTGAAAGAGTGGGAAAATTTGAATGAAAATTCAATATTAGACAGAGAGAGAGAGAGAGAGAGAGATTATAAATTGGAATGGAATCTCCACAAAAAATACAAAATTTTAATTTCCATAACTAATTTTCTTAAATTTTTTTTCTTTGATGTGGACTGGGCTTTATGGATTCTTGTGAGAAAGCCATCTCTCTCTATTGTCTTATATGCTTCATTGTTCTTCTATAAATGAGTCACATTCCACCTTATTAACTCCTAATTCTCTTATTTTCTTTTCTGCTCTTTTCTTCTCTCCTCTTCTTTTCTTTTCTGACTTATATCTCACCAGAGGGGGTGAAATTTCAGACTATGGAGGACGTGGGTTCTCTGTGGACTACTTATCATGAGGTGGGTTACTCCTCATTTCTTCTTCTGTGTGACATTTCTGTTCATCTTTTTCCTTCTGGGCTCTCCCCTTGTTTTGCAATTCAATCAACGTTTGTTGCCTTTCTACTTTAATTGTGTGTTTTATGATGGTTTCAAGTTTCAACTGCAATTTCTCACATTACTTTCTTTCATTGCTCTTTTAATTCATGTTATCAGTTGTTTTATGTGAGTTTAATTGTTAGTGGTGGATCTTCCATGTCTGGCCAAATCCACCCCCCTTGAATTTGTTTATTCTTTGGGTCAGAAAAGAAAGAAGCAGTCATTTACTCTCTGCCTAAAGTTTTCCATTTCCCCCATTTATGGCCTCTATTAATTATCAAATTTTATACTTACCAAGATCACAGTTGTAATGATTTCTTGTTTTCTAGTTTTTCAGCAAGCATTTACAAGCCCTGCAGTCTCATTAGAAGTCAAGGGTCTTGTGAATGTAAATTTTGTGTTTAAGAAGTGCCTTAGTCAATTAATTGGCCATTAATTTTTTTGAATACATTTTATGGAAAAATGTGTACTTTTTCTGTTATACATGTTATGAACAGAATATCTTAGAGTAAGAATGTGTAGGTAACTTGGTATTGATGGAAGCTTGTGATATTTCATGACAATAATGAATTTATAGGGCCCAGGGCCCAGCGCCCATTTCTGTTATAGGGGTAGGTTTTCATGAGACTGTTTGTATCTTACCCTCTTTTTGCCCCATCTTAAAAAAGAAATCCATGATTTCTGCTGACCAGGACGTGGGATTTGCATGGGCCCTTATGGGGTTTTCACTGTTCTTCCTAACTTTGAAATAGTGGTTGTTTGGAACCTGCTTTTGTGCCTGTGTTGAGAATTTTTGGTTTGTCAAAAGTTTGGTGTTCATGTCAAGTTTGAAACTATGGGCTTGACGTTGATTTTGCCTTTTTTATTTATTTTAATTTGTCATGATATAGGAATTTTATTCATGAAGAGATTGCATGTTGTTAAAAACTTTGGTTTCAGATTCTATTATGTTTTTGGTCTGTGATTCTATCTTTCATGGAATTGAAACTAATTTCTTAAATCCTGTTTTGAATTGACAGAGCACTGATGAGTTGAAGCAGAAGCTTCTGTACACAACCCTGGAGCTGGAATCAGTAAAAACTTTAGCAACTGATGAAATCAGAAAGAGTGAGGAGAATGTGAACAATTTGCTCAATCTTTTGAAGGTTGCATACAAAGAAAGAGATGATGCCAGAGCTCAGCTTCACAAGCTCCTAAACAAGATCATGCCTTCAAATCCAATTGAAGCACCCATTAATATGTTTCCACATGTCCAGCCTGAAAGCCCACTTGTAATTCCCACCAAAGCAAACTCCAGCATAACTGAATCTAACAGCCTCTCTGAAACATACAACCACCAATCCCATGGCTCTTCCCCTGTGGAATCTCTATTTGATGCAGTTTCTTCACCAGAGTTCTCAAACATCAACATGGAAGACTCTGGTAACATTGCTTTTGTGAAGCAGCAGCAGCAGAAGCCTCTGGTGCAAGAATTTAATGACTCTATGCCTTCTAGTGTAGCCTCTTCTGGCATGACCAAAACTGATCCTGCTTCTGCAGTGATTGACAATTTTGTCAGAGGGAAGACTCTGCCTCAAAAAGGGAAGCTCTTGCAGGCTGTGATGGAAGCGGGCCCGCTGCTTCAGACACTTCTTGTCGCCGGGCCTCTTCCTCGTTGGCGAAATCCTCCTCCTTTGCAGTCCTTCAAAATCCCACCTGTTTCTATCAAAGGCTGTGAAGCTGCAAGTTTTAACCAGAAACCAGTGGCTAATCCAAGTTACGGGGTTCATAATAAGCCACTGAGTTTTGCATCATATCCTGAGATGTCTCGTGGGTTTTCACAAACATGTTCAGCTTCCATGTTGAATTTCAACAATGGTGCTTCTGGATCATGCCTGAACAATGCAAGGCTGCTGACTTCAAATTCCAGTATTGACCACCAAATCCCAATTGGCAAGCGGCAGAGGCTTCAATGAGATTTTGGTGAACTTTGCTTCTTAATTTTGTGTAAAAATCAAAGTTTGAGCGGTTGAGGGTGTAAATGGGATACTTTTGTTTTTGGGGTTTGAACTTTAAATGACATAGCCATTTAACTTCAGTTTGCCCTTTGTCTCTCTTGTACATCGATGCTTCTACGTTTTGCTAGTTTCATTCACAAAGGGAAAACTGATAAGCAAAGAGCAATATAATTTTTTTTAGCACCAAATCCAATTATAAAATTCCGGATCCCAATAGATGTGGCCGTGTTTCATTTGTTTTTCTTTTTCGTGTAGAAAATACTAGTATGCAATTTTAACTGCACTGGTTTTCTTGTTTTCTGGTCATCTAAAAAAAAAGTATCCAAACTTTGATATCATCTACCTCAGGAAATTGTACGGTAGTTCATGCAATTGGGTACCCTTGATATCCTCACTAGGCATCAGCCTTGCATGTGTCCACATATGTTGTTTCTTTGATTTAATCGTTCTTTGACATCTTTATACTAATTCCAATCTTTTAGGTTTCCTTAAACAATGAACACATTTGTTTGCTAATGAGCCCTATATATTCAGCAATGCAGTCTTATACAAAGCCTTTTTGGAAACTTTTGATAATTTATATCTTTTTACAGAACTGATAATTAGCATGGCTTCAAGCTCACCCCCCTCTCAGGATCCACGCTGGAGACCCTGGGTTATATCTTTTGTTGCATTTGTTTGCACCTTCACCCTCATATTCAGTTACTACAAGTTGCTCAAACGGCTCTGCAGCACAGGCTTCTCAAGATACCTGAATCAACGACGCATTCTGAACGAAACCAACCCGGATGATCCATCTCTACAGTTTCAGAGCCAGGGGCTAGACGTCTCTGTTACGTGGTCTCTCCCAGTAACCCAGTTGAAGAAGAAAGATGAAGTAGAAGCTGCAGAACACAGCCAAAGCAATGCAGACTGTGCAATCTGCTTGGGCGAATTCGAAGAAGGCGAATGGCTGAAAAAACTGCCCAAATGCTCTCATGAGTTCCACATATCTTGCATAGACACTTGGTTTGTGTCTCACTCAAACTGTCCCTTGTGCAGATCACAAGTCTACGATTTCATGCATGATTGTCTTGTTCCTATGGACACTGCATTAGAGACATTGAGCCAAGATGAAGTTCAAGAAAGAGCATCACATTACCAAATGCTGCAGACATTGAGCCAAGAAGAAATTCAAGAAAGGGCATCTCATTACCAAATGCCGCAGACATTGAGCCAAGAAGAAATTCAAGAAAGGGCATCTCATTACCAAATGCTGCGATTCGCCATCCTGGAGAACTCACCACTTGGAAGGGAAGCAAGATATGCCCATTGACTTTTTTTTTATTTATAAATCCAAAGCATTAGAAAAAGTGGAAGGTGTATAATGCAACCCGAAGCACCCGCTTGCCATGTATCGTCTTAATTTTTCAGAATTGGAAAAATGTTATGTTATCAGACTTTCAATATAGAGATTATAAGCCACCCACTCAGGAATTCACCTTATTATAGCTAATTCTGAAGTGCTTCCTTGTTGCACCTTGTACATGGACCCCGATTTGACGCCACAAACACATGCACCTTGACTCACTCCCACGTTTCCCTGCAAGAGAAATTTAAGTCTGAGGATTTGGCTTGTTCTTGGGATCAACGACCTAATGAGTACCTCTAAACCCTACCCGACCCGACATGCTCAACGACCGACCCGGGGGCACTACATTCTGACAACCAAACACCCAGGTTGCCTACCATGCCATCGTCGTACTTTGAACAAATCTATTAAAAGCGACTCTCGGATTTGAGAAAAAATGGACGTTGTTAGTCTTCTTACAGACACACAAGGGTACCCTTTTCCACACAAACACAAGCATGCTGCGAGCCTCATGTAACTATTGTTTTCCCGAGTCAGGAAAAAGCAAACCAAAATACTTCATTCTCACACGAAAAAAAGACTCGGATGGAACCAAAACAAAGGAAAATATTGCGATCTACTTCACGATAGGCGGCTCAAAAGGATAAAAACGGGCACACAGTTCATTCAAACTTTCCGTAGACTGCTTGGCATTAACCATGGCTTAATATGCAAAATGTGATTGCATACGAAAATGAAAGAGCATTCAAATGATGTTTCAAAATAGATTAAAATTTCAAGTCTACAAAGTCAGAATTGCAGGTATAACCACAAAAGACAAAGACGTCGTTTTAGATCAGTAGCAAAAACTGTTACAACTTCAAAACTAGATCTGAGTGAGCTCAAAGAGTCACAATGCTCTCTTACTACGTAGCTCTGTCACTACCCTTAGATGATACCAATTTTGTTTGCCACATCCAAAGCATCGTAATCTGGGGTCAGCCTAACATAAGCCTTTTTGGTACCATCAGGTCTGGATCAAAAAAATTCAGATTATCAGATCATCATGGGGCAGAGTCATGGAGCACATAAACAAGTGCGCATCACAAGAAAGTAGTCTAACTGATCCACCATGTCATGATTATTACAAAACTTAACCCGCATACCCATACATAAAAATACATTCAAAAAGTCTCAAAAACCATCAAGTACCCTGCAATAATTGTAAGCTACTACATATAAACCTCCGAAAAAAGAACATATAAACAGCTTGGATACAGGACAGCTCATGCATCAAATATTAAAACTTGCAAACTATTCATCAAACCTACATCTTGGCTGAAAGTAAGAGTATACACACAAGTATTACATAAACACATCATGCTTTCCCAGACTGATAACAATTACAGATGTAAACCTTCTGTTGGTTCCTACTTCTTAATATTAAATGGTACTAATGTGCAAATTCCAGGTCAATATTTTCGAAATAATAGAAAATTCGATTCATTGCAAATTTCTTAAGGCATTATTCTAATGTTACTAACCTGATCAAGGTATTCACTTTCTTGGACTGAATGTCATACATCTTCTTGACTGCATCCTTAATTTTCTTCTTGTCAGCACGTATGTCGACAATAAACACCAAAGTGTTGTTGTCTTCAATCTTCTTCATTGCAGATTCAGTAGTAAGAGGATACTTCAAAATTTGATAATGATCGAGCTTGTTCCTTGGTGGAGCACTGATACGAGGATACTTAGGGTTCCTCTCCTTTTTCAATGTCCTAGGCCGATGAAATGTAACTGAAGTTCGGATCTTCTTGGCCTTCTTCTTAAGGATGGGACCCGATTTCAAAGCCTTTGCAGCTTTTACAGCTTGTGACTTTGGATCAGCCTTTTTTGAAACATCCGCTGGAAAAGATATGCAGTGGTCAGCCGGAAACATTTAAACACAAAAACAAAAGGAATTAGTTGCTTTAAGAGGCAACTCATTGAAGAGGAGAAACTCCAAACGTTTATGAGAAAGAACATAGAGGACGCAATGAGCATGGCGATGAAGACTGGAAACAATTGAATTTGAATCACCTATGGTTACTGATTACACAAACCTATCCATGCCAGACCTTTTAACAATGGGTCAATATCTCTTGGGAAGAGCCATCTAAACAAGCTAATGTCGACATACGTTGAATTATAACTAGTTACATATAAAAAGGAAGAAAAACAAAAGAACAAAAATTGTTTGTTCCAAATACTCAAACATGGACCATAAATAGATGCTACACTCTAAAGATGTTAAAATTAACTTGATAAGTAGTTATATTTGAAAAGGGAAAATAAACAAGCTTGGACAAATTTGTTTCTTCCAATTCCCTTGATACTCCTAGACCTACTGCCTTCAAGCTAATCCTAAAAGACTAGATAGCAATCCTGCCATTCAATTGGCTTAGCTATGAAGTGCTAGAAGCAAACTCATATGAATTCTCAGGGAGATTCATGCATACAAGTATGAAAGGTATCATTTCTAACTCAAAAGAAGACCGCTGCTCATAAACATGAAATCATTAATGCATTGATGTTCAGTTAACGACTGAACCAAACATGATTGCAAAGCTTACTTTTGTTTCATTAATCAATTTCCTCATGTTTCACAGCAACTATTGATTAAAAAAAAAACTGGAACCAATAGCAACATAAATTTACTCATACAATGATAAAACAGTTGAAAAGAAATTAGGGTTTTACACAAACACAGAAAAATTCTAATCCATTTGGTTTCTAAGAAAATGCAGCATACGGTAGCAATCTCCCTACAAGCAAGAACCCATAAAATCCACCTTACACGATTATTTGGCTCATATAAGTTGGTTTGTCAGTCGCTAATACTAAGAAATCGCGATAGTTTAAAATATATATGCAATAACTACTTTTCTTTCATTTTCTCAGCAACCAAACAGTGACTTATGGAAATCGAAATTGATAATAACACAACAGCAAAGAAAAAAAAATGGAAATTGATAGTACGAGGCAAAAAGACAATAAAGGAACAGTACCTTTAGCTGGAGCCATTGGTTACCGATGAAGAAGGTCTGCTTATAAGCCCTTGTAACCACTAGGAAACCCTAAAAGAACACACAAATATAGCACGTAAATATCAACATTTTCTCACTGTTCAAAAATGTGTAAGTGTGCGTTTGTGAGAGGGGGAGAGAGAGAGAGAGAAACAGACCTGCCGGCGTGAAGCTGAGGAACCAGTAGGGTTTAGGATGAAGAAGAAAGCAGGGATTATATAGAGTCGTGGAAATTACACAAATGTCCATGGCTGTTATTTTATTCACTCGCATAGGCTTTCTCATCGTGTACACGTTAAAACGGCCCAGGCTTGAACACTTGGGCCAAGCCCAATATTATTAGGGCTTATGATATTTATTCTTATCTGTTTTTTTGTTGATAAAAAAAACTTTTTCTATTGTTATTTTATTTGCTGACAAGTAACTTTTCTTTAGCATTTATTGAGAGCAAGGAACCTTGTTTCTGTTAAAAATTGAAGTAATGCATCCAATAAAAAAGAAAGTTGAAGTAATGGAGACGTGAGTTAGCCCAGTTTGATTATGGCAATGTCTTGCACCCAAGTTCTAAGTCTAATATCAGTAAATTGTATTAATTTAGAGTAATTTAAACTACCGCTTGTATTTAAAAATAATAATAATAAACTAGTTTGAAAAGGGTTTTTGGAGTGAACAAATTTTGATGTAGTATATTTGGCTCTTCAAATTACAATGTTGGAGATGTTTTAACTGCTTTCTCATTTGAGCACTTAAAAATGGATTCAAATGATTATTAACAAGAAATCAATAACAAAATCAATGAACTCTCTTTGGTACATAAAGAAGAAGCCTTATGAATTTCTATATCTATATGTGTGTAGCTATGTATGATTTCAACTTTCATTGTCTGACTCTGGTAGGCCTTGGTTGTTATTTACATTTGGGTTGATGAATCCGGATGAAAGCCCTTGAATATCAGAACCATAAACATGTCCCATCTTGGTTCGTTTTGTTTCCAAGTAGGTCTTGTTTTCATCTGTAATTGGTGTCAACACTGGAACCCTTCCAACCACAGCCAACCCGTATCCTTTTAGTCCAGTGAACTTTGCAGGGTTGTTTGTCATTAGTCTCATCGTTCGAACCCCAATGTCTCTCAGAATCTGCTTACAATCATTCGCAACATTCGTTATTATAGACATAATTGAAATATTATCTCGTCACGTTTCAATCATGTAGGTTTATGTTCGAGTGTGTAGTTTATATTCATAGTCTGACAATACAAGTATTTGTTATTATTAAGACCATGGTTTGTGAAACTGACCTGAGCACCGATCCCGTATTCGCGAGAATCAACAGCTAGTCCAAGTTCTATATTGGCCTGGACTGTGTCATGGCCTTGGTCCTGCAGATTATAGGCTTGAAGTTTGTGACCAAGGCCAATGCCTCTTCCTTCATGACCTCTAAGGTAAACAACAACTCCTCGACCGGCTTGCTCAATTAGCTGCATTGCCAAGTCCAACTGGTTGCCGCAATCACACCGGGCTGATCCGAATATGTCCCCTGTCAAACACTCTGAATGAACTCTTACCAGCACATCTTCTCCGTTCCCAATGCTTCCCTGTCGATGTTTGATAGAAATTTAGCAGAAGTTTAGCACATATATTTCCAATCACCAAATGATCCTTCTTGTTTTTGTACAAGAAAGGTTCATGCATATACCTTCACAACAGCAACATGTTCTGTTCCATCTAGCTTTGAGTTGTAGCAATAAGCCTGAAACAAACCCCACTTTGTAGGTAAACGAGAAACTGCTTTTCTTTCAACCAATTTTTCCCTCTTTCTCCTGTACCTATTAGCATAACATACTATATGAGCAAAATCATAGTTCTAAATCATTCAAGGCAAAACTTTCTAAGAAATTTTTATATGTGGTTTAGTAGATTGTTTACCTGATCAAATCAGTTATGGAGACAATTGGAATGGAGTGGTCCAATGAGAGTTTCCTTAAATTGGGCAAAGAGGCCATAGAGCCATCTTCTGCATCAACTACAGCTGAGAGAACAGACACTGGCCTCAAGCCTGCCAGAACAACCAGATCAACCGAAGCCTCAGTGTGGCCTGCTCTCCTTAGAATGCCGCCATTTCGGTACTTGAGAGGAAACACATGGCCAGGCCTTCTAAAGTCCTGTGGCTTAGAATCATGAGATGCGAGAGCTACCACAGTCTTTGCCCTGTGTACAGCTGACACTCCAGTAGATGTTCCAACTTTTGCATCCTTCAAACACAAACAAAAAAATAATAATAATAAGTAAAGGTTTGCTTCTTGTTAAATTGCAGCCTATGTTTTAAAAATGATGCAGAATTCTGAGGCGTTTGCAAAGGATTACCACTGTGATTGTGAATGTGGGGGCAGATGAGTCTTCTTCCTCAGTCTCTGGTGACATCAGAGGAAGCTTCAGTCTTTCAAGATCCTCCTCCTTCATGCCTACAGAGACAATCCCAGACCCTTGCTTGATCAGGAATGCTACGTCTTTCGGATTTGTGAATGATGCTGCCATGACTAGGTTTCCTTCCACTTCCCCACTTTCATCATCTACAACAATCACAAACTAAACATAAAAAAGACCGGTTAACATGAAATTCACCGTGTAGCAAATCATATATTCAAACAAGCATCGATATTGTTCACAACTTAACTATTTTAAGTCCTATTAAACCCAAACAGTGGAATTTTAACTTAAAAATCATTCGACAATGTGAATCTAATGTCATTGACTCATAGCTTGAATTGAGCTACAAAACCTCAGCACATGCTTATCTACGTACACATAATATTCAATGAAATTCACAATAAGATTAATTGTTCTACCAAAAAAAAAAACCAAAAGATTAATTGTATTTGTAATTCCCAAGAGCAATAACACTTCCAACCTTTCCTTGGCGTAATGCGTTAAGAGCCTGCTCTATGGATGAGTAGCCCTCAGATGGGCAATCAGGGTCGCCCTCAGCATCACTAACAAAGAAATCAATGGTCTCTGGTGTGATCTCAGCATCCAACGTCCCAAATGGCACTGCTGAAGCTGCCTCATCCAAGCCACCCAACAAAGAACCATTTTGATCAATTCCCCTTAGATTATTAGCATCGCCAAAAAGGTCCCCAGCTGCTCCAAGGCTACTACTTCCAGACACCCCAATAGCCCAAGTTGTTGGATTCAACCACCTTTGCCTGTACAGGCATTGACGAACCACAAGAGACCGATGCACACTGTGACAGAATCACCCGAATTATGAGTTCAAATTTCATGAACGACAGTTTTTTATTAATTAAAAAAAGATAACAATGAGAAAGAACCTCGAGCTAGTGAGGATATAGGGGAAGAGGGGGTGAGGAATTAAAGCATCCATGAACAGAGGGATTTGAGAGACTTCAACTTCTTCTCTAGTTGTTTTCTCTAGGAATCAGAACTTGCATATTTGTGTGCTGCACGAAGGGAAGAAAAATCCCACCTCTAGTTTCGGATGTGCTTGCAAGCTTTTGCTCTCAGAGCCGTTATCCAAAACTTGAATAAATTGTACGGAATTGTGAGCCACATTATTTTCTGCATAAATTTGGTTGGTGTGATGGCGACATAAAAAGAATTGGATGCTGCTGTCAGTTAGATTATCCTCAAACAAATTGTAGTTTTGGAGCAAAAGGATGATGATTAGAATAAATGCAAGAGACAAAAAAATTAACCATAATTTGTACCTTTAATCACTCACGCTTAATGAATAGTTCAGCCATTTCATTAAAAAGATAGACCGAGGTGCAAGTTATGACTCTTTTTCATTTGACGTGGTGGTGTGTAAGTCATAACCTTTTTTCATTGAGCTAGACTCTATCAACAACTGATTGAATTTAATAACTTATTATGCGCGTAAAATATACTTTTATTTTTTATGAGAATAAAGGAAAACAACACAAACCTAGACCCACAGGGGCATGCAGACCAGAAAAGGTGAAGGTAAAGGGAACTATGTGCGTAAAAATTGTGTGTCCTCCAATCCTATCAAACTATTTTTTCATCTTAATTACATTTCTGTATTCTGGATCGATTTCCAAAGAATTGAAAACACATCAACCGTTATTCTGTAACATCATCAAACAGTAACATCATCAAACAGCAGATGAGGGTTGACCAAATGAACGGTTGATCTTGTAGTGTACCAGAACAACCTTTCTTCAACCCAAAAAGTCCAAGTTGGACAAAGCACCCGTCTTCGGGACCTGCTGACATGTCCACACTTTTTAAACCCAGAGAAAGCGAAAATGCTTCAACAGCCTTCCCACAACAAAACACAGAGAAATAGCCGCCGGCGATTGCGAAACGCTGCTCACAGTCGCTGACAAAATTATATTAAATTAAATACAAACAAAAAAAGAAAGAAGCTTTTTAAACCCTCTCCCGCCACGTATCCCCAAGCTCTCTCTTTCCCTATTTGATCCCCAACCCTCGGGCCCCACATCATTTCTCCGGCGACCAAACGGCACCGCATTGACGCGACTTTCCAAGCGATAGCCAGTCAGCTACGCTCTTCGTTATCGGGCCATGGCCGAAACGGCGCCGTTATCGATTGTTACTCAGCCGAGCAAGCTATGGAAGGGGGTTTTCGCCGTGGCCGGAATCATGACCACGCTCGTCACCTACGGCGTTCTCCAGGTCCGAATTTCTCTCGCATTCCTCCATCTCTTCGAATCGATCTCCATTGTCATCATTTTCATGGCGAAAAGCTTGAATCTTGCTCCGTTTTCGTGCAGGAAAAGATTATGAGAGTCCCGTACGGGGACGACAAGGCGTTTTTCAGGTACTCGTTGTTTCTCGTCTTCTGCAATCGCATTACAACGTCGGCGATCTCCGCCGGAGCCTTGTTGGCGAGCAAGAAGGCTTTGGATCCCGTTGCTCCGGTCTACAAGTACTCCCTTGTATCGGTTTCTAACATATTAACCACTACATGTCAGTATGAGGTGAGCTGTGGGCTTTAATTTGGTAAAACATGTATTGTTTGTTTTGGTTTTGATGATTTGGTGCATTTTGGTGGCTGCAAATTCTTGTTGCAGGCTCTCAAATATGTCAGCTTTCCTGTTCAAACACTTGCAAAATGTGCCAAGATGATACCTGTAATGGTGAGAAGAAGACATTGTCTTTAGTTTTGGTACTTGATTGTACTATTTATGAATAGTTATATCTGTTTGCTTAATTTTTATATGATTTTGTTTTTGAGTACTTGAGGCTCTAACATAAATCAGGTGTGAAGTGTTTATCAAGTTGAGTGACATTTTGTTCTTATTTAAAGTTTTGAACCATAAAAAAATCCTGAAAGCATTCAGCGTATTTAGTGTACTTGATGACAAAGAACACCACATGTACTAACTAGAAGATAGATAAAAGAAAAATGGATAAATTACTTTGCTAGCACTTCATGAGTTGCTTTCTGAATAGCCATCCCTTCTGAATTAACCAGCTAGTTTAGGGAAATGAACAAGAAACCAAACTGTTTGGTATTGCTCAGAGTGTCATACATCTTATGATCTCGGATGATTTATGATCCTGCCTTTGCGTAGGATGAGGAGGAAGGTGTGGCAGGTGGAGCTGTGAAAGTTTAGTTTATATGTTAACTTTACATTAATAGCATTCTAGGTGCCTGTAAGAAGTCATCAATCATGATGATGATTTTGAATATGCCCGATACTTGTCGAAAAGAAAAAGGTTGGCCCTTTATATCCACTATATTAGTGAATGTCTACATATCTGAAAATTTGGTATTCCCTGTTAAACTAATACAAAATGAACACCTAATGCAAAAGCTTAAACAATGGGAAGATACATTGATACTTATACTCACACTAGCACTCCCTCAGCTTTAGGACAGATTGAAGTTTACAACCTATGAAGTTAGCTGTTGAAGCCCAAGGGTTGATGGGAAAGGTCAAACATATAGTATGGAACAAAATTGGCACTAACCACTATGTAAGGACAAAAGCTGATAAACAGGCTTTGAATGGTTAGTGGGTTCCAAATGTTTGAGCGTGCAAGTTGAGCTTGAAGTGAGACTCGAGAAGTTTACTAATCTAAAATATTCTTAGTGACTTCATTATCGTTTTTCACAAAGAACAAATGATCTTATTTTCTTTGGTTTGACATTTCATGCTGTTATTTTTTTTATGCAGGTTTGGGGCACTATCATTATGCAAAAGAAATACAAGGGACAGGACTATTTGTTGGCATTTCTAGTGACAGTTGGCTGTTCAATATTTATTTTATATCCGGTATGGCCCTAGTCTCTGATTACCTGCCGACTTCCTTAAAATTTTCCACTGAGGCATGCACATGCAAATGATTATATTTTGAAAAGTGGTAAATAATTGTCTGCATGCTACCACTTTGCAATACTTGTAAATGCTGTAGTCTCTGATTCCCAGTGCAAGTTTCTTTAGTTTTCTGAATCAGGGGTGCACATGCGGATGATGGTATATTGGGAACTTGCAACAAATGTCAGCAATTTTGCATGCAGACTTATAAACTTCCATTCAATTTCTTTCTATATGTAATCTCATGCAAGATTGGAATACCCAAAAGTAAACTTTTGCCTTTGAAGTGTCTTGAACAATGGCTACTGTATGGTTGTGCTTATTGATATTATTGTATATATGGAATTGTATTGTTTCTTCATGGAGAATTCTCTAATTCATTAAATTCTATGTTTTATGCTCTTGTACTTATTAGTTTTCAAGTGGGTTCAAGGTGTTTTCCTTTAGTTTCATAGTTGCCTTGGAACTGTAAGAATTGTCATCTCTCAATTTCAAAGGAAAAGATTCATTCCAGTTCGGGTTGCTTATCATAAGGAATTGGGTAACTTCTGTACACTTGCTACCTTCATGCATATCTTAGTATGATCACAATGTGTGAGGGCATTTGACAAATAGATAGGGTGTTCTATGACCTAAAAGCAATAAACTTCTAACATTTAGCAACGGGATATATATGACTCATTTGCTTGTTTTCTGAAATGGTCTAATTAGTTAGAGGAGATTCGATCTTTGTTCATGCATGGGACTGTTGTGTGAGATCCTTTTGTTTGGTGATGCACAAAATCTGGGTTAGTATTGTAGTTCTTTGATATAAATAGAAATAATTGTTTATGCTTTTGATTGTAGGCAGGATCTTCCGAGATTGGTCCATCTGATATATATGGTAGAGGAAGAGAAAATACTGTATGGGGCATTTCCCTTATGATTGGTTATCTTGGGTATTAATTTGAACCCTCTGTTTATTGGATTAATTAGTTATGCTTAATTTTAAATTTGTTTGTTGCTAGCTGCTAAAATGAACATACTAAATACAGTTCAGTACAATTCAAATATATTAATTTATATGAAATTAGTACCTGTTATACTTACTTTGATAAAGGTGTGCCATTGAACTTTTTCTTGATGCTTATATCTATCTCTGAGGCAAGTGAGACACTTAGACTATCAAAATCAGATTGCTAGGATAACAATAATTTATACCAATGCCACCCCATTATACTAAATTGCTTTAAATGCTCCTTTACAGAAGTAAAACATACCAAAACAAGTAATTTAAAGTTTCGCACTTGTAATTGATTATGAGTGTACCACTGTGGCAGCATCGATGATTTTGTGATTGTATATTTTCCTTTTGCTTCAATTTTCCACTGGTTAGCAATAACAAAAATGTTTATGCAACAACGATATATGGAACCAAAATTTTATATATTTAGTTTCTCATTTCTGTTCTAACAGGTTTGATGGCTTTACAAGCACGTTCCAAGATAAACTTTTTAAAGGCTATGATATGGAGATACACAATCAAATATTTTACACTGCATTCTGTTCTTGTGTTCTCAGCTTGACAGGTAAGATCCTTTTTCTAATCTTGTTGCTCCATTAGTAGTTATGTTAATTGCGCTGGGGGATATTTCATAGTGGGGTTGTCTGTGCTTCTTATTGCTGAATGGGATTCGTTTGTTCATATGTTGTGGATTTTGTATCATTATCTTGATTGACGCAGGATGCATAGTCAAATTTCAAAGTGATCCAAGCATTGTTGTGTTTGTGTTCTACTTGAAGGTTGTGAATTTCACTATCAGGCTGTAGGTACCAAGCAATCATAAATTTGTTTATCGATCGATAATCTACAATTTTAGCTCGTACATCTAGTTAATATGCTTATGCTAGTATGTTAGAACCTTGTACTAGTTGTATAGTTGATTAATCTTTTAAGTCTGTTTGGTTTATGTGGATAAAGGAAGATGCCGTCTACACTAATTTGCTGATGGCATGGAAAATCTCGCTTGCAAATATTATTTGTTAAACATATTTAACCTATTGTCTAGAAGATCTTGTACTAGTTGATTAACATAGGAGGCTTTGCTGACTTGAAGCTTTGAAACCCTGACCCCTTCATGAGGAGGAGAAACCCGTTGTCTAACTTGATTAATCGCTCATTGTTGTTCAAAATGAATGGTTTCATTGTAAGCCACTGGTTGATTGCTGATCGGGTGTTTAAATATTTTATGAGTTATTTAAAATAATCTAACGTACAAGCCTCCTTTATTTATTTATTTATTTATGGATTTGATTTGTTTCTTTTGCATTGAAGTGGTGGGTTATTTACTGTGCTAAATTTTCAGGTCTTATATTACAAGGTCAGCTGCTTCCAGCAATCCACTTTGTTTCTAGCTACAATGACTGTTTCTTTGACATTGCATTGCTTTCCACTGTAAGAGATCTTTTCTTCCTATTATGGTATCTGTTTTTTCTTATTTAATTACTTTGTATTCATTTTAGCAGTTGTTTTTAATTTTTTGGTGCTTATGTCCATTGTTCAAGTCTCTCTCTTTCCTATCCTGTCCAGTTTTATTTTTCTTGCCTCGTCTTCTCCTCTGTCTCTTGTTTCTCCTTTCTTTTCCTTGGTTAATTACAAGTGGTCTGTGTTGCAGGTAGCAACAGCTAGCCAATTTTTCATTTCTTACACGATTCGCACATTTGGTGCTCTCACATTTGCCACTATAATGACCACACGACAGGTGAATCATATCTCTGCAAAATAATCCTTGAATTTTTTTTTTGTTCTCAGTTCTCATGTATCCATGCTTCTAATAAATGGTTTTTTCTTTCTCTTTGGCAATGAAGTTGGTCAGCATTATGCTATCATGCTTGTGGTTTTCACACCCCCTTAGCAGGGAACAATGGATTGGAGCTGTAAGCTTCAACTCAAACCTAATTTTATTTTGCCCTATTTTGGATTTCCTGAAACCCAATAACTCTGCTTTTATTACGATGATCAGGTCGTTGTCTTTGGTACCCTCTATGCAAAAAGCTTCCTGAGAAGTGCACCAAAGCCTTCACCTTCCCAACAAATGCAGAATGGAGCTTCTCTTCCAGTGAAGGGGATCCCTTGATAGTGGTTGGGTTACCAGTTGCCATAATATGTTGGACTAGGTACTGCCTCTAACTTTGACCAATGTGCAGCTTTGGTTTTGCTAGTGTAGAGCTGCAACCTACGAACAAGCCTTCGATGTGGTGAAATTGATCTAAATATAGACTATAGACCACACACATGCATACGGATTCTAGAAGCAAGAAGTCTCATTGGAGACCTACGACTCATAGAGATGATCAATTATAGACTAACTAAAGGAGCAAGGAAGTTTTTTTTTCTTATATACTTTTTGGAATACACTACTCGAAAATGTATAATGCAACTGCGCAAGCAACATTTCGTTCGGAAGTAGAAATAGAAGGAAGAAAAAAAGTTTTTCCCTTTGATTGAATTTTCTTTTCCTATTTGAGATCCGTTCTGTTCTCCTCCAATCAAGTCTCTAAGAATATTTGGTTTTCTAGCTCGTTAGGGATGATGTATTTTTGACATTAAGTGATTTTGATTCTTGTTTAACTTCCTATGGGAATCTGGTCTTATTCTCTCAAGGCAAGTTTAGAAAGCAAATGGAAGTGTACATGGTTTTATTGTTTGTCAATGAAATAGAAGAATATTGAATCTATAACGATTTAAAGAAACCTAAAGTAGATTGTAATTACAATTCAAAGAATATTTGGTTTTCTAGTTTTTTCTTTTTTGAAATTAACTAATTTTGTTGTTATTTAACTTCTTATTGACTGCGTTCTATGCAGACTTTAATTTCACATTACTATTAAATTTGTCTGAAGAGCTAGAGTAGTATCCGATCCTGTGTTTTAGTGGCTGAATTCTGGCCTAAATTTTATTGTTAATAGCTCAATCATTTCTTCACGCCAAAATCAGGTCTTCAAATATTATGCGCTCGAGTTCTTATCAATGTTTCGAGTTGGAGAATGAATTGTGAACTTCTGAAAAAAGAAATTAATTACGCTAGCTATTTGCACCCGGAAAAAAACAGGTTGCTATTTTCACCCGAAGAAAAAAGAAAAAATAGTTATACTAGTTTGATCCAATGTGTTAAGTTTACATGCATAGTTAGCCGAATATTTAAAAAGTATAAATAATTTATTTTTGGTTATTCGTTAATCATCTATGATACACTTTATTTCTTGTGGAAGTGTTAGATTCTGATGTAAACCCAGTTTCTTTTGAACAAAATTACTATCGTTTGGCCAAAAAAATTGTTCAAAATGTATAAATAAATAAATTTGTTTTTTTGTTTTGTTATAGGTCGGATTTTACATGTGGACGAAAGTTGTGTATTTTCAGTCCACCGAACTTTTTGGGGCCGGATCTGGGCTCAAATATTTCAGATATTTAATGTAAACGAACGCACACAAGAACAACAAAGTGGCTGTAGTTTAGTGGTAAGAATTCCACGTTGTGGCCGTGGAGACCTGGGCTCGAATCCCAGCAGCCACACACTGTTTTTAATTTTTCTTCAGTTTTTAAAGACGTAATTTAATTTGTCTTTGGGATAAGCATTGTATTGAGGAATTTACAAAAAAAAAAAGAGGTGACATGGAACTCAAATGCTCCGATTTCATTCTCTATCTAGTATTGTGGGCTTTCATGCCCTTGTTAAAAAATATATTTTTTAATATTATATAGAATTTTTGTTGTGCATAGTCTTGTTTATGTTTATGTTTTTATAAAATATTTGCATAGTCTTGTTTACTTTTTTTTCCCTTTAAAATGAAATTGATGTATTATATATATATATATATTTTATATAACATTTGTTTCAAGCATGAAAGGCAATGATATAAACAATGCCAACCCAAAAATTAAATGGACAAAAAAACTTTGCAAATGAAGTAATATGTTGCTTTCCTTATTGGAATTATAACATGAAAGTGATTTTGCATATTAGTTATTATTTTCAGTGAAACTGCTAGTTGGAGGAGCTCGAGGGCAGTTTGGGCACTTTGGGTGACGACGAGTGTTCCAATACTTGCTCAAACATCTTTTACCCTATTGTTGTATGATTAGATAACCAATTGCCATTAGAGATAATTCAATTTGCACTCATAATTTTTATGTATTATTTAATTATATTTCTCAGAATTCTATTGTATTTTTGGATGGCTGCTGGGTTTTGATTTTTCAATATATTAAAATTTAAAGTTTGGGGTTAACTTAAGTAGGGATCCCGAAGCCTCTACATTTACACGTTGTGCATTTCGCAACATCTAAACTATCTAACTGTCTAAAACATGACACATTATCTGTTTAAAATTGTTTTTCTTTTCTATAAGAAAAATTATTTAAAACCAATAATTTTTTTTTATTGTTTAAATAAAATAAAAATAAAAACAAAAACAAAAAACCACTCCTTCTAAGCGAGAGGTGAGGGGGAGGGAGGTTGACACAAATCATCACAGCATTGATGATTAAAATTATTTGTATATATTTCACGACAATATGCAAATGGGCAAGTGAGAGAGATATGGACGTAATATAACAAACTATTAATAGTTGTACTTCTATTTCTTTTAATTTTGGATTTTACAAATTTTAATTGAATTTTTAAGTTATTGGATTTCGTTTTTAAAGTTTAATGATGTGTCATTTTTTAAGCAATTAGATTATTACAATAGTTGAGATGTTGCGAAAATACGAGTAAATGAGCAATATGTAAATGTAGAAATTTAAGATCCTTTAAATAGACATGTGTCAACAAAATAGACAGAGGATATAAGGGGACAACAAATCTGCTCTCCGGGTAAGGGGTTGTTATTATTGGAGGAGGGAGGTCGTGGAAGGGGTTTTCGGGTACTGACTGAGGTCGTGGATAGGTTACATGGGTAAACCCATTTTCTTTATGTTTTCCAATTTATTATTATTATTTTATGAATTATTTACAATTGACTTTAATATTTTAAATTATTTGGCTATTAAAAAGGTGAAAACAGTTTTATGTGCACATCTTGTGACATGTTTTAACGGAAAATTTAATAGACATAGACCGAAATGGGACATTGGCACTAAAATGAAAGTGGGTGGTAAATTGCCAGAAAAGGAAAAATGTATTGGGCATAAGATTTCATGTGTTTGGATAAAAGGTATTCAACAAAATTATCAAACCGTGTTCAGTTAATATCTATATATTTTTTGAGAAATTCTAAAATTGCATTCATAATTTAGCCAAAATAGTCACTAACTACAAAGGGCCATTACAATATTCATACAAACTAGCTAGTTACTATCCATACCTAAAAATAAGATATTCAAATAATATGACACCTCAAAGATAATATGATATGATCCTGATAATATAGAAGAAAAAAAGGTATCCCACCAAAAATAAAAAATAAATTTGAAGATTAGCCCAATCGTTCATCCATCTCCTGGTCTTTGGATTAGTACATTACCTTATTAAATCAGGTCACTTCACCTCATCTCGTACTGAATCTATTCCCAACTTTATTTGATCCTTTTGGTATTTCTCTATTTGCTTTTAAAAAGTCTTTTATTCTTTCCCAAATATAATTTATTTTAAACTGTTTACAAACAACATTAATGGTTTTTTCTTTTTATAAAAAAAAGGTATAAATTAATTTTTAATACAAACGATAGTCTAAACTTGAAAGGGAGGGTTTCTTACACACAAACATACTACCAATGTGTCATGAAGGTTTGAACTTGAAACCAGATATGAAAGTTAATGTCTCTTTTCACTCAGCTAGACCTTATTAGCAAAATAATATAAATTATTAAATAAGATAAAGTACGACATTTTACCAGTTTTTTCGTTTTCTCTTATCTATCTTTTTGTTTTCTCTGATTTATCTTTTCGTTGTAAACCTATTTATTGGAGTCCATAATAAAAACTCATTCCTAATTATGCAACCTTATCTAAATTTAGGTACAATTGTTATTATAACACAACTCTATAATCAAATATGGGAACTCTCTTCTTTCCAAATAAGTTATCACTCCTTATCCTATTTATATAATAAATTGTTACAAAAGTAAAAAAGAATCACATAATACTAAAAACTCATATGAACTTGTAAAAAAACTTGCGTTAAATTAAATAAATACGAACTAGATTTAGGATAGGAACGTAACTAAAGTGGGTAATTTGTTAGCAAAGTGATCCAATAATTTTACATGTTCTAATAGTATAAATTTGATTTGATTATAATCATGAATAAAAATGATACTTCAAAAATGTACCTACCATTGACTAGATATCAATAAATAAATAAAAATTAATATGGAGCAATATATATATGATTTAAAAAAATTAAAGAAATAGGATATAGAGAAAGAGCAAATTTTATGCATAAAATAGTGTAATAGAACTATCCTAAGTCTCTTTGAATTTGAACCAATCCCCTCCCATTCGGGATTTAATTTTCTACAAGAAGTAGAATCAAATTACCAATTTAATTACATCTTATCCTAAATTTAATCTCAATTAATCCTTTTCCAAATGAGACTCTTACTCTCCCCGCCCCCTCCTATATAATGTACACGCCCAACCACATGCACTTCTCATCGTCCTTCAGCTTGATCATATACTTTCAGTCATTTTTCTCTCGTTTTGGGTTTTGTGATTTGGGTTTCTGGGTTCACAGAAAAATCGTTTAGAATCAATGGAGATTGATCTGTCACCAAAGTTGGCCAAGAAGGTGTACGGTGGAGATGGAGGGTCCTACTTTGCTTGGTCCCCATCTGAGCTTCCCATGCTCCGTGAAGGTAACATTGGCGCTGCCAAGCTTGCTCTTGAGAAGAATGGGTTTGCTCTCCCCAAGTACTCTGATTCTGCCCAGGTCGCTTATGTCCTCCAAGGTATCGACTTTTTTTCTGTTTTGTTTTGTTATTGCGATTTTCATAGTGCAGAATTCTTGTTGATTGGTTCAGTTTTTCAATTCTGATTTCATTGAATGGATTTGGATTTCGAAAATTTACCCTTTTGGCTTTTGGTGCATTATAACATATATGGATTTTCATGATCGGGTTGGTCTTATCTGTTTTCTTGTTTGTTTTGCTTAATTTTTGTAGATCATGAAATTAATGGAGGAGATCATGTGTTAAAGTGATTTGGTTGTTTGCTTTGGGAATTATGAAATTCATAGATGAAGATGTTATGATTGCATCTTTTCTTTTAAACTATTCACACCTTTTTGTACATTATAATATATAGGTGTTTTGAATGATATTGCTTTTATATCTGGGCTCTCAGCTCTGTTACTATCTCTGTTTTCTTCATAAATAAACAAATTTTTTTTTTTTTTTCTTCTTCATATGTTTAAATTCAACTGGAAACTTCAATAAGGTGAAATTCCGGATTAGCAAATTAATAGGCTAATTATTATGTTTTGAATTCTGTTTTTGTTTGATTTTAGTTTAACTTTGCTTTTCTTGGGTTCCTTTAGGTACTGGTGTAGTTGGGATTGTCCTCCCTGAGAAGGAGGAGAAGGTTCTTCCAGTTAAGAAGGGTGATGCTATTGCCCTCCCATTTGGAGTTGTTACTTGGTGGTACAACAAGGAGGAGACTGAGTTTGTAGTCCTTTTCTTGGGTGATACTTCAAAAGCCCACAAGAGGGGTGAGTTTACTGACTTTTATCTGAATGGCTCCAATGGCATTTTCACTGGCTTCTCAACTGAGTTTGTCGGTCGAGCATGGGATTTGGAGGAGGATGTTGTGAAGACCCTTGTTAGCAAGCAATCTGGCAAGGGCATAGTTAAGGTTAGCGGGGCTAACTTGCCTGAACCAAAGAAGGAACACCGAGATGGCATGACATTGAACTGTGAAGATGCTCCTCTGGATGTTGACATTAAGAATGGTGGAAGAGTTGTTGTGCTGAACACTAAAAACCTTCCTTTGGTTGGTGAGGTTGGGCTTGGTGCTGACCTTGTTAGGTTGGATGGAAGTGCTATGTGCTCCCCTGGATTTTCTTGTGACTCTGCCCTGCAGGTGACTTATATTGTTAGGGGCAGTGGCCGTGTCCAAGTTGTTGGAGTCGACGGTAAGAGGGTCTTGGAAACAACTATCAAAGCTGGTAATTTGTTCATTGTTCCGAGGTTCTTTGTTGTTTCGAAGATCGCTGATCCAGAAGGCTTGGAATGGTTTTCTATCATCACTACTCCCAAGTAAGTATTTTGTTCTTTACATTATCAGATATTCTTAGTGTTTCTTATATGTCTGCAATGTGCTTTTCTCTCTTCTCTGATTTCGATTTCATTGTTCTTGATTTACGCTCTGCTTGTTAAACTTTTTCTTCCATCTACATTTATTAGCTCTTCTCTAAAACCTTCTTAAAACCCTTTTTAGTGTTGATCCACACCTTGCTTGATGTTTAATTGTTCCGTTCTCGTGAGGTTTCCTTAATCTGCAATTGTTTCTGTATCAAAAACTTATCATTGGGGGCAAGTGTGGTCCTTTACCAAAGTTTTTCAAAACTTGGTGTTCAACAATTTGCTGATTCATTTGTTTTCTGTGCTGCAGTCCCATATTCACCCACTTGGCTGGAAGCATTGGTGTTTGGAAGGCTTTGTCTCCTCAGGTGCTTGAGGCTGCCTTCAATGTGGATTCGGCTACAGAGAAACTTTTCCGATCGAAGAGGACTTCTGATGCAATCTTCTTCCCCCCACCCAATTAAGCTTAGTAGAAACTTTTCCAGTTGAAGAGTACTTCTGATGCAATTTTCTTGTTTATGTTTGCTAGTTTCTTAATCCGAATAATTTAATTAGTATGGATTTGCTTTGGCGTTGTAATTAAATTTTAGACTTCTATTATATATATATATGATGAGTTTTGGGGTTTCCTCAATATTATTGATCTCACTAGGAAAGTCCACTCCAAGTCCAACATCCTTTTTTCTTGAATGTTGCCCCAAAGTATACAATATCAATATCGAATCATTGAATAATATGAGAGATGAAAGAAGATAATTACAGGGTTTAGTGAATTTTGGTGGATGTAAAGAGGTTGGTGGATACAACAAGATTACTTTTTTTTTCTTCTTTTTTTAGGTCTCTTTTTGCAAAAGGATAAACTTATCATCAATAAAAGTGAAAAAGTTCGAGATTAGCCTTATCATACCAGCATGCGCTACTTGGACAACATTTGAACTTGTTAAATCTGGTCGTCCTTTTTTTTTTTTTTGGGGGAATTGTTAATAAAGAATGAAAAATGTATAATGACTATTTTATAGTGTCAATTAACATCTTTTAATAAAAAAAATTAGTATTTATTTATCTTTTCTTGATAGACACGATAGAGGGAAGGAGGAATCAACATTGGGTGCAAAAGTAAATACACTTAACCACTTGAGTTAGAAATCTCTTGCATATCTATTTATCTTTTAGTCAAACATTAAAGCAACTTAAGGAAATGCCTAGCATTGTTGCATTATTGATTATTATTAAATAAGGTAAACAAGGAAATTGAAGGAGATTTATTAAATAAGTCCTACTCCGTTCACATAATTGGATAGAAATTTTAACATATCCTTGAATTGTAATGACAGTAAACTACATGGTGCGATTACCAGAATTGAAACTACAAGAACAAATGTGAAAATTTCATCAAACTACAAGGGCAAAAATGAAAATAGTTTACATATTAACGGAGAAATATAGAATTTGAATTTATCCCATATGCACTTAACTATGGTACTAATATTAACTCTTGAACTAATCTTCTTTCATCCCGGAATTCAAGAGCAAGTAAGTAGAATCAGATTATCCAATTTTAGTCGCATCCTATTCTAATTTTAATCCAAATGGTTGTTAATCCACAACTCTCTTCTATTATCTCTGTAACACATGGCTATCCTTATAGCCACTCTCACTCCTATATATGCACACCCAAATACACCTTCTTTTCATTCACTCACGCACAGCTTGAGCATATAATTCACTATTTTCTCGTTTTGGGTTTTGGGTTTTCTGGGTTGAGACTTAAAAATCGTCAAGAATGGAGATTGATCTTTCACCCAAGTTGCCCAAGAAGGTGCACGGTGGAGATGGTGGGTCCTACTTTTCTTGGTGCCCGTCTGAGCTTCCCATGCTCCGTGAAGGTAACATTGGCGCGGCCAAGCTGGCCCTTGAGAAGAACGGGTTTGCTCTCCCCCAATACTGCGATTCTGCCAAGGTCGCTTACGTCCTTCAAGGTATAATTTTGTTTTCGTTTCATGATCGGCTTGATCGTATTTATTTTTCTTGTTTGTTTGTTTGTTTGGTTGCTCATTTAGTTTTGTGGGCCATGGAATTCGTAGATGAAAAGTGATTTTAACTTTAACATCAAAGAAGATCTTGAAATTGTTTAATGAATAGTGATTGACTTTAAAATTAAATGAGATCACGTTTGTTTAATGTGGTATAATTGCGTATTTTATTATCTGGGATTTGTCATTATTATTATACCATATAGAATTTTGATGCCCTTCAACATTTTTTATTTTTATTTTAATGCCCTTGTTGAAATCAATTTAGCACCTACTCTGTTATTATGAGACCTTAGGAGCTTGTGGTAATTGTTATGTTTGAACTCTGTTTTCTTGTTTTCCTATAGGTAATGGTGTAGTTGGAATTGTGCTTCCTGAGAAGGAAGAGAAGATTCTTCCAGTGAAGAAGGGTGATGCCATTGCCCTCCCTTTTGGAGTTGTTACTTGGTGGTACAACAAGGAGGACACTGAGTTTGTAGTTCTTTTCTTGGGTGACACTTCAAAAGCACACAAAAGGGGTGAGTTCACTTCCTTCTATCTGAATGGCTCCAATGGCATTTTCACTGGCTTCTCAACCGAGTTTGTGGGTCGAGCATGGGATTTGGAGGAGAGCATTGTGAAGACTCTCGTTGGAAAGCAATCCGGTAAGGGTATAGTCAAGCTTAGTGGAGTTAACTTACCTGAGCCAAAGAAGGAACACAGAGATGGTATGACATTGAACTGTGAAGAGGCTCCTCTGGATGTTGACATTAAGAATGGTGGAAGAGTTGTTGTGTTGAACACTAAAAACCTTCCTTTGGTTGGTGAGGTTGGACTTGGTGCTGACCTTGTTAGATTGGATGGAAGCGCTATGTGCTCCCCTGGATTTTCTTGTGACTCCGCCCTGCAGGTGACTTATATTGTTAGGGGCAGTGGCCGTGTCCAAGTTGTTGGAGTTGACGGTAAGAGGGTCTTGGAAACAACTATCAAAGCTGGTAATTTGTTCATCGTTCCTAGGTACTTTGTTGTTTCGAAGATTGCTGATCCAGAAGGCTTGGAATGGTTTTCTATCATCACTACTCCCAAGTAAGTATTTGTTTCTTTACATTATCAGATGTTCTTAGTGTGCCTTGTATGTCTGCAATCTTCTTTTCTTCCATGTTTTATTGAACCATACTCTTGCTGCTTGGAACACACACATGTAAATTTATTCCCACCACACACGGAAGGCATAATTCAGAAATATTTGGCACTTTCTTAAAAACTTTTTAGTGTTGATCTATGGTAAGCATAAAAAGTTACAACTTAACTTGGTGTTTAACATGTTGCTAACACATATTTTGCTGCAGTCCCATATTCACCCACTTGGCTGGAAGCATTGGTTGTTGGAAGGCTTTATCTCCTCAGGTGCTCCAGGCTGCCTTCAATGTGGATGCAGATACAGAAAAACTTTTCCGGTCGAAGAGGACTGCTGATGCTATCTTCTTCCCTCCACCAAAGTGAACAAGTTTAGCTTATATCTAGTTTCATGGTCCAAATAAAGGCATTTTGCAGTTAGGGATTTCTTTGGCTTCGTTTTAAAACCTTCTTCTGGGGAGATTTCATGTTAGCTATTATGGTTTAATTTTGGAACTTTCATAAATGTTAATAGTAGTGGCTTTTGGACATGCCATATTGCTTATAAAATCAATACCAATTTCGTACTCTGTTTAATTGAAGATGATTTAGCTGCATATGCGCTTTGCATGTTGGAATTCTTGAACTTGCTTGAGATGGCTTTTGGGTGTCAAAGAGCTAAATTTGTGGCTTTAGCCCACTACTGGAGATAACCTAAGTTTTGCCCAAAGGCCCCAACCTCCCATCCAGATCGATTCCTTCAGCCTTTTGTGTGTAGGGAGGCTAGAATGAGGGGGGATTTTGTGAGCAGTTATAATTAGGGTGGTCCTTAATAGCCATTCGATCTAGTGCATAATTATTATTGGAATGTTGTGTTGAACTCTCATTGTAACCCCTCAACATAGACCCTTATTAAAAAAGCTCCTTCATGTTGATATACCCCAGCCTCGCCCATAAGTTATGGCCCATAACAACCTCCTCACATCCCCGAGTCTCGCCCTAATGTTGCCCAATCATTTATTGTTTATCAAAATAAATAATCATGTTTTTTTAATTATTAAACTTACTTTTGAATTTCTTCAATAATTTTTAATTTATTTTTGGGTTAAATACTTTTTTGTATCACTGGGTTTGACATGAAAATTCAATTTGGTCACTAAGAAATTGTTTTAACCAAATTGGTCACTGTGTTTTCAATTTATAGGCATTCTGTAATCTCCATTAAGTGCAGTTTTCTTCCTCTAACTCAACGAGATAGGTTATATTATATATGCTCTTAGGGTTTAAAAAATTAGGGGAAATCTAGAGTTGAAATCGACATTGTGAGGTATAAAGAAAATAAAAAAGTCAAACCAAATTAAAATGAAATCAACAACTCGGCAATATTTTTTGGTGTTTAATCACCTTGATTATGTTTCCTTGCCATCCGAAATCACAATACATTTCTCATTCAATCGATTCAAGCTTTAATATAGCATCCAATAAGTGACCTTATACGTTACAATTTTGATTTCAACCCAAGATTTCACTCAATTTGTTAAACCCTAATAACACAAAATACCCTAACTCGTTGTGTTAGAGGAAGAAAACTGAACGTGCTTCCTTCAAAAAATAAAAATAAAAACAAAAACTGAACTTAACGGAAGATAACAGAATATCTATAAATTGTATTCTTTGGGAAACACAGTAAACAATTTGGGTAAATTTTTTTCTTAGTGACCAAATTATCTTTCCGTGTAAAATCCAGTGATCAAAAAGATATTTAACCCTTTATTTTTTTGGAATATTTTAATTGCTTTTAATAACAAATTGATGAAATATCTATAAATTGTAAAGGGTTACTTTCGATTTAGTATCCTGAACTCTTACCTTTAAGGCACGTTTGCTCCTGCACTCTCAATTTTAACGATTACATACCCTATGCTTTTCAATTTTTGGCAATATGGTTTCGGTGTTAACTTCAACATCAAAATTTCAGTTAATTGCTAGCATGGCAGGCATGAGTCTCACCTATTCACTTATTTTGATCTCAGTTGAAGAGAATTTTTAGGTAATTGGTGTCTTCCAACCCATAAAGAACATAGTACACGCATTAATACCGAACCATTTTTTAACAGAATACCCTTCAACTGACATTAGAAGAAATGAATAGGTGGGACCCAAGCTTGTCACACAAGCAATTAACGAAAATTTTGACCATGAAGTTAACGCCGGAACCTGATTGCACAAAATTGAAAAGCTTAGGGTATGTAATTGTTAAAATTGAGAGAGCAGGGTCAAACATACCTTAAGGCCCCGTTTGGTTCATGAGAAAGTAGACTTGAGGATGGGAAATTAATGGCTTTCTCATGTTTAGTAAGTTCAAACATGAGAAATCGTTGCCTTGCACATGGAAAAGTAGGGGGAAAGTAAAGCCCTCCTCACCCCTTGAGTTTTGTTTTCCTCCTCATGGGGTTGGGAAAATGAGCCAACATTAAATACACATTTTTTATGACCATATTATCCCCATTAACAATTTAGAATTACAATATAGCATTAAATGCATTCTTTTTTTATATTTGATTTTGTATGGGTATAATTGAATAATTAAAAGAAATTTGTTTTACATTCCTACACAAACCAAATATGTGAAAGGAAATAAAGTGATATTTCTTGGTTACTTTCCTAGGATTACCAAACATGGGAAATGAATCTCCATTTCCCAACCCTTGAGAAATGACATGAGAAGTGATTTCCCCTCAAATCCGTTTCGTGAACCAAACAGGGCCTAAAGGTAAGAGTTTAGGGTACTAAATTGAAATTAACCCAATTGTAAATTACTGTGACCAAATGGACTAAATTTTTTCTCAGTGACCAAATTGAAATTTCATACAAAATTTGGTATCAAAAAAAGTTTTTAACCCAAAAAAAATAACAAGTAGTAATATAATTAATAAAAAAAGAGCATTTTTTTGGTCCGATTAGTAATAGTAGAATGAAGAAAAGTTGACTAATGCTAGAAAAGAAAAGGCTTATTTACTGTTTCATCCATTGAAAAGGATTGTCGGTCTCACTATACCCTCTTAAACTGAAATTTTCTCACTTAACCTCCTAAATCTCTAAAAAATCATGAAATTTTCTCACTTTATCACTTCCGTCCATTTCTATCCACAAAACTGTTAAGTGTGCTGACTTGGCATGGGCATTGCCCCTCTTTTTATCTTCTCTTTGCGCTCTCCCTTTGTACCTCTGCCCCCTCTTCTCTCGCATCCCGAACTTAACCTCCATTGCATCCCACTCCTCCTCCCCTCTTCTCTCTTCTCTTTTCTCTCTGCCTCTCTCTTCTCTCTACCTTTCTCTTCTCCCCCTTCCCCTCCCCTCCCTAGACCCAACCCCCAACGCCCCTCCATCACATCCCAACCCCTCTCTCTGCATCTCTCTTTTCTCACCTCCATCGCACCCCACCCTATCCCTCATCTTCTTTCTTCTATATGTCTCTCACTCTCACTATCTTTGTCAAGAGAGAAGATGCGGAGTGGCTGTCGAGGAGATTTTTTTTTAAATTTTGAGTAGCGGTGGTTTGGATGTGTAGAGCAATTCCATGGAGGGTTACATTTAGGGTGGGGGTTGGGTCTGATGAGGAGAGGGGAGAGAAGAGAGAGACAGATAGAGGAGAAATGGACAGAGAAGAGAGAAGAGGGAGGAGGGAGGAGGGAGGAGGGGACGGGGTGGGTGTGGGGTGCGATGGAGGTTGGGTTCGGGAGGGGGAGAGAAGAGAGAGGAGAGGGAGAGAGAGAAGATAAGGAGCTAAAATTACTAGAATGTCCATGCCACGTTAGCACACTTAGGCTCTGTTTGGTGGGCTGGCTCAGACTGGTTAGGATGGGTTTGAAGCATTGGATTAGGCTGGCTTGGACTGGCAAGATTTTGAGTCATATCCAATTCATTCTTGCACCAAACGACAGACTGGAATTAACTTTATTATTTTTAATAAATCAAACTTTTATTTTAATTTTTTTTATTAACAATAATTCCAACTTTTTTTTATCAGATTGAAGCAAATCCCTCAAATTTTGCAAAAAGACTATAACCACATGCAAAATCCTAATCAAACGAAGAAGATAACTCATATCAAGATTAAAAAATAATAATTAAAAAAATTTCTCAGTTTTGTAAGATATTTTTCCAATATCTTTCTTTATCAGCTAAAAATCATATCTTTATCAAATAAAATCATCATCTTCTTTTTATTTTTATTTTTAAATGCTGTACATAAGTATTGGCATTATCATCTAATGCTGTACACAAGCTCTGGAAATGGTAAAGAAACGAACGAAACACGACTAAGGTATTAGAATTCCTAACAGAGTTGGTTGCATTTTGTAACTTTTTATGTATCCTTAAGCTTGCCATTTACTAAAATGTCTGTTTCTTGTAGGCCACAGCCACAATTGTGGCAAGCTGCAAGTTGAATATTGATGACCAATGATATAAGCGATACAAACCCTGAAGATGTTGTTCGATGCTTTGCACTTTCAAAGAAGGACTCATATGTTATGTCTGCTTCCGGGGGGAAATATCCCTTTTCAATATGATGACATTTAAGGTAGCTTTTCCTCTGAACATTTCTCTCATTCGACATATCTTGCGTACTGGTTGATTAATTTAAGATAAGATACAGAATATGCATCGTCTATGAAACATTTGAAGTGCCATGCATAAGACAATCTAAAAAGACAGTGGTGCTTCTGTACCATCCTTCAAAATGCTTACTCCACCATCTACTTTGCACACACCTATTGAAAATTAGGAGAAAAAAAAAAAAATCAGAATTTTCAATCTACCCACCAATATTTCTTCCATCCAAATTTACAATGTTCAGGTTGATGAGGTCTCTGTTCACTGAACTTAAATTTGTCAGTTTGTGATGATATCTGGAATTTGGGTTTGTAAGAAGTTTGGATTTGGGAGGGTTTGTGAAGAGAATTGAGGAGACGCATAGGAGGTTGGATGTGTTGGTGGAGAAGGGTAATAAGAGAACGAGAAGAGCTAAGAAAGAAGGAACGGATGGAAGAGAAGGAGGAAGTCAAGGATTTTCTTGATACATTGCTTGATATGTTGGAGAATGGGAGTGCCGAGGTTGAATACAAGACTTCACCTTAAGGCTCTAATTACGGTAATGATATCTATCTATAATTCTTAATTTACGTGTGGGGAGATTTAAGACTAAAAATTACTTATTTCATTCAAGTTTTTCCTTTCATATGCATGTTAGGAATGAGCTCAACATAGTTAATTAATTTTTTGAAGAATTATTTTTTCATATAAATCTTTTTAGAATACTTATAGAGATAATCAATTCCAGTCGTTGATCTTCATAATGATTTACAACTTTGCTTCTCTATATTCTTGGTGTATGTAGAAATGTATTCTGTTAAGTCAAAGTGCAGATATTGCATCGGTATATGAGTTCTTACTTTGCCTTGACAATGTTGAAAGATTTTAATATAATTATCAATGAACCTTATATTCTAGATCTAGGATGATGTTTTACTTTACTAAAATCAACATAAATATTCTTTTCAGGATTTATTCACGGCTGGAACTGACACAAATGCAATTTTACTAGAGTGGGCATTGGCAGAGCTCATCAACCACCCAAGAGTGCTCAAGAAAGCAAGGGAGGAGATCGATTGAGCCGTCGGAAATCTACAAGTAGCCGGAGAATCGGATGTTCCAAATCTTCCATACATCCAAGCCATCATAAAAGAAACACTTAGGCTACACCTACACCCACCAGTACCTTTGGTCACAAGAAACTCTGTACAACAATGTAAGATTGGGGGATATGACATCCCTACAAACTCAATGCTGCATGTGAATGTTTGGGCCATTAGAAGGGACCCAAAGAACTGGGAAAGCCCACTGGACTTCTGGCCTGAAAGATTCTTGCAACTCGGTGAGGACGATGGCCAGATGAGTGCAGTGGATGTTGATATTAGGGGCCAACATTTTCAACTGCCATTTGGGTCTGGGAGGAGGGTGTGTCCTGGTATGAACTTGACCATGAAAATGTTGCCTAGTGACTGACAGAGTAACTTATTACAAGTAGCCAAGCCAAAACGGTCAATGTAGTATTCAGATAGTTTATTTATAGTTCAACTTCATAGAAACGGATCAATGAGCTAGGCTATGTGTGCTCCCCATTCCTGAAGTATATAGCATGACACATACAAGCAATAGGAATATACAAGAATAGATTAAACAGATATGATAACAAAATTGAACACAGTTCCTTAACAGGTCCCACCATCTAGTGCAGTGGAGCTATTATATTAGCTTGGTACCTTATTCCTGCAAGCAATTCCAAGAATCTTGCTGTACCATCCTCCACACCAGGCATGCCAGGAGCGCGCGGCAACCATCCAATATCGTCAGATGAACCTTGCAATGTTTTCTGTACTAGAGATGCCAGGCTGACAAATGCAAAAATGAAGCTCAACCATGAGAACCTAAAAGAATGAAACAATGACTTGTAATTAAAAGCAATGCATTATTTGCATTGAGTAAAACAGAATCCAATCTGAACTAAAACTAAAGGAAACTATTCATAGACTCTATGGAATACGAGTCCATCAGTTTGCATAATTGAAATATACTTCTTTTACCTGAAAATTCGAAGATTAGCACATCAAACGTACACGACAGAACTTCTCCAACAAGAAATTGCCAATCTCCAAGCAAATTGTAAACCGTGTAATGGTAGTGTCAACCTACATCAAGATGAAGCAACATCACCAATCTAACAATGAAGATGATTAGATTGAGATTTGAGAAATGCAAAACAGTTACAGTAAGTCCTACTTCTGATAAACACTTGTAATTAGAAGGGGAAAGAGGTGAAAAAGATTAAATATTACAATTAATCATTCAGTTCACTTAGATGGGCTCATGATGTTTTCTCATGAAAACTAGATTAATTGCCTGACCTCAGTTTTTTAAAGCATACTCAAGTCTTCAAAGATTTGATATTGCAGGAAGCTAATAGCACAGAACCGTATTACCCTTTAAAAATAAAGAAAAAGAAAAAAAGAAAAGAACCCGACCCGCCCAGCGCCGCCTAGACTCGCCTAGACCCACCCTACAGTGCATAAGTTTAAAAAATCGCTAGGCAGTAGGCTTAAAGAACAAAAGAGAAGAACCATACCCACCCTGGCACCCAGACCCGCCTAGCGCCGCCTAGAACCACCTAGACCCGCCAAGTGCCGCCTAGAACCGCCTAGACCCGCCTAGAACCGCCTAGACCCGCCTAGAACTGCCTAGCGCTGCCTAGAACCGCCTAGACCCGCCTAGCGCCGCCTAGCGCCGCCTAGACCCGCCTAGACCTGCCTAGCAATTTCAGTTACATTGGTAGGCATTCTAGTCTAGTTTATGAATCAAAGCCTTACCAGAGTGACTGAGAAACACTAACACTGAGGCATTAGCAACAAGAAATGCTATTCTTGTTTGGTTCCCGAGAAATGAAAGATCACGACTGACCTGAGTACTGGGAAGTACAAAACTTGAGGCTGAATTTCCTTTGAAGCCAAACAGAAAAACCCAAAACTGAGCAGTTCAAGCTTTTTGCAAAGAACAGTATGTATGAGTAACGACCAAAAAAGGAAATAAGAAACCTTCTGCAAAGAACACGGCTTTTCTTTGTTTTTGGGAAGTAAAAACACGACTTTCCAAGTTGGGTTTGGTTCCTTCGAAAGTCTGTTTAAAGAATGAAGAGTGTTTCATCACTTTTCAGTCTCATCCAATTATTGATTAAAATATTTTTCCCTTAAATAAAATATCAATTTTACTATCACACTGCTCAGAGACCGCCATTATCGATCGGGACAAGCATTCAATATATATATTTTTTTCGCTGACGTTCATTGGTTTGCTATCACTTTGTCTTCACTCTGCAAAGCCATCTGGTTTACTTACTGTTTCATTCTCTTATTATTATTTTTTAGTTTTTTTTTGCTGGCTTATTAAAATGACCACTATAAAAGTGGAAGTACACTTTGGTTATTAGTTGTCACTCAATTTACACGACTGCTACTGTTCAGTGTTGACCATTAACTGGTTGTGTTTGTTTTCAACTTCTGAGTGGTGTTTGTTGTTTAGGTGTCCTTGTTTGTTTAGTGTCTATTTAATTTTATTCTCATATTGTGAAGTAAACACCTGCTAATTCATCATAAAAGTATTATCAAGAAATAGGAAATGAATCTTAAGTGGTTATGATCAATCAGGTTTCTATTACAGGTATAGCATACTCTAAGCATACTGTGCACATATACTTCTATGGGGGTAATTAAATTGAATTAAGTATTGCTGTGGTTGTTCTCTTGTTTTCAGATCGAGGCTCATGTATGTTATCACGTGTTGGGAGGATAGGGTCATTAAGGTCTGATCTATGACTTAACTAATTCTAAAGTGATTATGTAGGTTCAAGTTCAATAGGTATAGCGCGCGGCTATACGTTTGAAAAATTCTATTCCGAACGGCTATACTTTTACAAAAACTCTATTTATGGAGTATAGCCGGACGGCTTATATTTATAGAGTATAGCCGGGCGGCTCGGCTATACGTTTGAAAAATTCTATTCCGAACGGCTATACTTTTACAAAAAACTCTATTTATGGAGTATAGCCAGACGGCTTATATTTATAGAGTATAGCCATGCCTTTCCACAAAACACACAGCACCAGGCGGGTGCCTTTTTTTCTTTCATAAATAGTATAGCCACCCGTGGGCTGTTGACCTCGTAACTCTTGGGGCAGATACGGTATTTGCTTCTCTTCATATCCTGGATGTAGTTCATTTTGATTGCAACACCATGAGGCATTGGACCAAACATCTTCATATCAGGGTCTTTGTCCTTCCAGTGCTCTATCAGAATTGGACGTAAATAGCCATGCATATTTCCGGCATAAAAGGCAAGAATCCGCCTCTGAGAAGGGGGTTTGCCTCCAAGATCTCTAAGAGGATTTCTCGCAGAACGAACATATGTTTCCGAAAGAGACACATCCCTTCCTATTTTAAAGCCGCCAGTTACATCATCATTGCAGAGGGCTTTGATGCAACGTTCCATATGGTGCCTTGTTTCATATGGAGCCTATAAAAGCCAACCTTTCATGTTAAGAATACATGCACACAGAAACACACACACACACACTTGTAGGAAATTGCAGTCATTATGGGCTCAAACAAGCACACATTTATGGACAGAACATATGGTGTTCCACTTTTGAAAATGGTCCTTATTTGGTCGGTTTAAACAACCTCCTCACTAGATTTGGTGTTCACATGGGCCAATATGATAAGTTTCATTTGAAAGTGAAAGGTTAGGTCATGAATCTCAAAACCATTTTGGAATCTCATTCTACTCTCTTCGTATCTTATCAAAATAACAAAGAAGACATTAGTCACCCAAACAAAATCAAGGACAAGGAAAGATGCATGGAGAGCATACCCAGTCATGGCAAGCAACATGAAAATGATCTGCTCCACCAGTTCTGGTCCCGTAAGGACAGTGGCGGAGCTAGGATTCTTAGCATGGAGGGGCCAAAATTTCAAAATCACTTCCACATAGATTTTTTATCTTCAATTGGAAGGGCCATCACTAATCTAATTACAGTAAATGTATTGCTATAACATATATTTTATAACATATTACAATAGATTAAAAATTAAATGGGGGGCCAGGGCCATGGCAGGCCTGGCTATTGCTCCGCCCCTGCATAAGGATACTTTGCTGCAATTTTTTCAGAATATTCCTTCCAAAATTGGCGTAGGTTTGAACGGTTGTGAGAGTTACGTACATATAGCATCCGTGAACTAAATGGCATATAAAACAGATGCGCCTTTTGCGGATCCTTCACAACAAAGCGCTTATATCCTTGCACCAGTTTCATGAATCATCCCTCTGAAGCATATAACCCCTTGAGAATTGGTTGATGGAAGATGGGCTTGTTTCCATCCTTGTAGATATAGATTTTCAGTGTGCGTTCCATAAGTTCATAACTCATGATAAAGAATCACTTTCCTGTTAAAAATAAAAAAAGAGCATCACTTGATAATGGCAAATTAGGCTATCCTATGATATATCTTTTTTTTTTTTTAAAATAGCATAGCCGAGCGGCGTTACTATGGTAATTTTTTTTTCCCTAAAAGTAGTATAGCCGAGGAGCTATACTCGGGTTATTTTTTTCCCCCCAAAATAAATTAGGGCTATACATGTTTTCACAGGTGTACTCTTAGGCGCTAGGCGGGTCTTTTTTTAATTTATAAATAGTATAGCCGGGCAGCTATAAGCGGGTATTTTTTTTTTCTCTAAATAGTGTAGCCGCCCGATTTTACGCGAAGTTTGTAGTATTTAATTTTAAAAAAATATAGGCTATACCCTTAACAGCTTAAGGGTGCATCCTCTTGTTCTTGCGGCACATCCATCTGAACCCAATCAGTTTGCATAAGGACTTACATATGGTGGAGTGCATGTACTTAAGCCATTAGAATCAGACTGAAGATGGGGCACTTCTCCTCCGATTGAGAATGGTGCAAGGCCGAGCACCACTTCTGGAGCAACGTTCAGATCAACCCCAAAGGTGACATTTCCATGTGCATGTTGCGTAGATTTAGCTGCACCAAAATGGGTTCAACTGCATCCTCAACTTGTGATACTCGCAAGTGCACGAGCCGTTCGGTAGTATAGCGTATGTAAGTGCGAGGTCGATTTTACAGGGATTGGTGATTGAATGATCCTATTCAGTTTTCCTACACAAAACAAAATGAAAACAAAAGAAACAAAACAAGAAGAAAGAATGTACATTACAAGAAAAATAAATTACAACTAAGAAAACATTAAGGAAACTAAGAGAACTTTGAGGAAGAAAGGAAGTGTTTGAGAACTTTGAGGAGGGAGAAGAAAGTGTTTGAGAAGTGTTTGGGAGCTTTAGAGAATTTGGTGAAGGAATGGGAATTGTGTTTGAGAACTTTAGAGAAGGGAGAAGTGTTTGAGAGATTTGGAGACTTTTGGAAGAAAGGAAGTGTTTGAGAGCTTTGAGGATTTTGGAAGAGAAGAGACATGTGTTTGAGGAATTGGAGAATGTTTGGAAGAGAATGTGTTTAAGAAGTGTTTCAAGAACAAGGAGACTTTTGAAGAGAATATGTTTGAGAAACTTGAGGATTTTGGAAGAAAAGTGTTTGAGAGCTTTGAGAAGGGAGAAGAAAGTGTTTGGAAAGTGTTTGGAGAAGAGAAAGGTGTTTGTGAACTTGGAGAAGGAAGAGAAAGTGTTTGGAGAATTTAGAAGAAGAGAATTTAGTAGAATGATCTTATTACAACAATTGAGAACTACAAGAGAAACTAAGAGAATTTGAGGGAGAGAAGGGAAGGGAGCTCTAGAGAAGTGTTTGAGAGCTCCCCCCTTGGGGTGTGTATACAAGCTTAGAGAACTTCCCTATTTATAGGCTTAGGGGAAATGAAAATCTGAATATACAATTGAACTCACTAACCACACTAACTTCACCTAACACACAACACTTAATTCACCAACCTAACCTAACACACAATTGCATTTGAAAACAATTCCTCTTGTCTTTAGGCTTAGTGTTGCATCATCTACTTCAACATCTTTCAATTCATTTGGTTGCTGCAAAATTCCGCTCAATTATAGGAATTGAATATACTTCACCTAACTTCCCCACAATCAATAACACCTCATGCATATGTCATGCATGACAATGCATTGCAGTCTTCTTTTGGGCTCGTTTTGGGCTCGTTTTGGGCTTGTTTCTCCATCCATAAAATTCTGGAAAAATATGGATCTTGAAGCTCTCTGTCTTATCTTTCCAAGCATATGCAGCCCAACTCAAGGAAAAATCCGGAAGGCCTTCAAATGTGATTTTTGGGCCAGTAACGCAGATGCTGCCGAATTTGACCTTAAGTTGCCAAAATATGTATAACTTTCTCTAGAAGACTCGGAATCATGAACCGTAAAATTCTACAGAAAATAGACTTCTGTAGCTTTCCAATGATGTATGGCTCATTATCTGGTTCTTCTTGAGCAAGTACAGTCCAATCCGTGAAGTTGGTTGATCTGCAGACACCGTTTTGAGCTAACTTGTCTCCAAAATGCAATTTGTGAGTCTCAAGCTTATAACACTGAAACAAATACAAAACTTATTAAAAGCACAAGTTTAACTCAAAAGAATAACCAAATCATAAGTTAAAAGGGTACATAATGATATGTAATTATGCACCGATCAAATACCCCCAAACCTAGATTTTGCTAGTCCTCGAGCAAAACAAAAGGAAAACAAAGATAAAAAACAAATAAGAAGTTAACTAGACCACTTTCGTAGGTAACTCGATTGCATTTAGCGTATGCAACAAGCCTTTAAACCTCTAGGCATCCCTAGTAGGAGGAGTTGTGTCTCCTGAGGGTTTAACAGATCAATACCCACAAACGTTTACTGACTCTCTAAACCAAAGGAATTAGAAAACCTATTAGAATTTGTTAGTCCTTTAAGCAAAATAACAAAAACAAAAATAAAAGCAAAAACAAAAATAAAAATAAAAACAATCACAAAAATAAGACTCAAAACAATCTTCCCGAACATTTATGAAGAGAAATGACTCATGCACATGACTCAAAAGTTTTAACAATAAAAGCTAAATTTAGACATTATTTACAAGGCGGCAAAGTTCAAAACATAATATGCTCAAAGTGTAGTAGTGTGATTGCCAAATGCAACAAATTCCCCAATCTTAGTTTTCACACAATTTCAAAAATCATACAAAGCACAAGTTCAACTTCAAATCTTACAATGCAACACTCAGTTATAAACATGAGATTAGAGTTAAACCATAAAGACTTAACTCGAAATAGAAAGATGAAGAACTTGCATTAATATGATCTCAAGAAGGATGTCAAACACTTAAAAATAAAAAAATGGATGCAATTCAACCACATGACATTTAATATCAATTTAGGTCTTTAACGTAGGTTGTAATGGGGCTAAGGGTGTAAGGTGAGTAAGAAATGAAGGGTATGGATAATACAAAGTCCAAGGAACTCAAAATATAAGAGCATAAAACAATTGTTTACAAGACTTTGAATCATCACAATGAGAATTTATTTTTACATGATCAAAACTCCTTATACCTTCATTTACAATGATTCACTCCTTTATTGAACAACCACCAATTTATTTTGAAGGCCCAAAAATGGAAATTCACTCAACCACCACTTTTCTCTTTTCTTTCACCAATTGTGTGAATTTTTTTTTTTTTTCGAAATGTAACACCTCTTCCCAAACTTAGCGGGAAAAACACATCCCAATTAAAGCTCATGAGTTCCTTAGAAAGGTAAATATTTGTTTTTCGGGCTAAGGTGAGGAAATAAAATTGGTAAATGAAAGAAAAGGTTTACATGTAGGCTCAAAATGGTTAACAATGGAAAATCATGCATAAGCATGCATAAGGTTAGCTTGAAAGGCACAAACGATCCAAAGAATGCCTTAATATCATTTCTTTAAATGTCATGAAGTCAAATTGTACATGAATGAATGACTTTTAAGTGTTCAACCAAATCAATGAATAATGAGATCAAACAACAACTTAGATGACAAGAAATTAGGAGTATGTGTATATAACACTCAAGAAATGAAGTACAAGGCTCAAAAGCTCACTTTATATGGTTGGTTATATAAGTCTAATTTATACTTCATACAATTCTTTAGATCATGCAAATCCTTTAATTGGAAAATTATGAAACAAATGGCAAGTGCAAAGGAGGTTTCAAACATATCATGTTAGAACAATGCCAATTTTATTTTATTTATTTATTTTTTTAAGTTTTTTTTTACAATAAAAAGTTACAAAAAAGATAAATAATAAATAAATAAATAAATAAAATTCAATTTTCATTTAAGTCATGCAAACATTTATCACAATCTCATCAAATGTGTTCGGAAAGTGACTCAAAAACAAAACAAAACAAGACTCAAAATAAAAGAAAAACAAGCAATAAAATTTATTATTATTATTTTTTATATATATATATATAAATTTAGGAAAAACCAAATTTATTTGCTAAACTTCAATACCCACAAACCTAGAAATGAACATTGTCCTCAATGTTTACAAATTAGCCACAAACAATGTCATAACAAGAAATGAAAGGTACTAAAGTAAATAAAAATCATAAAACACACAAGAATTAAAATACACAAATAAAATACAATAATTACAAAAATAAAAATTACAAATAAAACAAATAAAAATAAAAATGAAACTGTAAAACACTCAAAACAGTAAGCCCTAAACAGATATAGTCATACGCAAACTGAAATCCAAAACAAAAACAGCCCAAAGCCCAAAATGAAATTAACCCAACAACGGTAAAACCTGACCCAAAATGAAATCCGAAACCCACACGTTTCAATTTATTTAATTTAATTCAATTTTTATTTTAAAGATGAAACGTGAATTGGGAGTGCAAAGGCGGGATTTCTGAAAAGAGAGCACGTGGTCCCTAATGTCGTCTCTTGGTTAGTCATGGCAGACTGAGCGAGACACGCGTCGCAGATAGAAGCACCGCATATTTCACAAGCAGAGAATTACGGGCTCATGGAAAGGCGCAAAGATTTTGTTGAACGCGTCCGTTCAGACAAAGCAAAGTCGTGATAAATGAGTTGGGTACAATTGGAAAACGCGAAGGTTGTGGGACTCGAGGAACGCTAGAGATTCAGAAAAAATGGTTAGACGCTGCAATGGCTAGGGTTTGTCAAAGACTATATCTATAAGAAAGAAAAAGAATGGAAAACACACAAACTCAAAAACACAAAAGAGAAAAGAAGCAAGAAAAAGAAAAAAGTGAGAAATCAAATGGCCTCTTCCTACCCATTTTCGTTGGATCTCAACCTAGCTCCACCGACTAGACATGGGGCCAAGCGGCGGCACCAGTATGGGTACCCTACTTTGCCTCCGCAAGGGGGCCTGTGACTGTCAATGACTCAATACTCCTGGACAACGATGTTGCCATTGGAGTTGGCAGAAATTTAGTGACTCCTAAAGATATACGTGTGTTCGGGACAAGGGATGACAACCGGGTCACGAGTGATGCCCTGGCACTGAGTGTGCAAAGTACAGCATGTGTTGCAAGTTTGGGTCATCGCCTACTGCGAAGTCCCATGAGGTAGAGATTCTGAAAGGTCAGTTGAGCGGCGGAGCGAAGTATGGTTGAAGAGTGTCAGAGTGCTATAAAAAGCTTGAAAAATGAAAGGGCAAGGATAGTGGAGGTGAATCGACACCAGCTAGAAGTATTAGGGACGAGAATAAAAACCTAACAAAGATGGTAGAGTTGTATTCTCGTGACATGAGAAAGAAGCTGGAGGACCTAGACCGACCGGGTAAACGCAAGCAAGCAGATCGCGAGAGTAGTTATGCTCAAGCTAAGATTGCGATCTTTGGGAGCTCAAGTGGTGAGCCCCAAGAGGCTGGACGTGAAGCCCCGGAAGAGGACAGCCAGAGGGCCAAACTCAAAGCTCCTATGGTCAAGACACCTAGCGCGTGAAGAAATGATTTCTACTATTTTTATTTTTTTGGTTGTTTTTGTTTTTGTTATTTTTGTTTCAGAAATAAAAGAGTAAAGTTGCAGAAGGAAAAAGAAAGAGACAAAGAAAACACACTTCCCAAACTTAAATCAAACAAAAACGACAAACGGAAAAGAAAGCACACTTCTCAAACTAAAATAAGACAAAGGTGATAGCCGAAAGGGAAAAACACAAAACACTAGAAAATGAAAGTAACGGGAAAAAACATAAAACACCCGAAAACACGGAAAAAAAAAAGAGTAAAGTAAAGTGAAAGTTAATGTGCTCCCCCTTGAAGCGATTAGGTCAGAGCATGCCCGGGAAATCCGAAATGGTGTTGGTTCTCTCTCATCAGCATATGCCTATTTAAACCACATCTCTGCAAGCGGATGATACCCAGCATTTCTTCCTGCAAACTCAAGGAAAAACATCAAAAAATTCAGAAGCAAAACAAATGGCATCCTCATGCACTCACCTTGATGATCTCAACCTTGAGCTCTCACTTGCACCACCGAATGCCCAGAAGGGCTCCTCCAAACCCTGTCCTCCCAAACTCCACATATCATCACGGTACGGCCTCAAACTTTGCTGAGGTAATACCAAACTTTTCTGAGGCAGTGCCGAACAGAGCAGTGCTGTCCTGGGCAGCATGATTGGCAGGTAAACTCACATCGGCAGATCACCTGCATGTGGTACAGAGGTCCAACAAGGCTGCAGTGGAGGAATCCCACAATTTAACGGTGCTCCATGCGATCTCAGCTACCAATTTAGGCATGCGATTGTTGGCGAGAACACGGGAGTGTGCCGCGCTGAGCGAGGAAGTAGCTTCCTTAAAGGCTATGGTGGCGGATTTCCAGAAGCGGCTCTCCTGTGCCAATCAGCATGTGGAAGCACTGCAGAAAAAGAATGAGGACCATGTAGAGCTGCTGCAGATTCTGCAAGTGCGAGACAATAGAGGCATGCCATGAAGATGAAGATGAAGAAGATGAAGATGAAGATGATGAAGAAGATGAAAATGAAGAAGAAGTTGTTGTTATTGTTTTTTTTTTGTTTTTGTTTTTGTTTTTGTTTTGTTTTTTTGTTTGTAATGTAGAGTTTGAAGTGAAATAAAAATGTGTTTTAACACGTAGAAACTAACTAACTATACCACGTAAATAAATACATAGACTAACTTAACAAAACAAAAACAAAAGACTCAACAGAAAAGAAAACAAAGAAAATAAAAAAAAACTTAATTTAAAAACACACGAATATACAAGCAACTCACGGATGACCAGTTAAGGGCCTCAGAAAACACAGCCAGGGGATCCGGGAAGGTTGGAGGGGTCACAATGGTCCCGCTTAAAACCCAAACTTCATAGACACCGAAGGTGTCGCCTAAAGAACTCCTAGACACTGTATTGACGGAAGTGCTTACTGGAGTTACCATAAGTCAGCTCATATGAAAAAACTTTTTTAAATTTTTTTAATTTTTTAATAATTTTTTATAAAAAAGAAACAGAAGTTTAAAATAATAACAAGTAAATAGAAAGGATTGAAATGCTCCCCCTTGAAGCGATTAGGTCGAGCATGGATGCACTTGGAGGTCGCGACTTCTCCCACTGCTCCACACTTCCCATTCTTATGATTGAGGTTGCCATCTCTCTCCATTTTTATTGAGCTATGTAAATTGCTAGAACAAGCACAAATAAAAACTTGAAACGGAATTAAAAGGATTAGGAAATAAATAAATAAAAACTAAAAAAGGAAAAGGAAAAATCAACACTTTCATGCTTCAAAGTAACAAGCAACAAAGTGAATCAAACTAGCTTATGGAGTTCGTTCTTTCTCAAATATGATTATCCATATGGTGTGTGGTTTTAATCAAGTATTCAGAAAAAGCATTTAGCTATGGTGTTTAGTCTAAACACAAATTCCGAACCTATTAAGAACAAGAAGAACAATAAAGAACCAAGTAGAATTTAAACATGGTGTTTGTCTTCAATATCTACCCATTCATTCACTAATCAGTCCAAGAGTCATATGGTGTTTATGTAAACTTGAACAAGATATTTAATTAAGAACAAGTGAATGAAACCATAAACAAGAAATAATCGACATGCTACTTGAACCTTTTTCTTTTTTTTTGTGTTGTGTAAGCTGGGACTCAAACCCAGTTCTCTTGCTTGTCAGGCAATTGTCCTTGTCCGTTGGACTACAAACACAACTTGTCAATTAACCTCATTAACTTTAAAACATGAAACTGTCTAGTTATATACAAAAAATAAAAATAAAAAAAAGTAGGAAAACCAAATAGAATCAAACAAGGCCGAGCACCACTTCTGGAGCAACGTTCAGATCAACCCCAAAGGTGACATTTCCATGTGCATGTTGCGTAGATTTAGCTGCACCAAAATGAGTTCAACTGCATCCTCAACTTGTGATACTCGCAAGTGCACGAGCCGTTCGGTAGTATAGCGTCTGTAAGTGCGAGGTCTATTCCACAGGGATTGGTGATTGAATGATCCTATTCAGTTTTCCTACACAAAACAAAAATGAAAACAAAATAAACAAAACAAGAAGAAAGAATGTACATTACAAGAAAAATAAATTACAACTAAGAAAACATTAAGGAAACTAAGAGAACTTTGAGGAAGAAAGGAAGTGTTTGAGAACTTTGAGGAGGGAGAAGAAAGTGTTTGAGAAGTGTTTGGGAGCTTTAGAGAATTTGGTGAAGGAATGGGAATTGTGTTTGAGAACTTTAGAGAAGGGAGAAGTGTTTGAGAGATTTGGAGACTTTTGGAAGAAAGGAAGTGTTTGAGAGCTTTGAGGATTTTGGAAGAGAAGAGACATGTGTTTGAGGAATTGGAGAATGTTTGGAAGAGAATGTGTTTAAGAAGTGTTTCAAGAACATGGAGACTTTTGAAGAGAATATGTTTGAGAAACTTGAGGATTTTGGAAGAAAAGTGTTTGAGAGCTTTGAGAAGGGAGAAGAAAGTGTTTGGAAAGTGTTTGGAGAAGAGAAAGGTGTTTGTGAACTTGGAGAAGGAAGAGAAAGTGTTTGGAGAATTTAGAAGAAGAGAATTTAGTAGAATGATCTTATTACAACAATTGAGAACTACAAGAGAAACTAAGAGAATTTGAGGGAGAGAAGGGAAGGGAGCTCTAGAGAAGTGTTTGAGAGCTCCCCCCCTTGGGGTGTGTATACAAGCTTAGAGAACTTCCCTATTTATAGGCTTAGGGGAAATGAAAATCTGAATATACAATTGAACTCACTAACCACACTAACTTCACCTAACACACAACACTTAATTCACCAACCTAACCTAACACACAATTGCATTTGAAAACAATTCCTCTTGTCTTTAGGCTTAGTGTTGCATCATCCACTTCAACATCTTTCAATTCATTTGGTTGCTGCAAAATTCCGCTCAATTATAGGAATTGAATATGCTTCACCTAACTTCCCCACAATCAATAACACCTCATGCATATGTCATGCATGACAATGCATTGCAGTCTTCTTTTGGGATAGTTTTGGGCTTGTTTCTCCATCCATAAAATTCTGGAAAAATATGGATCTTGAAGCTCTTTGTCTTATATTTCCAAGCATATGCAGCCCAACTCAAGGAAAAATCCGGAAGGCCTTCAAATGTGATTTTTGGGCCAGTAACGCAGATGCTGCAGAATTTGACCTTAAGTTGCCAAAATATGTATAACTTTCTCTAGAAGACTCGGAATCATGAACCGTAAAATTCTACAGAAAATAGACTTCTGTAGCTTTCCAATGATGTATGGCTTATTATCTGGTTCTTCTTGAGAAAGTACAGTCCAATCCGTGAAGTTGGCTGATCTGCAGACACCGTTTTGAGCTAACTTGTCTCCAAAATGCAATTTGTGAGTCTCAAGCTTATAACACTAAAACAAATACAAAACTTATTAAAAGCACAAGTTTAACTCAAAAGAATAACCAAATCATAAGTTAAAAGGGTACAAAATGATATGTAATTATGCACTGATCAGTGCATGACTCCCAATGAAATGAGGATCTTGAGTGTATCTCTTTTGTGTGTGATCCCTTCTCCTGGTCTCACCATTGTTTATTTATTTATTGAGGGGAAGCTGCAGATTTAGGTATTTATAGTTTTAGAATACTGGAATTAACCCAGTAGAATTCGTTATAGTAGCATTTGAAGGTGAGGAAATTTCCCCTCATTTAGGATAATTGGAGAAGTGATGGAACTATAGTTGCAAGTTTTGAAGACAACGCAGCACCATCCGGGAAAAAGGTTGAGATCAGACAATGAGGAATTCAACACAAGATTTTAGTTGCTTTAGTTGGTTCGTGTCTAGACTATTTTATCCCTTTTTTCTTCTAAAGTTGTTCATGGACTCAATTGCTAAAATATGAATATGGGTTTGAATGTATTAGGTTAACTTTATTCTTCTCCATAAGGAGGTATATATATGAGTTTACAGAGTGGTTTACAAGGAATGAGATACAGTAAAGAATTAGGAAAATATCTCCTAATTATACAAAGATTCGTCAACTAAATAGAATGGGAAAGTAAATCCCTTAATTAATCAAGGAAATAAATCTCCTTGATTAATTAGGAGACTCACATCAACACTCCTCCTCAAGTTGGTGCATATACATCACCAATGCCCAACTTGGTAAGTGAGTCATGAAACATTCTGTTACAAACAGCTTTTGTTAACATATCGGCAAGTTGATCTTCTGATTTTATGAATGGTAGGCGGATGATCTTCTTCTCAATTTTCTCTTTGATAAAATGTCTATCCACTTCAACATGTTTGGTGCGATCATGCTGGACTAGATTATGTGCAATGTCAATGGCTGACTTGTTATCACAATGTAACTCCATTGGCTTTCTTGGCTTGAAACCCAATTCTGTCAATAGTTTTCTAATCCATAGCAATTCACAAACTCCATGGGCCATTCCTCGATACTCTGCTTATGCACTAGACCGAGAAACCACATTTTATTTTTTACTCCGCCAAGTGACTAGATTACCTCCCACGAAGGTAAAGTAACATGAAGTAGAGTGTTTATCAGGTAATGAAGCCAACCCAATCAGCATCTGTATATCCCACAACTTCAAGATCTCTATTTTTTGAGAACATTAATTCTTTTCCAGGGGCTAACTTTAAGTACCTTAAGATTCGATCAACTGCATTCCTATGAGACACACTGGGTGAATGCATAAACTGACTAACCATACTCACAGCATATGCAATATCCCGTCTTGTGTGGGCTAAATATATTAACCTTCCAACAAGGCGTTGGTAATGTTCCTTATTGGTTGGTTCTTGATCCATGTCTTCACACAACTTGTGGTTCATCTCGATGGGTGTGTCAGGAGGCTTACATCCAAACAATCCTGCTTTCAGCGAGCAGATCCAATACATACTTCCTTTGTGACAGAAATATACCATTTGCGGACCTTGCTACTTCAATTCATAGAAAGTACTTTAGATCACCTAAATCCTTCATCTCAAATTCCTGAGACAAATACTTATGCAGTTTCAATTGCTCTCCTGTGTCGTTTCCAGTCACAACTATGTCATCCACATAAACGATCAATGCAGTAAGCTTCTTTCCATCACGCTTCAAGAACAAAGTGTGATCTGAATTACTCTGTGTATATCCAAAATTCTTCATGGATTTAGTGAATCTACCAAACCATGCTCTGGGAGACTGCTTTAACCCATATAATGACTTTTTGAGCTTGCAAACTTGATTATCCTTGTAACGAGTGAAGTTACATCCTGGTGGCAAGTCCATATATACTTCTTCTTCCAAGTCTCCATATAAGACTGCATTCTTTATATCAAACTAATGTAATGGCTAATCGAGATTTGCTGCTAGAGGGCAGAAGGACTCTGATAGTTTTGATCTTGGCTACTTGGGCAAAGGTCTCTTGGTAGTCTATCCCATATCTCTGTGTGTATCCCTTCGGCACCAATCTAGCTTTATATCTTTCAATGGATCCATCTGCTTTGAGTTTCACAATATAAATTCACTTGCATCCCACCTGTCTTCTTTCCATGAGGTAATAGCACGAGTTCCCATGTGCCATTGTTCTGGAGAGCTCGCATTTCTTCATTCATGGCTTCTTTCCATTTTTGGTTTTCTAGTGCCTTAGTTACACGGTTGGGAGCATGTATGTCTGCTAACTGTTTCACAAAGTGTACCCGTGACTCTGATAATCTGTTGAGGGATACATAATTGTTGATGAGATATTTTTCCTTTGCATTAAGATCTTCTTCGTAGTGAATTGAAAGTTTACCACAATTCTTCCTTTTTGGAATCTGATATGCAGGCTCTGTGCTTTCTGAAATGCAATCATCATGAGATATTTCATTACTGTTATCAGTTTCAGGTGGAGAAGTTACCTGAATGATGTCCTCAGCAGGTGATTGGTGTGGTCCTGGAGTTGAAGAATTCTCCGAAGCGGGCACAAACTCCTCAATTTTCTCCTCCTGAGTGTGATGGAGGGAGATGACTGAAGCAGAACAATTTCAGAAAAATATTGGGGGGGGGCAACCGGTTGCTTGCAGGAGAGTCGTTGGCGACCGGTCGGTGGGAACATGCGACCTATCGCTTTCAGGCAGAGTCTTTGGTGACAGGTTGTGTGCGTCTAGAGACCGGTCGTTGCGTCAGGCGATTGATCGTTTTGAGTCTAGAACGAATCTGGAAAAAAATTCTGAAATTTGATAAGTGTCCTCTTGTGCATCTGAAAAATAGATCTCATGTTCCCGGAACACAACATCCATAGAAGTATAGACCTTCTGACTAGGAGGATGATAACATTGGTAACATTTCTGATGAGGTGCATAACCAATGAAAACACATTTGTCGGTGCGGGATCCAATTTGCTGTGTTGGTGATCATGTAAGTGGACAAATACCACACAACCAAAAATGCGGGGTTCTAGGTTTTGGGTTGGAGGTATTTGGATATGGTGGTGGAGTGTTTAAAGGGGGTTTTGAAATAGAGGATACTAAAGGGAATCCGATTTATAAGATATGCTGAGAGAGGAAGGCCTCTCCCCAAAAGGACTGAGGAATATTTGCACTAAAGAGTGAGGCACGAACTACTTCCAATAAGTGTCTATTCTTTCGTTTTGCCACACCATTCTGTTGAGGAGTGTAAGGGCATGAGCGTTGATGTATGATGTCGTGATCTTAGAAGAACTCATTAAGATCATGGTTGAGAAATTCTCCGCTATTGTCAAACCGAACAACCTGAATTCGGGTATGAAATTGTGTCATGTGATAAAACTGTTGAAATTTGGAACTACTTCCTCTTTTATTTTGAGAAGGGAAACTCAGGTCATGCATGCGCAATCATCAATAAACGTGACAAACCATCTAGCTCCCCCGGGAGTGGTAATTTTAGCAGCGCTCCAAACATCAAGAATGAATAAGGGAAAAAGGAATCGAACTTTTATTTGAACTTAAGGGAAAAGGAACACGATGGCTCTTGGCCAGTTCACAAATGTCACACTTAAAACTAGAACTATCTAAGTTGGAAAATAAGGAAGGAAATAGCTTATGTAAATATCCAAATTAAGCATGCCCAAGACGGACCATACTTCGGAAGTTTGCTTCTCAACACTCGTACCCCCAATTTTGTAAGCTTGACTGAGACGGGCTTCATTGTTAGATGCTAGGTCCAAATAATAGAGTTTGCCCCTCCTCGTATCACAACCAATTGTCTTGCTGCTGAGAATGTCCTGAAAAACACAATGAGTAGGCCAAAAGATTACAGTGCAATTCAAACCCGTACTAATTTGGGCAACAGACAAGAGATTATGATGTAAGGAAGGAACAATCAACACAGAATCCAAAGTGAGGGAGTCAGAGAGAGAGAAGGAACCCTTCCCAATTCCTGGAGGGGGGGGGTATCATTAGCATTAAACACCACTGATTGAGAAGGCGGTATGAGAGGTAATTTGTCCCGGATCAAAGGTCATGTGATCAATGGCTCAGGTGTCAATGATCCATGTGTGTTTCTTTGAGGAACTACGCAAAACATAACCTTGGGTACCTGTTGTGGCTAGAGAGGCAGAGGCAAGAGTCGGTGCAGTTGGAGCAACAAGACTTACAGGAGTCGGTGCTTTGCACTTTCAAAGAAGGACTCATATGTTATGTCTGCTTCAGGGGAAAATATCCCTTTTCAATATGATGACATTTAAGGTAGGTTGTTTCCTCTGAACATCTCTCATTCGACATATCTAGCGTACTGGTTGATTAATTTAGGATAAGATACTGAATATGCATCGTCTATGAAAATTTTGAAGTGCCATGCATAAGACAATCTAAATAGATAGTGGTGCTTCTGTACCATCCTTCAAAATGCTTACTCCACCATCTACTTTGTATACACCTATTGAAAATTAGGAAAAAAAAAAAAAAGAATCAGATTTTTTGACCTACCCACCAATATTTCTTCCATCCAAATTTACAATGTTCGGGTTAATGAGGTCTCTGTTCACTGAACTTAAATTTGTCAGTTTGTGATGATATCTGGAATTTGGGTTTGTAAGAAGTTTGGATTTGGGAGGGTTTGTGAAGAGAATTGAGGAGACGCATAAGAGGTTGGATGTGTTGGTGGAGAAGGGTAATTAGAGAACGAGAAGAGCTGAGAAAGAAGGAACGGATGGAAGAGGAGGAGGAAGTCAAGGATTTTCTTGATACATTGCTTGATATGTTGGAGAATGGGAATGCTGAGGTTGAATACAAGACTTCACCTTAAGGTTCTAATTACGGTAATGATATCTATCTATAATTCTTAATTTACGTGTGGGGAGATTTAAGACTAAAAATTACTTATTTCATTCATGTTTTTCCTTTCATATGCATGTCAGGAATGAGCTCAACATAGTTAATTAATTTTTTGAAGAATTATTTTTTCATATAAATCTTTTGAGAATACTTATAGAGATAATCAATTCCAGTCGTTGATCTTCATAATGATTTACAACTTTGCTTCTCTATATTCTTGGTGTATGTAGAAATGTATTCTGTTAAGTCAAAGTGCAGATATTGCATCGGTATATGAGTTCTTACTTTGCCTTGACATTGTTGAAAGATTTTAATATAATTATCAATGAACCTTACATTCTAGATCTAGGATGATGTTTTACTTTACTAAAATCAACATAAATATTCTTTTCAGGATTTATTCACGGCTGGAATTGACACAAATGCAATTTTACTAAAGTGGGCATTGGCAGAGCTCATCAACCACCCAAGAGTGCTCAAGAAAGCAAGGGAGGAGATCGTGTTGTGAATTAATAACAAACTCACTGCCCTTAAAGATCTTGTTGTTGATGGACTTTAGACAAAGAACTCAATGATGGATGAGTCTTACACACACACACACACATAAATTAACCAAGCACAAATGACACAAGTGTTTATAGAGGTTCAGCAAATTGCCTACATCCTCTTTGGTGATCACCTTGAGAAATTTCACTAATGAAGATAGGTTACAACTTTGGTTTACAAAAGGAAACCCCCTTAGAACACTACCCTCACAATCTGTTTCTCTCACACCCTTGCTCAACACCTTGATACACTTAGAGAACTCTCTTGCTCTCCCCTTGGCTCTCTTGACAAAACTGAAAACTCCTTAGTCTCTAACAACTCAGAATTCCAGCTTATACCACTTACAATTATTCAACTTGTTTTCTCCTCTTGTGTTATCTTACTTCACCCCATTTCCTACATAAGCCAATGGACATAAGATAAGGCACCATCTTTGTCCTCCACGTTCCTCCTTTAGTCAATAACTTAAACTAAATGTCAGATCAAGTAGGTAAATAACATTCCACTCAGCCACCTCCCACTTACACCAGAAAATGGAGAGTGATTTCTTTGAAATAAGATAACCAATTAGCCATGAGTGCTCTCCCAACTATCCAGCAGGTAGTCAACGTTCTTACACCTCAGAAGTGACCCACTAAGCCTCTGAAATCATGTGGAAAGCGATAGCCATCGAAAACACAGTTGAAAACACGTAAGAAAACGTCACAGGCACGACTGGAACGACGGTCGCCAGTTCCTGGCGACCAGTCGCCAGAGGTTTTTCCCTCCAGATTTGAATATGCTTCTAAACGACCGGTCGCAAATGTCACGCGACCGGTCGCTCGTGCCTCCTGCGACCGGTCGCAAAGAACCGCGAACGGTCGCTCCTTGGTTTAGCTCCAGGACTTCGAAACCGCTCCAAATGACCGGTCGCAAATCCCCAACGACCGATCGCTTTTAGGCAGTTTCAAATTCTTCCTTCGAGCGCCAAAACCTTTGTATCCTTTAGGTGAGCCATTTTTTCCAACAATCTCCACCATGGCGAGCCTAATACTCCTTGTGGATATCATTGCCGTCTAGGACATCTTTAATGTCTTGAGAATCGTCCTAATAACTCTCAAGAACTCCACCTCAATCTTTAGCATGTAACAAGATTGAGCAAGCTCAAACAATGCTTGAACTTTGATGTTGTGACTGGCTTTGTTAGACAATCTGAAGCGTTCTCCTTTGTATGAACCTTCATTATAGTGATGTCTCCATCATTCACCCAATCCCTTATCCGGTGGTAACGTACATCAATGTGTTTGGACCTTCCATGGAACACTTGATTCTTCACTAAACATATAGCACTTTGACTGTCACTTTGAATCACCACCAAGTCTTGAGCTATTCCGAATTCCTTTGCCAATCTCTTCAGCCATACCGCTTCTTTTGAAGCTTCCGTTAAAGCCATATACTCCGCTTCCGTAGTAGACAAGGCACTAACCGATTGTAACACTGCTATCCAACTAATCGGTCCTCCACCACAAGTGAAGACATATCCTGTGGTGGATCTCCTCTTGTCTAGATCTCCAGCATAATCAGAATCTACAAACCCCGACACACATGCTTTTCTTTGTTGTCTTTCAAACAATATCCCAAGCCTTTTGGTGCCCTTCAAGTACCTTAGAATCCATTTTGCTGCTGTCCAATGTTGCCTTCCAGGATTCGCCATATACCTTGACACCACACTAACGGCTTGGGCTAAGTCGGGGCGTGTGCACACCATTGCATACATGAGACACCCTACCAAGCTTGCATATGGAACTTTACTCATTTCCTCCTTCTCCACATTCGTAGAAGGACATTCTTTAGCACTTAACTTAAAATGCTCCGCCAAAGGAGTAGACACCGGCTTGCAATCCATCATATTGAACCTTTCAAGTACCTTGGAAATGTACTTGCTTTGTGACAGCCACAACTTGCCTTCATTTCTGTCTCTCCTTATCTCCATTCATAGGATCTTTTGTGCAGCTCCAAGATCCTTCATGTCAAACTCCCTTCCAAGCAATGTCTTCAAATTCTGGATTTTTGACATGTCTTTACATGCAATTAGCATGTCATCAACATAAAGAAGCAAAAGGATGAAGTTACCATCCTTGAATGCATGAGAGTAAACACAACAATCAGATTCACATCTTCTATACCCAATCTTCATCATGTAAGAATCAAAGCATTTATTCCACTGTCTTGGAGATTGCTTCAGCCCATATAAAGACTTCTTCAACCTACAAACTAGATTTTCCTTTCCTGCTTCAATGAACCCTTGAGGTTGGCACATGTAGATGTCTTCCTCCAATTCACCATGAAGGAAAGTAGTCTTCACATCCATTTGCTCCACCTCCATGTCCTCTTGTGCTACTATGGAGAGTAGTAGCCGTATAGAAGTATGTTTCACCACCGGAGAGAAAATTTCATCATAATCAACTCCCTCCTTTTGCAAGAATCCTTTTGCCACCAACCGAGCTTTGAATAAGGTGGCACCCTTCTCATGCATTTCTTCTTTCTTCCTAAACACCCATTTGCAGCCAATAACCTTGCGACCTTTGGGTTTAGGAACTAACTCCCAAACTGAGTTTTGGTGTAGAGATTCCATCTCTTGCATCATAGCTTCCATCCAACTTTCCACTTCCTTGTTCTCAACAGCTTCTTGGAACGTGGTTGGTTCTTCTTCACTAGCATTTAGGGCATAGTGAACTGCATCCATCTCCCATCCAAACCTTTGAGGTGGTTTGATGGTTCTCTTAGGCCTGGACCGAGCTATAGATGATGGCTCCACCTGTTCTTGAGCCTCTTCTTCTTCTTGAGTGTGTTGTTGATGCTGCCCAGCTTCGTCCTCTTCAATGTCAGACTCCACCTCCTCCTAACGTCTTCAGTTGGCTGTTTCTGAGAAGTCTTTCTTGACACCTTCTTGAGTGGAACTTCAATGGTTGTTTCTTTCTCAACAACATCCTCCTTTGCCTCTGAATTCTTGACTTTGTTCATAGGTATGGTCTTCTCATCAAACACAACATTTCTGCTGAGTATCTTCTTGTGGTTCACAGGATCCCACAGCTTGTAGCCCTTCACACCACTCTCAAATCCAATGAAAATACATTCAAGAGACTTTGGCTTCAACTTGGATCTTTCATCACTAGGAATAAGTGCATATGCACTGCATCCAAACACCTTAAGATTCAAATAATCAATTGACTTATTAGACCATACCTCCTCTGCACATTTGAACTCAAGATTTCTTGAAGGCGATCGGTTAACCAAATAGGCAGCGTGGTTAACCGTTTCTTCCCAAAAAGATTCGGGCAACCCTGCATGAATTCTCATACATCTCTCACGCTCCATGAGAGTTCGGTTCATCCTCTCCGCAGCTCCATTTTGTTGGGGTGTCTTTTTCACGGTAAAGTGCCTCTTAATGCCTTCACTTATGCAAAACTCAAGGAACTTACTGTCCTTATATTCACCACCATTGTCACTCTTTAGGATCTTGATCTTTCTTCCGGTTAGGTTCTCTACTTCCGCCTTCCACTCTTTGAATTTGGTGAAGACCTCAGATTTCTCCTTCATGAAGTTGACCCAAATCTTCCTGGAAAAATCATCCAAGAAAGTCACAAAATAGCGAGCTCCACCCTTCGATTTAACCGGTGATGGCCCCCAAACATCCGTGTGAATATAATCTAGCACACCCGTGCTTTCTTCCTCTTTGTTTCGCTGCTTGAAAGCTATTTTTGATTGCTTTCCCATGGTACAAAAATCTGCAGAACTCAAGCTTGCAACTTTGAACACCTTTCAACAATTTTCTGTTGTGTAGTTCCTGCATGCCCCTCTCACTCATGTGCCCTAGCCTCAAATGCCAAAGCTGAGTTTCATCTTCCGAGTCCTTGCTTGTAGATATAGTTGCTCCACCTACGATTGTTGTACCACATAACCTATATAGACAGTTAGGTTGAATCTCTCCCTTCATAATCACAAGTGAACCTTTTGAGACTATGAGTTTCCCTCCATTTGCTTTGAATGAATAACCATTCTTATCAAGAGTTCCAAGGGAAATGAGATTCTTACGCAACTTTGGAATGTGCCTTACCATTCCAAGTGTCCTAACAGCCCCATCATGCATCTTCACCTTGATTGTACCGGTGCCTTTGACTCTACACATAGAGCCATCCCCCATCATCACTTCACTACTATCTTCTTTCTCATACGTGTCAAACCACTCCTTGTTTGAGCACATATGATATGAGCACCCGGAATCCAAAATCCAATCGGAAGAGGAACACCTTGAAGAATTAGCCAATGCATTTGTTTTAACATTGCTATTAACACACAAAAGCTCACCATCACTTTCTGTGACATCCTCAGCTGTGTTTGCTGCATTCTTCCCTTTGTTCTTCTTCTCCTTCCATATGGGGCAATTCTTTTTCCAATGCTCTTTTGACCCACACTCGAAACAACCTTCCTTTGCCCTGGATTTGGACCTTCCTCTATTGCCTTTCTTGCCTTCACGCTTCTTTGAACGGCCTCTCTCTCCGGTCTTTGCAACTAGACCTTCGCCTTGAGAGTTTTCTCCCGAACGTTGAGTCATCCTATGGTGTGTCATGATGTCTTGCACCACAGGCTCAAAATCAAGAGTAACCTTCCTGAACATAAGAGTGGTTCGGAAGTGTTTATAGGACGGAGGTAAGGATGTCAACAACATAAGAGCCTTATCCTCCGGACTATAATTCACATCAATTCTCTGCGAGTCAGCAACACATCTATTGAAACTACTTAGATGTTCCATTAGATTTCCTCCCTCCTCCATCTTAAGATTCAGGAGCTCTTCCTTGAGGAAGAGTTTGTTGGACAACGATTTCCCTGCAAACATTCCTTCGAGCTTCTCCCATGTTTGCTTCGCCGTATCCTTTATCACGTTGATGAGCACCTCATCGGAGAGGTAGTTTTCGATGGCTCCTCTGGCTAACTCGTCAAGAACTCCCCACTCATCATCAGTCATGCTTGCTGGCTTCTTCTCCTTGCCAACCAACACAACATGGAGTTGTTGTTGTGTAAGAGCTGACTTCATCCTTCGTTGCCAAAGAGTGAAGTTCTCCTTCCCTGTGAAAGGCTTTAACTCCACCTTCATGCTTGCTACCTGTGGTTGCTTCACATGCTGTGAACTGCTACCACTCTCAGCTTCTAAGTCACTTGCCATCTTCAACACACTAGCACTCCAAGAGAAGAACTAGCTCCAGCTGCCAAACACAGCTCTGATACCACTTGTTGTGAATTAATAACAAACTCACCGCCCTTAAAGATCTTGTTGTTGATGGACTTTAGACAAAGAACTCAATGATGGATGAGTCTTACACACACACACACATAAATTAACCAAGCACAAATGACACAAGTGTTTATAGAGGTTCAGCAAATTGCCTACATCCTCTTTGGTGATCACCTTGAGAAATTTCACTAATGAAGATAGGTTACAACTTTGGTTTACAAAAGGAAACCCCCTTAGAACACTACCCTCACAATCTGTTTCTCTCACACCCTTGCTCAACACCTTGATACACTTAGAGAACTCTCTTGCTCTCCCCTTGGCTCTCTTGACAAAACTGAAAACTCCTTAGTCTCTAACAACTCAGAATTCTAGCTTATACCACTTACAATTATTCAACTTGTTTTCTCCTCTTGTGTTATCTTACTTCACCCCATTTCCTACACAAGCCAATGGACATAAGATAAGGCACCATCTTTGTCCTCCACGTTCCTCCTTTAGTCAATAACTTAGACTAAATGTCAGATCAAGTAGGTAAATAACATTCCACTCAGCCACCTCCCACTTACACCAGAAAATGGAGAGTGATTTCTTTGAAATAAGATAACCAATTAGCCATGAGTGCTCTCCCAACTATCCAGCAGGTAGTCAACGTTCTTACACCTCAGAAGTGACCCACTAAGCCTCTGAAATCATGTGGAAAGCGATAGCCATCGAAAACACAGTTGAAAACACGTAAGAAAACGTCACAGGCACGCTGGAACGACGGTCGCCAGTTCCTGGCGACCAGTCGCCAGAGGTTTTTCCCTCCAGAGTTGAATCTGCTTCTAAACGACCGGTCGCAAATGTCACGCGACCGGTCGCTCGTGCCTCCTGACCGGTCGCAAAGAACTCGCGACCGGTCGCTCCTTGGTTTAGCTCCAGCTTTCAACCCTCCAAAACGACCGTCGCAAATCCCCAACGACCGATCGCTTTTAGGCAGTTTCAAATTCTTCCTTCGAGCGCCAAAACCTTTGTATCCTTTAGGTGAGCCATTTTTTCCAACAGATTCGATCGAGCCGTAGGAAATCTACAAGTAGTCGGAGAATCGGATGTTCCAAATCTTCCATACATCCAAGCCATCATAAAAGAAACACTTAGGCTACACCTACACCCACTAGTGCCTTTGGTAACAAGAAACTCTGTACAACAATGTAAGATTGGGGGATATGACATCCCTACAAACTCAATGCTGCATGTGAATGTTTGGGCCATTAGAAGGGACCCAAAGAACTGGGAAAGCCCACTGGACTTCCTGGCTTGAAAGATTCTTGCAACTCGGTGAGGACGATGGCCAGATGAGTGCAGTGGATGTTGATATTAGGGCCCAACATTTTCAACTGCCATTTGGGTCTGGGAGGAGGGTATGTCCTGGTATGAACTTGACCATGAAAATGTTGCCTGGGGTACTTGCGGCTTTGATCCAGTGCTTCGATTGGAAGGTTGATGGGTCTAATTGCAAGAGGATGAATGGTGATGATGTTCTTGAAATGGATGAACGTCCTGGATTGACTGCATTCATGAGCTCTATGGAAATTGATGTCCATAGAATACTCACTAATATTTGTATGGGAAGTACAAATATTAGAATTTCTAAGTCAATCTTGCAATTATACACAGATATTTCATGCGGTACCAATCATGCAATACTGTTATATCATACTAGGCACGACATAGCAAATGCCGAGAACCATGTTAAGTATTCATGTTGTGAAAATACCTGTAGGATGGCTTACAACACTAAAAGAGTAAAGTCTGTATTTTGAGTAGTTAAGAGTAATACGGTAATACAAATAAAACACGCCAAAGGGATTGATACTGTACAGTTCAAAATGTAAAAATGGAGAAAACACAAAAAGTATTTTACGTGGTAAAACCTCACATTTGGGGAAAATCCACTGGGACCTGATAGTCCAACGCAAATCCACTATAGAACGATGATTACAAGAAGTACTCACACACTTATCCTAAACACATTTTAGATAATATTTATCGACTTCTTCATAACTCAACTTCTGTCACGGGATGATCTTCGACACTCCTTATGTTGAATGCAATACTGGTCACGATTGCTTCAAGCTCGCCGAAGTTCTTCCAACTCTCCTTATGTTGAATCCGATATTGGTCACGATTGATTCAAGCTCATCGGAGAAAAACTGCCACAATGGTCTTGGTACCCTCAACCGTATGAGCCACCGAACATGCAAATGAATACAATATGAATGATAAAAGTGTTTGACAAATCACCAAGTAAACATGGAACACTCAATGATTTATCTCAAATAAAAATGCAGCTTTCTTAAACGTTTAAGCACACAAAATTATTGTTCAAAAGCTATGTACCAGAAGAAAAACATCAAATCTTATTTTATATAACTTTTTCTTCTCTAGGAAGAAAAGTCCATGTCCAAAAAACAAGCAATTTCATTGAAGGCTAACCAAAGATATGTTTCCTAGTCAAAACCAAATTCCTTGATTTGCATGAATTGAATAAAATCAAAAAAGATATTTTCCTACTCTAATGATGATCACACGTGAAGCCCAAAACAATAGGAAAGTAAAAACCCAAATAAAGGAAATTTATGATAATCCCACCATTAAAGGAATCCTAATATTCTTAGGTCAACTACCAAGAATATATCAACACCTTTAATAATGTGATCTGATTAAAACTTGATTTGCAAGTAAATTACTTTAAAAGATAAGTAATAAATCATGGATAAGAGAAAGAAAGAGTAAGTAAAAAGATATTGCAAAATATGCCTAAATGAGTGCATGAAAAATGACATGTCTTACCCTTCATATCAAATGGCTCATATGTGTTAAGTCACAATTCTGGAATTCGGGGATTGCTAAGCTGTTTCAAACCTACAAGCTAAATGACACTTCCAAACCAATACTAAGTTCTAGGAAATGCCAACACAATTTCATAGTAACATGTTGCCCATATGGTTGCTCCGAAGAATCATTTGTAAAGGTAGGTAGTTCTGTTATTGTGGGTCCAATTACATGCTGAGTATTTCTTATAATGGGATGGTATGGCTCCAACTTGGCTTCAGGAATTATGATTAGTCTTAGACAACTGTGTCATTTGCCCTGATATGTGTACTTCTTAAGGAAATTTTTGTGCCAAAAGATGGGCAAGGTGAAGCCTATATGCTTAGGCATTTGACTCACCTAGTCACATCACATGTAGCAGAAGAGAACCCACTATCTCTCTAGTAAATGTTCATAGTTTCATTACAAAGAGGGTCGCGGGTCGGAGGTCGCAAGTGTGGGCAAGGGGTCGTCACGGCCTGGTGGTGGTGGTGGACTCGTGAGAGAGAAGGAAGCAACAACGTGAGGTTTTTAAAGTCAGAAGAAAAAAAAAATACCCGCCCAGGCGCCCAGACCAACCTACCGCCTAGAACTGCCTAGGCGCCGCCTAGACCCGCCTATGCCAATTTTTTGAATATGAAGCAAAAGAAAAGAATTCATAGCTATTTGAATCTCCCAACTTGAAGTAGATTCTTGTCGTCCCATACTATCAATTTTCGGATTGAAAAATCTTACATCTTTGCAAGCATCAACACTTGAAAGATACTCTAGCCTCCCTAACTAGACCAGTAACAAAGGTCCAAGCTTTACCTGCACACAGTTTGCCTAGGTCCCTGATATAAATAAATAAGAAAAAAGGGCGATTTGAGCATGACCCATGACCATAAAAGCATCCATTTTCAAGCTCAATCCCAGAAAATTAAAACTTTTGAAGTGCAAAAATTGAATCTCCATGTTACCTTCATTTAAAGAACAAGAGAAAGCAAGAAATGGGGGTACGAATTTACATGTTATGTGTCTGAAACAGTTAATGGGTAGTAGCTGCCGAGATTGAGAATAAAACAGTGGAAGAGAGGATCTAAGTGGCAAACGAAATGCGAGCTTGAGATAAACTGTGTTGGTTTGAGAGCGAAAGTGTTTTAGAGACCGTTTGGTGGGCTTTCGACTTATATAACTCCAAAGGCCCAAAATGATGGGCTTCATTCACAAGCCTCAAGCCCAAAAGATTTGCATATGTCTTTTTCACCCAACAGAAAAAATAAAAAGTACCGTATTTATCCTAATCAAGGCCAACAATAATGTTGCCCAAATTTACCGAGTTATTTATTTTCGTTTTCAGACATGAATTTTTGATCTTGATTCATGCCCGGATCTCTACGGTGACAACAACACAAGACTGTTTACCTACTGGACCGTAAGTTTCTAAATCATCCTTCTCATACTTTTTGGGTTTGCATTTTGGTTTCTCTAGTCTTCTTTCCTTATCTCATTGGTTTTTTCCCATTTTGATGGCTATGCTAATATGTTTTCCTTGCATGCTTCCTCTCTATGATTATATTGCAGAGTGATGCATATCAAGCCACTGGTTCCTACAACCTCCTCTGCTCAGACTTTATTCAAATCAACAATGAGATAGCAATGGGTGCAAGCATCTCTTCTGTGTCTGGCCTTCGAGGATCCCAATATGATATCAGTATACTCGTCTGGAAGGTAAAAGCCAAAGAGAATATTGGATCAGACCACATAATAGTATGAGGTAAAAGAAACCAAAAGAGAAGAAATGGAGCTAATAGTAATCTGCTAAAGGAGGCATGTGAGGATGGATGAAAAAATATATATCCTCACATTTGCAATTTTTGAGGGTTGGGGGTAAGAAAATCATTGCGGTTAGGATGTAAAGAATCTTTTGGCGTTTCCTTTTGATCACTGATTCCCATAACTGTGCAGAAAGATCACCATAATGGGCCATAATTACATGGTGAGTTTGATTATATCTTGAAAGAGTATAGGAACTAAACCTGGACCCCATCACTGTCTTCAAGATCACCCAAGAGGAAACATGAAGTGTCCAATTTGTTTGACCAATTAATTTCGGATCGAGTCAATTATACATGTTGTTTTAGTCCAGTCATTAAAATTATGCCGGTCAGCCAAATTCAACGGCAATTATGCTATTTGGGAGGTCCGTGAACTCACGGTGTGATAATATTGGGCAGTGTATCTTAACAAGAATATAAACTAATTGCATAGTTAAATCCGAGACATACTCTTTAAATATTACAGTCCAATTTTAAACAATGATTCATATAACACAGTTATGTTACCAATTAGTTCTTGATCTGATTCTATTTTTTTTGTCTTCTTTTTTCTTATACAAACACTTGAACTAAGACATTGATCGGATGCATGACTAAATACTTTCAAAGAAATTTAAATTCGAATGAAAGAAATGCTAGTTCGAATGACCCACCTATTAAAGTTGAAAGAAATGCTAAATTCGAATGACCCACCTATTAATAACAATTGAAAATTAAAACCACACCCATCATTCCCAATTTTCCACTCCCATTTCTGCCCCTAGTTCCACTTAAAATATATAATTTTTTTTCTTTTTGAAAAAAACGTTTCTTTCTGTGTTTCCATGAAAGCAAAACCCAACCGAACGAAAAAGTGGGAAACTCGGCCAGTGAAGTAAATTGAACAAACGCTTTTTTCTACAGCATTGCGTTGCGATTTGAGTTGAGACAATTGTGTTGTGTGGATACTGGAAAGGAGAGCGTGAAAGAAATGGCACCGTTGAAAGCTTTGGAGGCAGAGTACCGAATACTCGACCTCAATTTCCAGGCCTTTTGCGCCTCTCACGGTATTTTCTCAGGTGAGTTCCATTCCATCACTTGTAAAATTTGCTTTAAACCCAATAAAGTACATAAATTTCTATTTGGGATCTCTTGGATTTTGATACCCAATAGAGAATATGAATAGCACAAGTTTAATTTTGTCTTTTTTTCTATTTGGTGCAGTGGAAGATTTCCTCATTCATGACCTCTATGAATTAGCTGCATTTGCAGAACAACAGCCTACATCTGAGAAACTAAAGCAGGTTTTTTTTTTCCATAAGAATTTTTTTTTTCACAGATTCATGTTATGTTTTAACAAAGATACATTCACTTTAAACAATTATATCATGTTATGTTTGGGCTAGCAGGGCATTACTCAGGTCCTCTCTATTATTGATTCTCAGCATCAACCATGGTTGAATGGTATGGAGCTTTTAGATGATGCTCTACATAACAAGCATGTACTGTCAACTGGGTGTGAAGGGTATGCTTAGCCCAAATACTGACCTATTCCTTTCACTGCTTTTAGACTTTTAGTATTACTAAATGTAATGTTTTTCGGGTTGCCATGAACCAGAATTGATTTGTTACTTGGAGGCGGATTACGTGAGGGACAATTAACTGAACTTGTTGGGCCATCTTCTTGTGGTAAAACACAAGTAAGTAATTTACTTTGTTCAGCAATTACATAAGGTTATGATAGCAATGATTTCAAATTTTCAGTTTAAATGTCACAATCTTTTATTTGGGTTGGGATGTCATTGCTTAAGTACACTGTGCTGCGCCTACTTTGTGATAACCTAAGATTTAAGCATATCACTAATTCACTATTTATATTTGTGACAATAACGTGAGTAATCGTATGATATTTGCACAGATACTGGTAACAACATTAGAAAAGTATTAAATTCTTGGTAGTGTTCAGGTTTGCCTACTTGCTGCCTCAAATGTTGCAACGAAGCACATGGGTAATGTTGTATACCTGGACACAGGCAACTCTTTCTCACCCCAACGAATTGCCCAGTTTGTTGGTCATATCGCTGGCCGTGCCTTTGATGAGGTCATACCATCAGTTTTAGAGTAGAGTTTTCTTTATTTTGTTTGTTTCAGTTAGCCCTTTTATACAAGTGAACTACTGCACTCTCTGATACTGTCTACATTGATTTTAACTGTAGGCTGGAAAAAGAATTTTTCAGAGGATAATGAACAGCATTGTCTGCCATTCTGTGTTTGACATCTTTACAATGTTCAATGTGTTACATCGGCTAGTGATCAATTTTCCATCTCAGGTTCACATTGACAAGATGAATTTCCTTCCCATTTCTGGGTAGAGTTTCAAATTTTCCTTTTATTGAGAATATGATCTGGTTCCAGCTGCAGAAAGGAGGGCAGGTCCGGTTGCTTATTGTTGATTCTATCTCTTCACTAATTACCCCGATTCTTGGGAACAGTGGTTCACAGGGTATAGATCATTGTATGCAAATCACAGTTTTCTTCAGTTTCTTGTTTGTTTCAATAATGTCTTTCCCTTTCTCTTCTCTTTATCAAGTATTTCTCTCTCTTTATTTTTAAGAAATTGTTTTTCATCCAAAGAAGGTTCACGTCAGTAGAAATGTTTTCTAATTTTCATATTTGTCCATTCATACAACTCAACAATGTCATATGCAACTCGTGAAGTTGAGAGCTCATTGACTCATGCTTGTGGAATAACTGCAGGACGCGCCTTGATGATATCTGCTGGGTATATGTTAAAGAAATTAGCACATGAGCATAATGTTGCGGTACTGGTAAGTTTTCTCTTGGATACATGTTATGCACAATTCTCAGCTTAACATAATCCACAGGTGAACCATTGCCCTCTTAAAATTAACATAGCAAAGCTGTGGTTCTATAAAGTTCATTTTGACATGTAGAAAATATAATGTTTATAAATTTTTAAAGCTTGGATCAGTTTCCATTTCCGCTTCAAGCTTATTTGCGTCTCCATCATCATTTTGTTTATCACGACAGTAAATTTAGTTTGAAAGGGTTCATTGAATAGGTCTTTAGTTTATGCTTTCACCTTTGCAATAATTCTGCAAATAAAATAAATGTGAAGGTGACCAATCACACAGTGGGTGGGGACAGAGGTATTGCAAAACCTGCTCTTGGACAGACCTGGAAGAGCATCCCACATGTGAGGCTTCTACTTTCTGGTGATCATGGAAACAATGTCCGGAGTATTTCAGTGCTAAGACACCCATCTATGGTAAACTTATCCACATTTATTGTGATTGCGGTGCATATACTGTTTAAACCGAATTTGCGCACAGCTTTAGTACTATTACTTTTTTTCCTCCCTCGTTGCAAATAATTTGTTGTTTTCGCTTACGGTTCAGATTAGCTCTCATAGTTTGCATTACTATTACTAATGCATCTTTATAACTTCTTGTATTGTTATAATCCTTTTCCTTTTCTAGGCTTCTGGCAAGGCTGCAAAGTTTTCGATTTAGGAGGAACAGCATGGCTGCTTCAATTTGTACTTGCCACTCTACACGAAAAGGTAGGAAGAGTGAACGATGTAGAAAATTGAAACTATTCCGTAATGCAACCGAAAATAGAAACAGAGAATTTTAGCAATTATGGTTGATTCAAGTTGTACTTGTGTCCTACACGAAGGTTAAGAAGAGAGTCATTTACAAAGCTGAAGCTGCTCTGTAACCCAATACTGTTAACACCTTTATAGGAGTGCTCTCTTCTATTTATTAATTTTCTTCTCCTGGGATTCTCTTTTATTCATTTAGTTTTGCCTCGGAGTGCCCTCTTTTAGAGATTCTGAGAACTGGGGCTACATGTGCGACATGTATATAACGATGAACGTCATGGGCCGTTTGATTAGAAACCCATGATGAGTTTGAATAATAATTATTTTGGAGTGCTACAACAATTCCATTTGAGAATAGTTGTAAATGTGATAAGATTACCAAACTTTATAAGGCCTAATTATGGAAACAACATGAATTGTATTTTTCAGGATTTCTTCACAGCTGGTACAGATACAACCGCCATTTCAATGGAGTGGGCGCTAACAGAGCTCATCAACCACCCAAATGTGCTCAAGAAAGCGAGAGAGGAGATTGATTGAGTCGTTGGAAATAAATGATTAGTCGTAGAATCGGACGGTCCAAACCTTCCATGCATCCAAGCCATCATAAAAGAGACATTCAGGCTACACCCGCCGGTATGTTTGGTTACAAGAAGATGTGTACAACAATGTAAGATTGGAAAATATATGATCCCAAAAAACACAATGCTCCTTGTGAATGCTTGGGCCATTAGAAGGGACCCAAAGTATTGGGAAAGCCCATTGGACTTTAGCCCTGAAAGATTCTTAACACAGCTCGATGGAGGAGGCAATCGAACGGCTAGAATTGATGTTAGGGTGCAACATTTTCAATTTTTGCCATTTGGGTCTGGGAGGAGAGTATGCCCTGGTGTGAACTTAGCCATGCAAATGCTGCCTAGGCTACTTGGGGCTATGATCCAGTGCTTTGACTGGAAGGTATTTAGTCATAGTTTACCCAACAAATGGTTTAAATTAAATACTTGATGGCTAGATGCAGTAGCCTTATTGCTCAAATGGTTAAGAATATTTGTTACCTTTTACTCAAATGGTTAAGAATATTTGTTACCTTTGTACTTGAAATTTGTGCTCGAATACTACCTTAACAAATAGCAAAAATCAATATTTTTTTTATGGGGGGTTTTCTTCATCAAAAAAATTGGGAGAGAGTGGGAGGTGGGTGGAGCCAGAAAGGAGAACTCAGGGTCAACAGGGAAGATAGGGGAAAATATGGATGCCTCAGGATGGGCTAAAGTGATTCCATCAAAGCCAATGGGTTCCCACCACAGTGACGGTGGATTCCCTTTACCCCCTATGATATCCAGGATCGAACCCTAGTGGGATTTCTTTCCTCCAATATAACCACACAAAAAAAAAAGTTATTCTATCAAATTTCACCTCACAAAGTTGGTAGGAGGAGCCAAGAGATGGTCACAAAAGTCTTGAACAATTGGTTCACCTATATACTTACCAGTCCAACTTCTCATTCAAGTGTACAAGCAAAAACAACATTTTTAATATTCCCAATTCCTGATCAAAAGCTGTTGGCAACAATTGTTTTGCATTATTAACCAAAAAGTCTATATGAAAACAATTGTGATATTGTAACAAGGCAACAATTTTGAAAATGTAAATAATTGTTCAATCAACCGATAACATTGGATCCAAAAAAATGAAGTGATAACCGATTTGTGCATCGTCAATCAGCAACCCTAAATAATGCGTTGGAGATAATGAGTAAAACGTTGGATTATTCCAATTACCTATTTAAGTGGTCTTCTAATCGTCATAGGGTTGTCTTGGGCTCAATATTGATCAAGGACTCAATTACTACTCGGCCGTAGCCTTTGTATAAATGTTTAAGTTAAATACATGGGCCAAAGAGATTCCTAATTAATATGGATTATGGTTTTTATTTCCTAATGCAATAAGGACTACTTAAGAGTTTTTTCTTGACGGGAGAGACTCCTAAGCAAATGCATATAAAACACAAGTGCCCCTGCTCAACCGATTAAGCCAACCCACACAAAAGAATTCACCCCATCTAGAATGAGTGTATGAAGGGATCGGATTGAGGAGATGTGCTCTTGTATATTCTTGATGTGTGTTCTATCATGTGTAGTCATTATAGTTTACATAATGTTGTTGGTATGTGTCATCAATTTGGCCACCCAACTTCAACTGGCAGCGATGAATCTTTTTCCCTCGGTATAAAATTAGTCATATACCCATTCTTAGCACTAATAATATAGATAAACTATACACCATTTAATTTCTATAAACAAACAAAAAACAAACCCAAAAAATGATAGTTGGCTCTATTGAATTTAATTTTGATTATTAAATTACTTTGACGCCCTATTGAGTGTTTTGAGTTTTTTATTGAGTGTTTTGGGTTTTTTTATTTATGAGGTTTTGTGGTTGGGTTTGTTTTAAGAAATCAATAGTAGTTTTGTAATTTAAAAGAAGTTAAAAACCTTTTTGTTATGTTGTAAATGGGGCTTTGGGTGTGTTTCTAAAATCTATTTCATTTAGGGTTTTTTTTTTTTAATATTTTGGGCTCCTATATTGAGTATAATAGTAAATCTCCCTAATAATATAGCTCATGATGCCTCTACTTTGGCTGCACCACCGTACTAACTTTTAAGACTTCAACGGATGTGTGGGACGAAGAGTCCAAATAATCTCCTAAATAATATTAAGGCTTATTTGTTGAAATGCCCTTTGTAATTTCCAAATCTTCTCAGTTTGCCCCCTCACGTTTTAAAGAGAAAAATGAATAACATAAGCAAGCCCATTAAAATTAAAAGAAGAAGCATGAAGCATGAAATCAAGCTAAAGTTTTTTTTGGTCGAAAATGGAATTCAATAGAAACCCACAAAAGGGAAAGGCAGAACAACCAACAGAGGCGGGAAAACCCAGCCAAACCAAACATAAATAAACAAGGACAAATGTCAATCTAGTACCGAGCAGCAGTCTAGCAAACAGACCAAAATCCCACCAATACTCCCCACACACCTAACTAATGAAAGCTGGGGGGGCAAGGAAGGCCATCCGAAACCAAAACCCGAACAAGAGACGGTGGTGGCCGGTTGGCCCAATACGTCGAAACCACCGCTCGAATACCAATCTTAGCCGCCGCATGAGCCGCTTGATTCAAACCACGAGGGACCCATTTCCATTCAACTTCCTCCAATCTAGATAAAGTATTGTATAGCTTGTTGTCTTCATTTGGTTTTTTGTGGGGAAGGTATATTGGGATACAAAGAAAGAGAGATTGCACATATATTGTTTCGAGAAACTGTACTCTAACAAATAAAGTGAAAATTGTGTATAACTAAATCAAATCGTTAATTTAACTGTTTAAATGCTTGAAAATTAAAAAATATATCCGTTCCAATTATATATGGGATAATCTTGTGAGAGGGTTCATTTCCACCTTCCAATTCTGACCACTAATGTTTAAATGGATGAGAAGGACCACTTACATCTAGGGGTGGGCACGGTTCGGTACGGTACGGTATTGGGCTCATACCGCTACCGATACCGGAAATTAAAACCGGTATGGTTCGGTATGGGATTATGGTTTGCCAAAGTTGGTACCATACCGTAATTACCGAACCGAATCGGTATCTGGTATGGTATGGTACCATTTCGGTATTCAAAATGACAAAACTCAGAAATGAACCAATTGAATATTCAACCTATTCATTCACCAAAGATTCAACAAATTCAACATCCAAATCATAATCAACCAAATCAATATACATCAACAAACCAAAATAAAGGATAATTATGCCTTATGGCTTACAAAATTACAAACACAATCCAAACATAAATGACAAAAACAGAAAGTTATGCAATCTAAGCTTAATTTGCAGCCCACAATTTGGATTCAAGTATCCCCATCATTTGCAATTTCTGCAAATTACCCAAACAAACAATTATTAGCAGCGCAGGTTTCACCTTCTATAGTTCAGACACACTTATTGTTTACAAACATACACGTGAGCAATCAAATTTGAACAAACTGATGCAACAAAACACATATACTGGAACTGTATCACACTTCTCATTATTAAAACATTTGAGCAATTGCTTTCTGCAAAGTTCAAGTTTACAAGCATGCATTGCTTTATGATCACATGCTTTATCGTCCAAAAATTGTAATCAACAGGACACTTAAGAAATATTTTGTACTGTAATAATAACATCCTCAATGCCTCATATTGGCTATCAAGATATAATTCTACAACCAAATATGAGACATGCCAGAAATAATTATCTTGAAAGTCTACAAGGCTTATAGCACCAAAATGAGCTGCAAGAACATCAACATATATAGAACTGCAACCGCAACAACTACTTTTCTGATCATAAATGGGAAAAGTCTAAGTTGAGAGATAACATTATTGTTTTCTTGAGAGTTCATATGCAAATGAATTCTTAGAAAATAGAATGAAGAATCACCCTCGTATTCTAGGTCTCAAATTGTTCATTCATGAACCTGAAGACATATTACTAACAGAAAACAAAATATTTGGTACCCCAGAATCAAATAACAAACCAACAAATGCAAGCAGACAAATTGTAAGAGAGACAACAGGAAACATCATAGAATCACATCCACAAGTAAGCAGTCAAACAACACACACTGAAAATACAATCGATGAAGCTAAATGCAATATCATATTTATACAAACACCAATGACCAATAGTTTTTAATTAGTGACATTTTTTAGAAAATTGAAAAATTAAATACCGAAATATCAAGATTAGCAATTCAGCAATTAGTTTTTAATTAGTGACATTTTTTTACGAGAGCTAATCAGCAATTCAGCAATTCAGCAACATTTCAATTCAGCAATTCAGCAACATTTGCAAATAATCAATTCAGCAATTCTTTCCAAAATAAATGCAAATATTGTCCTAATTCATCAATTCAGCAACATTTCAATTCAAATCAAAAGCTTATTATCAAAAGTTTCAATTCTAGACAGAGAATTTGTTGAACATAAACTTACCATTTGAGTTTGAGTCTTCGAATTGGGGCTTCCAGCTCAGGCAGAGAGAGTGATCGAGAGGAGCAGGCTTCGTCGATTTGGGGCTTCCGAGCAGATTGAGAGATCGATAGGTCGTCAATTGGGGCTTCAAAGACAGAGAGAGAAAGATCGAGAGACTGAGAGAGAGAGAGATAGATTGAGAGACTGAGGACAGACACTACAAGGAAAATCCCTTTTAGCGACGAAACCAGTTGGTCGCTATTACATGATATTTCGTCGCCAAAGATAAATAGCGACGAATATTTTTGGTCGCCAAGGTCGTCGCTGCAAGCTCGTGGCTAAAAGTACCATGCGACGAAACAGAATTTCGTCGCTAAAATAACTTAGCGACCAAAACATGTCGTCGCCAATTAGCTCCAAGTTGGTCGCCTATAGAGAGGGAGTTGTCGCCAAAAAACCAAAAATTCCAGCGAAATGGAATTATTTAGCGACGAAATATATGTTTGGTCGCCAAAGATGGGAGTTTATTTGTGGAATATTTTAGTTGGTTTACTGAATGGGCGACGAATAGATTGGTCGCTAAAAACTGCTATCAGATTGAGTGACGAAAAGAAATTCGTCGCCAAAAGTGTACAGATTTTTTTTTTTTTTCGAAATAAAAATTTGTGTCAAGCTTTGTCACAGAATATTATTTAGTCCATAAAGTTTCTGAAAAACACTAAATAGATGAAATTAATAAAAATCGCATAATTATTGTTCAAAAGATACTAGTTTAAGCATACATCAATGTAGCTAGATACAAAAAACCCCAAGGTATGCTAAAGATACAAAAACCATCAAGTAGCTAGATATAGAAACCCTCTAGAACCCCCCAAGGTATGATACATATAAAAACCATCAAGTATGTAGATGTACACACAACCTAATGAATATTTACAATATCATCAAGATCATCATAAACATTACGTGAACCACCACTATTACCTTGATCACCATCACAAGAAGAATCACCAATATGCTGGGATGGAACATCTAAATGTGAGGGTAGAGGACCGCATCCACTCAATGACATTCAAAAGTTTACCCACTGTGCCATCTCACAAACTATGCCTTTCAACTCACCAACTGTGCCTTGAAGTTCCTCAACCTTTTTCTCTGGAGCAAAAGAGGAGGCAACTCGACCACTATGCGAACTCTCCACTCAGAGACTAGAACCCAAGCCTCGAATCCTCTTGCCCTTTGCAACCCCATGTTCTGCAGTCATGATCTCTAACTGTTGTGGGATAGGGAGTGCGATTTGATCTAGTGGAGTTCCTAAACTCTCTGCCACTTGTTGCTTGGCCTTCTTATACTCTTCATTCATCTTCTTCTACAAAAAGAAGCAAAATAAAGATATGTCAATATTATAAATGCATAAAAAGAATGAAGTGAATGGGATGCTAGTACCACCAATGGCGTTCATAAATTAGCAGTGCCAATTATCCAAATCAGTCACAAACAAAAATAAAATCAACTTGAAGCAAATAATAAAAGGAAAATGCACATAAACAATGGAATATATCTCTTTGGATATACAGATTGCAAGAAGTTTGAAAATACTCACAGGTCTGATAAGATCCTTTTTCTGCATCTCCCCAAAGCACAATACAAACAAGAAACTTCGAAAAACATGGATTATAAATATTTGCCCAGCAACATGGCCCCCTTATAATTGGGCCTAAATTTTAACTTCTAAGAGCACAACGGGTTGTTAGAACTGAATTTGTTTAATTGGAGTTTGGAATTGGGCCTCCAAAGAGGAAGAGAAGTACAACTGCAGGCAGCTAATTTCAAAACAATCTTAGCATGCACGTTTTTTTGGTCATCAATATATAAGTTCATGGAAAATTTAGAAAACTTACACATATCTTCTTTGTATTTCTAATTAATTAGTTCTATTTGCAATGGATAAAGTCTTTATATGATGCTAAAACCAAGGTACACAATTAGCATCTAAAATAATGGGTCGTCAAAAACTTGCATGACCAGTCGGCTGATTTTGTTTTTGATTGCAGATTATAAACTAAAAAGCTATGAAGAGTACATGCATGTCACATATATATGCAAGTCAATAGTTAATTGTCAGCAGGTTTATGTATTCCTTACCCCTTTAATTTCAGCAGCCTCATTGATCGACAGGCTCTTATCCTTACACATACACATGTTGCTCCAGGTAGCTAATGTATGTAGGATTTTCACCCTTCTACATTTTCCCAACAAAAATACAATGAGAAATACTTGAAATTATTACAATATAATAAATAAAGAAAGATTTCAAGTGTCCTAAAATTATAAACCTCTTTAACACCTTCCATGTGTTTTAGGAAAGAATGTGACCCCATGTATATATGATCAAACTTCTTTTTTCTTTTTTTTTTCCTCTGTTCTCAGCATTGGCCTTGCAACATTTCTGTTTTGATTATATACATGAATTGTTAATTTTTTTTTCTTTTTCTATTTGATACTTAGAATAAGTTCCCAATCAAAAAATGAAAACTGCGATGTTATGAGACATTAAATACCTGATATTACTCATTTGTGTACAACGTATCAACCAAATAATGTCACTCTTCTAGAGTCCTTCGAGTACCAAACATCTTTTCAGGGGGAGGTGTTGCTCGTGCAAGTCAGGATCCGTTAAGTCCACATCAAACATGAACTAATATCAATTAACCATAAACAAAACAAGTATTAGTTATAATTTTTCAATGCAAATAGAAACATTGACTCACCCTTGTATATATTGCCCAAACCAAAATTTCATAACATGATTAGATAAAACACTTATATAGATACAAGCAAATAACTCTTTCACAGATTGACAAGCTAATAACTCTAGATTGACAAGCTAATAACTCTTTCACAAGAAAATTATAAAAAGAGAGATTCCACATTAAATATGTTTTTTAAGGGTAAGTATCATGGTAACAATTTTTTTTTTTATAAGATTCTTTCCACATTACTTTGCACAACTTAGCTAAACCCATGAAACCAGTAAAAAAAAAGAAATGAAGGCAGGCGCAAGAATCGTAGCTATTCATACCTCTTAAGCAAATATAGCCTCTTAAGAAAGTATTTCAAACAACCTATTGCAAACAAAAGTTACAAAATAAAAATAAAATAAAATAAAACAGTTAGACATAATAAACCCATGACACAAGTCAAAAAAAAAAAGAAGAAGCCAGAAGCCAGATTTTTAGCTATCCATACCTCTTAAGCAAATATAGCCTCTTAAGCAAGTAATTCAAACACCCTATCGTAAAAAAGAAGAATAAAAAACACAAATCTGTTACTATATTTTTGGAGGGCTTGAGTCCAAATTAGTATTCAAACTCAAAATAGTATGCCTTCGCCCTCTAAGTTTCACTACTCATCATTAAACAAAAACATTATTTTTCTGAGTTAACTCAAAATAGTAACATAATAAGACATCACAGGAAGCACCAAATATCCAAGATAAAAGCCTAAACAGAAAACCAAATGGTTCAAAGGAATATTGTAGTCAACACATCCACTTTATACAGTTATAACATGTACAATGAATAAAATCAGGCTTAAGGTCACATGTCTCTCGTGTAGTATATGAATGATCTGAAACTAGTAATTAGGCTCTTCATCTCAATTCCAAAACAAATTATTATTCTTTACAGTTTTTAATTATTATTCCAAAACTAGTAATTTGACACAGAACCCACAATACCTACTGGAAAAAGGAAAAGTCATTTTATTCAGAATACTTGGACAATTGAATGTTCAAGCATTTAAGATATCAAAAAGGAAAAACAAGCACTGAAATCAGGTCCAAATTTAAATTCCTGGGTATCTATTTCTGATTTTCCTTGGTTATTTTCTCAGCAACCAAATGAAATATACAACTGAAAATCAGAGCTCAAAAGAAAATGAAGGTAAGCGAGACAAGGTAGACTCACCAGAAGCTTGCCGCTGAAACACATAGTGAGGAGGATTTCGGAGATGGAGTTTTCAGATGGCCGTCGATTTCTTACACTGGTATGGAAAGGCGTGCGAGATGGAGGATCTCTTCGCCGACGTCGGTGGAGGATTGCTCTGCGACGTTGGTGGAGGATTGCTTTGCCAATGTCAGAGCAGCGGAGAATGGGTCAGAGAGGAAATAACGAGTTGGAAATTACTTATTTTTTATTTTTGTATTTATACTCTCTAGATTGGCCCCAAAAACTATTTGGTCGCCCTTAAGCTAACATATATAAAACTAAGTCGTTTTATGGCTTAAATTTTCCAAGCACGATGGTTTGCGACGAAAAACAAGTGGTCGCCGACCCCACGAAATTTTTAAGCGCGAATTCTAATTTAGCGACAAAACATTGAACCTCAGCGACCAAATATTTTCGTCGCCAAAACTTTTAGATTTTCGCGCGAACACAATTCAGAAATTCGCGACCAAATATATATTTGGTCGCCATGACCTAGTCTAGCCACCAAAAGCTTTCGTCGCCCTTTCAAAGAAATTAGTCTCTATTTAGTTGACTCAAGTCATCACGGATGTCTAAATATCACGAACCTTTGGCGACCAACTGGAATCGTTTCGTCGTGATACCTCATTTTGGCCACCAAAATATGGTTCGTCGCTAAATATTTCGTCGCAAAAAAGGTTTTTCCTTGTAGTGAGAGAGAGATCGAGAGAGAGACAGAGATTCGAGTCGAGAGAGAGAGACAGAGATTGAATCGAGAGTGAGACATAGATAGAGAGATCGATCAAATTCGAGAGATTGAGTGACTGAGACAGAGATCGTGAAAGTGAGAGAGTGACAAAGAGACAGAGACCCAAGGGTTTGGTTTGGCCTGGTTGAAATGATTGAGGGTGGGTGACTGAGAAAGATCGAGAGTTTGAGAGAAAGAGGGAGCTGGCTGGGAGTGGGAGGAGAGTTTGAGAGTTTGGGTCTGTTGGGTGAGTGAGAGATCGAGTTGACGCAGAGTGAAAAAAACTCGCGTATTTTTTGTTTAGGGTTACTATTCGGTACGGTACGGTGGCATTCGGTGGCTGATATATGGTACCGCACCCGTGTCATACAAGATTGGTACGGTACGGTATGATACCATATTAATTCGGTAGGTATACGGTACGGTATTAAACGGTATGGTATGACACGGTATCGGTACGGTTTCGGTATATACGGTATAGATGCCCAGCCCTACTTACATCAATTATGTGATGGTACAATCCAGAAGACATAATTTAGAAGATAGAAGAAGAAAGAAAAAGTAAAAAGTGGTTCTTGCCACGGCATGCATTTCTCTCTTTTTGCAGACATTATTATCATTCATGCCGTATTCTTTGTATTTTTCATTTTGTTATTTTTCCACGCCAACAAAACCCACTATTGCATCATATCATTGGCTCAAAAAATTCGTGTGTATAATACTAAAAGTTGGGTGATCAATCCCATCACTTGGGTCCGTTTGGTTCATGGAAAAAGAATCTTGAAAATGAGAAATGAATTGTTTTCCCATGTTTGGTAAATCAGGCATGGAAAATCATTGTCTAGCACATGGAAAAGTAGGAGGGAAAGTGAAGTCTTCCTTCCTCCTTGGGTTTTACTTTCCCTTCCCACGGGAAAGTAATGCTATCATTAAATACACTTTTTTCTAACTATTTGTCATTACTAACAATTCATAATTAAAGTTTTTATTTAACAACTATTGGTATTCTTTTTTATTTTTTTATTCATATTTCTTAAAATCCCAGCAACGTTCTATTTCCCCAAATATTTCTCAGCAACGTTAATTTTACATGTTTATGTTCAAAATTTTCTTCTGTATATAGGATGGATTTGGTTATGAACTCAACACCTACTACTGCAAGGAATCTATTTTTCTACTTTTAAGTATGCTGATTACTCTTTTTTAAAGTATATATATTTTTTAAAATTCATATGCAGATGAACTGTTGTAGCTGCATATGGACTACTTTTTTATAAGAATACCTCCAATTCCAACAAAATTGAACACCCAACTCCAGCAAATTGTATTGATCAGCTGAAGAAGTCCAATGCTTTTTTTTAAAAAAGCACAAAACTGACTAGTGACAAGAAAGAACTAATCCAACACCAAAGGCCAAAAACTGAAATTTTGCATATTTCGGATTATCAATAGGACACTGGTGCAATGTTTAATAATCAAATTGGAAAGTTTAATAAAATTAATAGATTTTTTATATTTTTAATATGGGTACAATTGGGAAACTAAACAAAATTTGTTTTCTATTCCTACTCAAAACAAACATGAGAAAGGAAATAAAGTGATATTTACGGGTTACTTTCCCAGGTATTACCAAACATGGGAAATGATTTCCCATCAAATCCGTTCCGTGAACCAAACGAGGCCTTAGGGTTCGTTTGGTATTCTACTTTGATCTAATTTTATAAACTCAAAAACAGATTTGAAGTCCAAATCCACAAAAATTGTAGGCCAAATTTTTAAAACCGGAACCCAAAAAAAAAAAAAAACTCAAAAACACCCTCATTATTGAAAATAAAAAAATTGAAAATAAACAACCCCATTACACAGTTAACCAGTCTTCTCACAACTGAGTGTTGGAATTTTAGGAGGCGTGATGTGTGTTTTTTTGATATCTTTGTTGGTTTATAGGATGAAGGGATTTAGGACAATAAGACAATAGCTTGACCCACGTGAACTTATAACTAACTAAACAATTTAGCATGCCATGTCAGCATTATATATATGTCTTTTGCCAAATGGAGGAGAAAAGTTACAAAGTTTTTGGAGACTTACAAAGTTAGTGGGATACAAGACAGCTTGGTAGTTCTTAGATTTTTTCTTGCTTGATTACATAAGTGGGAATACAACCACCGACTCTTCTTTCTAAATTATTCTATAAATTCTGCTATCTTGTAAAAATCTCCACCAAATGTGCATTAGCCATGGCACTTGAGCTAGTCCTACTCATGATCCTCTTTCTTCTCTTAGCTATCCCTCTTCTTCTCTTCCCAACCCTAACCTCCAAAATATTCCAAACCCAGCTTCACCTCCCTCCAAGCCCCTTAGCTCTACCCATCATAGGCCACTACCACCTCCTCGGCCCTCTCATGCACCGCACCCTCCACAACCTCTCTCTCCGCTTCGGCCCCTTATTCTCCCTCCGCCTCTTCTCGCTCCAATGCGTTGTCGTTTCCTCAGCGGACCTAGCGAAAGAGTTCCTCAGCACCCATGAGCTCTCCTTCATATCCAATGCTCAGTCCCTCGCCATTGAAAGCATAACCTACAATGCTTCCCTTGCATTTGCACCCTATGGACCTTACTGGAAGTTCATCAAGAAATTGACAATGAACGAGCTTCTAGGAAACCGTAGCATCAACAACTTAGTTTCCATTCGAACCCAAGAGTATCTTAGGCTTCTGAGGTTTTTGGCCAACAAAGCTGAGAGTGGTGAAGCTGTGAATCTCACTGAGGAGTTTCCGAAGCTTTGGAACAATGTGATCTTGCAGATGATTGTTGGGAATCGGGGTTTAAGCTCTGAATGTAGGGCGGTGCTGGCGGAGGAGGTGGTGGTGGTGGTGCGGCAGGCCACGAGGCTTTTGGGAGAGGTGAGTTTGTGTGATTTTTTTTGGGTTTGTAAAAAGTTAGATTTGGGAGGGTTTGTGAAGAGAATTGAGGAGACGCACATGAGGTTTGATTTGTTGGTGGAGAAGGTAATTAGAGAACGAGAAGAGCTGAGAAAGAAGGAACGGATGGAAGAGGCGGAGGAAGTCAAGGATTTTCTTGATACATTGCTTGATGTGTTGGAGGATGGGAGTGCTGAGGTTGAATTTACAAGACTTCACATTAAGGCTCTAATTACGGTAATGATATCTATCTATAATTCTTAATTTACGTGTGGGGAGATTTATGACAAAAAATTATTTATTTCATTCAAGGTGCAGATATTGCATTGGTAGGCAAACATGTCGTTTTGATGGGTTTCGGGTCATGTTCGTGTTAATCCGTTAATTTAACGGGTTGACACGACACAACTGGTTAAACTCAACCCGTTAAATTAATAGGTGAGAAATACCAGACCCAAACACGACCTGTTACAATTCCGAATGACCCAACACGACCCGTTAAGAATAAACCCAAAAGAAAACTATCACCCAACCAGCCAGCAAGCCCCTCTCTCTGCCCTTTTTCGCCCAATTTTCATCTTTCTGAAACACCATCTAGAAGTTTATAAGTTAGGGATTAGTCTTGCATAAAGATAAAATAAGAGAAACAAAATAGTTGGTTGATTAGATTATTTACACATAAAAAAAAAGACAGAGATGGAGAGAAGAAGAGAAGAAAAAAAATGGAGAGAAGAAGAAGAAGAAGAAAAGGGAGAAGAAAAGGAAAAAAGTGAGAGATTGAGAGAAGCAAAGAAGAGAAAAAAAGAGGGGGAGATGAGAAAGTGGAATGAAGGAAAAATAATATTGAGAGAGAGAGAGAGAGAGAGAGAGAGAGAGAGAGAGAGAGAGAGAGAGAGAGAGAGAGAGAGAGAGAGAGAGAGAGAGAGAGAGAGAGAGAGAGAGAGAGAGAGAGAGAGAGAGAGAGAGAGAGAGAGAGCGGCAAAGATGGAGTAAGGAAAAGAAGAAAGAACAAAACATAAGGCATTCGTCTTTGTCTGTTGGTGTTGGGGATATGAGATTTTTTTAATAAATATATTTTATAAAATTATAGAATTACCCTCTTTAACGGGTGGATGCGAATATTCAGGAATTGACCCGACATGATCCGTTAACTTCCTGCGTTCACCTGTTTTCAACCCGACCCATTAAGCTCAACCCAAATACTGATAATTTGATGCGAATTCATGTCGTGTGCAATATTGTCGAGTCTAATTGGTATATGAGTTACTTTGCCTTGACTATGTTGAAAGATTTTAATATAATTATCAATGAACCTTATATTCTAGATCTAGGATGATGCTTTACTTTACTAAAAACAACATAAATATTCTTTTCAGGATTTATTCACGGCTGGAACTGACACAAATGCAATTTCACTAGAGTGGGCATTAGCAGAGCTCATCAACCACCCAAGAGTGCTCAAGAAAGCAAGGGAGGAGATTCGATTCGAGCCGTTGGAAATCGACGAGTAGCTGGAGAATTGGATGTTCCAAATCTTCCATACATCCAAGCCATCATAAAAGAAACATTTAGGCTACACCCACCAGTGCCTATGGTCACAAGAAACTGTGTACAACAATGTAAGATTGGGGGATATGACATCCCTACAAACACAATGCTACATATGAATGTTTGGGCCATTGGAAGGGACCCAAAGAACTGGGAAAGCCCACTGGACTTCTGGCCTGAAAGATTCTTGCAACTCGGTGAGGACGATGGCCGGATGAGTGCAGTGGATGTTGATGTTAGGGGCCAACATTTTCAACTCATGCCATTTGGGTCTGGGAGGAGGAAGTGTCCTGGTATGAACTTGACCATGAAAATGTTGCCTGGGGTACTTGCGGCTTTGATTCAGTGCTTTGATTGGAAGGTTGATGGGTCTGATTGCAAGAAGATGAATGGTGATGATGTTCTTGAAATGGATGAACGGCCTGGAATGACTACTCCGAGGGCGCATGATCTTGTGTGCGTTCCTGTTGCCCGCTTCAGCCCACTCAACATCCTTGACCCATAAGGCAAACTTTTTTATTTAAATGTTGGTCATAAAAATATTTCTGAAAGTTTATTGTGTGTGTGTTGTAGTAATACCCGTAAAGGGACAATAACTTTAATGTATCTTTGTATTTTAGATCTTTAATGAGAATGAAATAGCTTCTGTTTTACTTAGTTCTGACGGGAAAAAAGGTACGTAGGAAGAGTTAACGATGTAGCAGGGCATTACTCAGGTCCTCTCTATTATTGATACTCAGCATCAACCATGGTTGAATGGTATGGAGCTTTTAGATGATGCTCTACATAACAAGCATGTACTGTCAACTGGTAACTTTTCTCTTGGATACATGTTATCCACAATTCTCAGCTTAACCTAATCCACAGGTGAACCACTGCCCTCTTAAAATTAACATAGAAAAGCTGTGGTTCTATGAAGTTCATTTTGACATGTAGAAGATATAATGTTTATAAATTTTTAAAGCTTGGATCAGTTTCCATTTCCGCTTCAAGCTTATTTGCGTCTCCATCATCATTTTGTTTATCACGACAGTAAATTTAGTTTGAAAGGGTTCATTGAATAGGTCTTTAGTTTATCCTTTCACCTTTGCAGTAATTCTATAAATGAAATAAATGTGAAGGTGACCAATCACACAGTGGGTGGGGAAAGAGGTATTCCAAAACCCGCTCTTGGACAGACCTGGAAGAGCATCCCACATGTGAGGTTTCTACTTTCTGGTGATCATGGAAACAATGTCCGGAGTATTTCAGTGCTATGACACCCATCTATGGTAAACTTATCCACATTTGTCGTGATTGCGGTGCAAATACTGTTTAAACCGAATTTGCGCACAGCTTTACTACTATTACTTTTTTTCCTCCCCCGTTGCAAATAATTCATTGTTTTTCACTTACGGTTCAGATCAGCTGAAGAATGCTCCTGTCAAGGGGTAAACAGCTGCTCTGGCACCGAAGTCTCATAGTTAGCATTACTAATGCATCTTTATAACTTCTTGTATTGTTATAATCTTTTTCGTTTACTAGGCTTCTGGAAAGGCTGCAAAGTTTTCGATTTAGGAGGAACAGCATGGTTGCTTCAATTTGTACTTGCCACTCTACACGAAAAGGTAGGAAGAGTGAACGATGTAGAAAATTGAAACTATTCCGTAATGCAACCGAAAATAGAAACAGAGAATTATAGCAATTATGGTTGATTCAAGTTGTACTTGTGTCCTACACGAAGGTTGATTTCCATTAATTTTCTTCTCCTGGGATTCTCTTTTATTCATTTATTTTTGCCTCGGAGTGCTCTCTTTCAGAGATTCTGAGAATTGGGGCTACATGCTATGTTGCATGGACACGGGTATGGGGACACGGGAACGCGACACGGCGACACGGAAAATCTCAAAAAAGTAGGACACGGACACGGCTAGGACACAGTAATTAAAATAATAATTAATTCTCAATATTTCAATGTCACATAATTCCATAAAACAAAATAAATAACTCATGTTCATCATCCATACATAATAATTAATACTCAACAACTAATAACAAGACTTTTATTAAAAATAAAAAAAGCTTCAAATAGATACAATCATACAAAATACCCACACACAAAAAACATATCAAAACAGAGAAACAAAATTAAAAATGTGTGAAGATGGTTCTCTGCCTCAACGTAAAAGATGTAAAAACTACACTACAACTACATATGCTCCGCGTTGGTCACACTCAGCCATGACAATCTACTTATATATATATATATAAGAACTTCCCTCTCGAAAACTAAACCAAAATCAGTAATACAAGACCAGCAAAATTCTTTGATATCAACCCTGACAAGGAAATGAAACCAAACCCATTGCAAATTAAATCCAACTCAAGTCAATTCCATTACCAAAATCTGTGTGTGACTTAACTTTCTCAAAACAAAACCAAGCATCATTTCACAATTATCAATCAGTCAATGAACAATAGAACACGAATCATAACAAAATTAGGATAATCATTCCATCTAGCATAAAAGAATTTGAAAACAAAGGGAAAAAAAATTGAAAAGGAGAAGAGGAAGAGCTGCACGGAACTGAACTGAAGTGGTGGCTGCGGAACTGATTCATTTAGGTTTAAAAATGTCTTTTTCCACTTTTAACCCATCCTTTTCAAAATATTTCAAATCAATCCACCAAAGTTTCGAAATTCACATTTAGACCCCAACTTTTATTTTCAAAATTTCAATCTAGTCTCTGCCGTGTCTTGATCTTGTCGGAGCCGTGTCTTGACCGTGTCAGCGGCGTGTCTTGACCGTGTCCAACGCGTGTCGGAGCCGGGTCGGAGCCGTGTCGGAAGCCGTGTCAGAGCGCGTGTCGGCGTGTAGAGTGTCGACACTCCGACACTCCAGCAGTTTGGAGTGTCAGTGCAACATAGGCTACATGTCTAGAATGCGTAGTTGTTTTTTTTTTCTTTTTATTTATTTATAAATTTAAATTTTTACGAACTACAAGAAAATCAATTTTTTAGTGTATAGTTTGACATTCCATAGCTGTTGTCGTTGCCGCCACCATCATCGTCACACTCCTGACTAATTGGCTTTCACCACCGCGGCCTTCATTGACATTGTTGTTGCTACTACCGCCCATCACCCCTAGAACCACCACTCTACTTCCTCACTGCCGCAACCGTAACTGTCACACAACTTCCATTTATAGTCTCTTATCGCGGATGCCACCACTAGAACTACTCATACCACTGCTGCCACCAACCACGACCAACATCACGAACCAAACCACTTTCACCTCCGGCATTGCATTCAAATTCCATCATGATTAACATGTTATAAAAACAATAAAATTTGCAAATTCTAGGAAATTTCCAACTACTTTCAAATGTTATAAAAACATGTTACCAGGAATTTCTTCACGGCTGGGACAAAGATGAAAAATGGTGGATGTTTTCTAGAAATTTTGCTTGATTTGTTGGAAAAAATGGAGCGTAGAGGGTGAGGAGGTGATACTTACAATAGTTCACATCAAAGCTCTAATTACGGTAAGGATTTTTTGTGTTTGTTTTTGTTTTTTTTTTTGGTTTGTGACTTTTTTGTCAGGGAATTATGTGTTAGAAGTGTCATGCATGCATTTTTGGACTTGTCATGTTTTGCACACGACAATTGATGCATGTAGAATATTACAGTAGTACGGTGTATATCTTGTATATGTGTTATAATGTAAGTGAATATTTATTGATATTATTCTATAATACTAGAATTATAACACGAGTACAAGATACATCACGTAGACACGTGGTCATACTACCGTAGTATTCTATAATTTTTCATAATCTCAGGGTGTCACATTAGACAATTTTCCTTTTAGCTATGTGCGACATATATATAACGATGAAAGTCATGGCCCGTTTAATTAGAAACCCATCATGAGTTTGAATAATAATTATTTTGGAGTGCTACAACAATTCCATTTGAGAATAGTTGTACATGTGATAAGATTACCAAACTTTATAAGGCCTAATTATGGAAATAACATGAATTGTATTTTTCAGGATTTCTTCACAGCTGGTACAGATACAACCGCCATTTCAATGGAGTGGGCGCTACAGAGCTCATCAACCACCCAAATGTGCTCAAGAAGGCAAGATAGGAGATTGATTGAGTCGTCGGAAATAAACGACTAGTCGTAGAATTGGACGGTTCAAACCTTCCACACATCCAAGCCATTATAAACGAGACATTCAGGCTACACCCGCCATTTCATTATCGACTTGTTCCATACTTAATTACACAGAAAATTACAACAAAATTAGGGTTAAGTGCAAAGAACCATTGGCTTAACTACCCTTAACAAACTTAACCAATCAGTCAGGCTTGTTTTTGTAAGTGTAGAGATGGTTAGAAGGACGACCAAACCCTTATATGCAGAAATATTGGCCTAATCCCGTAAATTTTAGTTTCTTTACGGATTACTTGCTCTTCAATAATATATTGACACCGTTTTCTTCAACAACAAAAAATATAGGAGTAACACTCCTTTTTTTAGCAAACAGAAGATAAGTTTTACAATATGATAACATATCTAAGCAAATCTACGTGACAGTGACAAAAAAATATACGAGTAATACTCCTTTTTTAGCAAACATAAGATAAGTTTTAAAATATGATAACATATCTAAGCAAATCTATGTGACAGTGACAGTAGTGCCAACCACAATTAGGTCAAAAACTCATCATGAATATATCATCAACGCATATATTATAACCAAAAGCTAATTGGTCAGGATTAATTCTACTTTGCACTCTTCTAAAAATTAAGCAAAAATGCACGTTATAAACTAGCTCTCCATCCACGTTATAATTAAATTAATTACTAGTTATCACCAAGTGGTTCCATATTTAAATTACACCCACAAAGAATCACATGCATGCATATACATCTAGAAATACACGAAACATAGGAGTTTTAAATAACACCCACACGAACCATACCATATCACCCGGTACTATGCTAGTCATTTTTTAGTGTGAGATTAAATCACGTGCAATTAATCATATATTTTAATGCTCTAAATATAAACTATACTTTATCAATTAGGCTGACGAAACCTTTACAATTATAAAGCGTAGTCATACTTTAATCAAAGGCTTCAATAGATCATATCTTACCTACCTTAAAAACCCGTCACTTGTATAATACGTAAGTAACGCCAAGTTTGGACTTTTCTCAAACTAGTTATATAAATGGTTATTATTGTCAACGAATTGAATTTAAATATCAAAGCACAAATACGCCTTCCAGTAATTTATAGTATTGTAAAAACCTTAGCCGCCAGAGAGAGAGAGAGAGAGAGAGAGAGAGGCTTTCGATCCCGGGGGATTTTCCTCCGGATCCCGTTGGCTCTTTGGTGTTCTCTGACTTTTGGTGGTCGTATGTCAATCTACGTACTCAATCTTCGGTGCATCGTCTTGTGAGGCTACTCTTTGAGATGTTGCGGCTTGGTCATGGTAGATCCACTATTTATTGGGGTGTTAAGGCCTTGGAGTAACTAGATGACGATCTCTATGTCATGTCGATGATGAAGATTATATGCGGTTGATTTTCCTTTTGTGGGTGTTGTTTTAGCTTTTTAGTTCGGTTTAGTTTGTTCAATAAGTCTAGAAATTCTATGAGTTGTCTATTGTTTTTCTTTCATAATTCCATAAACTTTTTTGAGTTTGTTGGATTTCATAGTCTCCTTAGGAGAGTCATGCCGGTTAGCGGTCAATTTGGTCATTGATGTAATTGGACTAGATTCAAGACAACTATAGCAGTAGATAGAAGTTTTAGAAAAGTTATTTTTTGGGAGTGATTCTCTCCATATCGTTTCAGCTTTTTGGCTGGCTCTGGCTACAGTTTTGGCCATGTCCATTGTACTGCTTTTTGTCCGTTTGATCTAATAAATTTATATCGCTCTAGAAAAAATTAAAGCACAAATGATAAAGAGAACAATATCTTTTGGTTAAGTGATATTTCTTTTCTTAATAGATATGGAAACAGATTCATCGGGTTGGAGTCAGTGATTACAAATCATCTAGAATTCACATTTCCACTAGTATATGAATTCATCAATCATCACTCTAGTCTTTTGGTTTAGTGATATTTCTTTTCTTAATAGATATGAAAACGGAGTCATTTGGTTGGAGTGGGGATTCCAAATCATCTTCACAATCCCCATTGGAACATATGTCCGTTGAATCCCTGATTTTTTTTTTCTTTTCTTTTTCTAACCCTAGATTCTAACTCTTTATTTTCACATTTCCACTAGTATATGAATTCATTAATCATCACTCTAGTCATTTACCATTAATTGAAACTAAAAATTTAAATTTAATCAAGTCAACTCAAGTCATTCATCATTCAACTAAACATAACGTTCAAAGTAAACTCAACTCAACAAACCATACAAAGAAAAAAAAAAGTTCTAAACTTCATCATTCAACTTAAAAAGTTCACAATTCAACATAAATATTTGACTCATTGATCATCACAAAAGAAACCACAATGTCCAGAGCTTCATCATCTTATATTCTAGATCTGTGTAAACATATATATTAGTTAGAAAGAAAAAAAATATTAATAGTAAAACTGGGGGTGGGGGAGGAGAGGTTGTGATGAAATCACAAGGATACTACTTGCCTCCTTATCAGTAAGGAGATACTATTCCTTCATGCGAATCACAGTTTGAAACATATACAATAAAAATTTATCCAAAACGCAAAAATAAAAACTTATGCACACATATCACACTGCTATTGGCAGGAATACAAGAGCTCATACTTACTCGGTAAGAAGAAAAGTATTTTTTAGGAATCACAACATCATCCATGTGCCGTCTCCAATCGAGTTTTTAAATAAATGGATGGAGGATTCACCTCACGTCTTTGTTTTCTCAATTACTATATGAACTCTTTTCCCATTACTGTTAGGATATCATGTGTGCTTTCTAATGCTCAAAGATGTCATCACAAATTTGAATTCCTTCCTTATTAATAAAAAGAAAAAAGAAAAAAGAAATGTATCACAATAACTATGCACTAGGACAACATATAAAATATTCCATATAGTACCATGTTTTGGTCTTTAAATAGGAGAAGAATATTGATCAAACAAGAACGTACAATCCCATTACACAGTTAGCCAGTCTTTTCATAACTAAGCTATAGCCATGGCATTTGAGCTAGTCCTACTCATGATCCTCTCTCTTCTCTTAGCTATCTCTCTTCTTCTCTTCCCAACCCTAACCTCCAAAATATTCCAAACCCACCTTCACCTCCCTCCAAGCCCCTTAGCCCTACCCATCATAGGCCACTACCACCTCCTCGGCCCTCTCATCCACCGCACTTTCCACAACCTCTCTCGGCGCTTCGGCCCCTTATTCTCCCTCCGCCTCGGCTCGCTCCAATGCGTTGTCGTTTCCACACCGTACCTAGCGAAAGAGTTCCTCAGCACCCATGAGCTCTCCTTCATATCCCATGCTCAGTCCCTCGCCATTGAAAGCATAACCTACAATGCTTCCCTTGCATTTGCTCCCTATGGACCTTACTGGAAGTTCATCAAGAAACTGACAATGAACGAGCTTCTAGGAAACCGTAGCATCAACAACTTAGTTTCCATTCGAACCCAAGAGTATCTTAGGCTTCTGAGGTTCTTGGCCAACAAAGCTGAGAGTGGTGAAGCTGTGAATCTCACGGAGGAGTTTCCGAAGCTTTGGAACAATGTGACCTTGCATATGATTGTTGGGAATCGGGGTTTGAGTGCCGAAGGTAGGGCGGCGCGGGAGGAGGAGGCCGGGGTGGTGGTGCGGCCACGAGGCTTTTGTGAGAGGTGAGTTTGTGTGATATTTTTTGGGTCTGTAAGAAGTTGGATTTGGGAGGGTTTGTAAAGAGAATTGAGGAGACGCATAGGAGGTTTGATGTGTTGGTGGAGAAGGTAATTAGAGAACGAGAAGAACTGAGAAAGAAGGAGCGGATGGAAGAACATGGTGGAGAGGAGGAGGAAGAGGAAGTTAAGGATTTTCTTGATACTTTGCTTGATATGTTGGAGGATGGGAGTGCTGAGGTTGAATTTACAAGAGTTCACCTTAAGGCTCTAATTATGGTAATGATATCTATCTATAATTCTTAATTTACGTGTGGGGAGATTTAAGATAAAAAATGATGGGAGATTCACTATTATACCTAATATAGGAGCCCAAATTATAAAAAAACACCTCATATGAAATGGACTTTAGAAACACACCCAAAGCTCATTTATAACAAAATAAAAAGGCTTTTAACTTCTTTTAAATTACAAAACTGTCATTGATTTCTTAAAACAAACTCAACCCCAAAATCTCATAAAAATGCACAAAACACTCAATATGGCATCAAAGTAATTTAATAATTAAAATTAAATTCAATAGAGCCAGTTGTCATTTTTTAGGTTTTTTTTGGGTTTGTTTATAAAAATTAAATAGTGTAGGGTTTATCTATATTATTAGTGTTAAGAATTAGTATATGACTAAATATCTCAAAAAGTATTTATATGAACACAGGCACAACAGAGGTTTGCTTAAGATGATAATAGATAAGCTGATGGCACTACAAAAAGAAAAAGAAAAAAAAAAGAAGGTAACAATCTCTATTATTTGGTGACATTTGCTAGTGTGATTATAATGCTTTAGTCACCCCAGCAAAAGTCACCAAATAAAAGTGACTGTTACCACTGTTTTTTTTTTTTTTTTGGAGTGTGGTCTTCAAGTTATTCCTTTCATCGCATATAACACAACAAGAAACCATATAGGGAAACGTAGGTAGAACCCATCGCCATGAGCTTGAACTCTGTTCAGGTTTTATATGTTGAAGAAAATAAAGATTTATAATTAAATTTGAAGACTTTTAATTTACATGCATCATGCATGTTACGCATGAGCTCAACACAGTCAATGCATGTCACACCTCTCGGCAGTTTAGATTAGTTTAAAGTAAATTATCGTTTGTATTAATTTTATAGAGATAAAATCAATTACATGCTTGGAACTTTATTTTTCCAGTCGTTGATTCTTCATAATGATTTACAACTTTGCTTCTCTATACTCTTGGTATATGTAGAAATGTACTCTGTGACTATAAAAAATTATATGAATTTTTTTTCAATATTTTAGGAGGGCAAAGTGCTGATATTATATTGCATTGGTATACCGTATATGAGTTTCTTGCCTTGACAATGTTAAAAGATTTTAATATAATTATCAACGAACCTTATATTCTGGATCTAGGATGATGTTTTAATTTACTAAAAACAACATAAATATTCTTTTCAGGATTTATTTACTACTGGAACAGACACAAATGCAATTTCACTAGAGTGGGCATTGGCAGAGCTCATCAACCATCCAAGAGTGCTCAAGAAAGCAAGGGAGGAGATCGATTCAGCCGTCGTAAATCGACAGTAGCTGGAGAATCGGATGTTCCAAATCTTCCATACATCCAAGCCATCATAAAAGAAACATTTAGACTACACCCACCGGTGCCTTTGGTCACAAGAAACTCTGTACAACAATGTAAGATTGGGGGATATGACATCCCACAAACACATGCTATATGTGAATGTTTGGGCCATTGGAAGGGACCCAAAGAACTGGGAAAGACCACTGGACTTCTGGCCTGAAAGATTCTTGCAACTCGGTGAGGACGATGGCCAGTTGAGTGCAGTGGATGTTGATGTTAGGGGCCAACATTTTGAACTCATGCCATTTGGGTCTGGGAGGAGGAAGTGTCCTGGTATGAACATGACCATGAAAATGTTGCCTGGGTTACTTGCGGCTTTGATTCAGTGCTTCGATTGGAAGGTTGATGGGTCTGATTGCAAGAAGATGAATGGTGATGATGTTCTTCAAATGGATGAACGGCCTGGATTTACTGCTCCGAGGGCGCATGATCTTGTGTGTGTTCCTGTTGCCCGCTTCAGCCCACTCAACATCCTTGACCCATAAGGCAAACTTTTTTATTTATATGTTGGTCATAAAAATATTCTGAAAGTTTATTGAGTGTGTGTTGTAGTAATACCCGTAAAGGGAAAATAACTTTAATGTATCTTTGTATTTTACAGCTTTAATGAGAAAGAAATAGCTTCTGTTTTTCTTAGTTCTGATGGGGAAAAATAGTAAATGATAAGGCTAACAAAGTAATGCTTATTTTGATATTATGTGGCGAGGAGATTTTGAGGTTAGAGTTTAATGTTAATGATCATTGGTTTAGGGTATGTTGTACAGACATTGACTCGAACACAATACATGTCAGATATGTTATGATACCTGGTAGACACATCACGCATCAGATATTGTACAATGCGTGTTGTGTTGTGCGGAAGCGTCAACCAATTGTGAGTGAAAAATAAATAACAACTAGCAGGAGATAAATGGAACACAAAACAACACCAACAAGAACACCAAGATTTATACTGGTTCGGCAATGCCTACATCCAGTTTGGAGACGACGGAGTAATTCACTATAATCAAAGAGAGTATACAAAGTGTTTATCACTCAAGAAAACCCAAAGCCCCAAATACACCCAAGTCTCACTCTCACAACAATTGAAGAGAAAACAATGATACAAAGCAAAGAACAATTAGAGAGAAATGTTTCTCTCTTTGACAAGATGTCTTTCTTGCTATTTTTCTCTTCTACTCAACACTTGGTGGGATGCTTCAAATGAAACCATTTGCTTCCAATTTATAGCCAAAGATGCATGAGTGTGAATGCAAGCTTCAACTATTCATTTGTTGGCTACCAAACTTACCAATGGATGGCTACCAAACAATCCACCATTTTTGACCTCATAGTAAGCCAACATTTACTCACATGGGCAACTAACTTTGACTCACATGGGCAACTCCAAAATTCTTCTACATTTGAGCCAATTTCCAACAATCTCCACCTTGGCTCAACATGTAACAAACTCTCATAGTAACACTCCCAATGGTCGTCTCCCAATCCCCCAAGGGGCAATCAACAAATTTTACAAATTCCAATCAAGTCCAAGCAACGCTTAAACTTGAACAACGAAACTGGCTTCTCCAACCTATCAAATTGCTTGTACCATTGTCTTGGAGACTGCTTCAAGCCATACAATGATTTCTGCAATTTGCAAACCCAATTTTCCTTTCCAGCAACACTAGAACCTTCTGGCTCATTGTAGTCAATGCCTTCCTTCTGAGCATAGCCTTTAGCTACCAATCTGGCTTCGAATCTTACATTATCTTTTTCCAAGGATTCCATCTTCTTGGCATACACCCAATTTTGTTGCTGTGGAGGCTCTTGGGTAGGTGCCTCCTCTTCATCATCTTTGTCCTTTTCATCAGACCTTCCTGGAACAACTGGAGTCTTTAGTAACTCCACCTGCTTTGAACTACTCATGGTATTGGTAGCTTCAATTTCATCTTCATGCTTGTTCTGATTAACCATAGCAGTCTCATCAAAAGTCACATATCTGCTTACAACAAATTTCTTCTCATCTGGACACCAGAGTCGGTATCCCTTCATGCCAGTGCTAAAGCCCATAAAGAGAGTTTTCTTTGCTCTTGGATCCAACTTGCTTTCCATGACATGGTAGTAAGCAGAACAACCAAATATGTGTAAATACTTGTAATCAGGTACAAGGTTTACCAGACCATACCTCCATGGGCGTTTTGCCCTCGTTCGCAGCAGTCGGCAACCGATTAATGAGATGGCTTGCATAACTAATCGCCTCAGCCCAAAACGCCTTGCCTAATCCAGCATTAGACAACATACACCGAACTTTCTCAAGCAAAGTACGGTTCATGCGCTCTGCCACCCCATTTTGTTGCAGTGTCTCCCTAACCGTGAAGTGCCTCACAATACCCTCATCTTGACAACCTTTCAAGAAAGGATCAGACCTATATTCACCACCATTGTCTGATCTGAGAGTCTTAATCTTTCGATCGCTTTGCGTTTCAATCATCTTTTTACACTTCAGGAATATCTTCAAGACTTCATCTTTACGCTTCATGGTGTACACCCATACTCTTCTAGAGAAGTCATCAACAACGGAGACCAAATAATGGTAACCTCCCCAAGGTGCATTCTTGGAAGGTCCCCAAACATCAGTGTGAACATAATCTAGAGTGCCATTAGTGTGGTGAATAACGGTATCAAATTTCACTCTAGTTTGCTTACCAAGCACATAGTGTTCACAAAATTCCAATTTGCATGCCTTTGCACCCTTCAATAAGCCTTGCTTCACCAATCCTTGCAACGCTTTTTCACCAGCATGCCCAAGACGCATATGCCATAACCTCGTGGTGTCTGTGCTATCTGCGTCAGGAGCTTCGGTGCACAGCTGCTCCACCAATAACTGTACTCCCCTGCAAGAAATACAAGTTATTTCGTGTTGTACCTTTCATCACCACCAATGCCCCGTACACAGCGTTAAGAACTCCACCATCCATGGTGATCTTGAGACCCTTGGATTCCAAAGCGCCCAATGAGATGAGATTCTTCTTCATATCCGGTACATACCGAACATCACTCAATTCTCTTCTAACTGTTCCATCATGCATCTTCAAACAGATTTTGCCTATCCCTTGTGTTTTGCAAGCATTATTATTGCCCAACAAAACAACTCCACCATCCAGCTCATTGAAGCTAGAAAACCATTCCCGAATGGGACACATATGATAGGTGCAACCTGAATCCAAAATCCACTCCTCGAAGTGACCATCGCAGATGAACTAGCCAAAGCAAACTCGAAATCATCATCTCCAGATTTTGCAACATTTGCTTCATAATCCGCTTTCTCCTTCTCTTTGTTCTTCAATTTGGGGCAGTCTTTCTTCCAATGACCCTTTTGGCAACAAAAGGCACATTCATCTATGGCAGGAAACTTTCCCCGCTTCCCAGATTTTCTTTTCCTCTGTTTCGACCCCTTGCAACTAGTGCCTCGGTTTGTGAATTATGAGTCTTTCTGGTCCTTCTTACGACACTCATGATTCACCAATGCCGCAGACACCTCCTCAAGTTTCACCTCGGATTTTCCATACAACAAAGTAGTTGTCAAATGATCATAATCATCGGGCAATGAATTTAACAAACATAGTGCCTTATCCTCGTCAGGAATTTTCACATCAAGGTTTGCTAAATCAGCAAGTATTTTATTATAATCATTGAGGTGTTCGTGCATAGAAATACCTCAACGATATTGAAATTGGAAGAGTCGCTTCTTCAAGAAGAGCCGATTTTCTGCGCTCTTGGTCATATACTTCTCCTCCAATTTCGTCCATAACTCCTTAGCAGAAGTTTCCTTCATATACGGGTATTTCAACTCCTTATCAAGGAATGATCGAATAGAGCCACAAGCATGAAGATTAAGTCTCTTCCACTGCTTATCATCAATTTCTTCGGGTTTATTCTCCAAAACAATATCCAACTCTTGTTGATACAACACATCCATAACTTCACATTGCCACATACCAAAATTATTAGAGCCATTGAATTTATCAACCTCTAACCTTGTAGTAGCGATTGGATGTCTATTGGATGTCGACGAAGACGATGTCGACTCCTTCTCCTTCACAAGTTCGTCTTTATCTCCAGCCATCAAATCCGGCACTGTTCACGAGAACTGTAGCGCCGACACTATTCACGGAACTGTAGCTCGGACGAATTTTTCACTCCTACGAAACCCGGGACAAAACTGGAGCTCTGATACCACTTGTTGTGCGGAAGCGTCAACCAATTGTGAGTGAAAAATAAATAACAACTAGCAGGAGATAAATGGAACACAAAACAACACCAACAAGAACACCAAGATTTATCCTGGTTCGGCAATGCCTACATCCAGTTTGGAGACGACGGAGTAATTCACTATAATCAAAGAGAGTATACAAAGTGTTTATCACTCAAGAAAACCCAAAGCCCCAAATACACCCAAGTCTCACTCTCACAACAATTGAAGAGAAAACAATGATACAAAGCAAAGAACAATTAGAGAGAAATGTTTCTCTCTTTGACAAGATGTCTTTCTTGCTATTTTTCTCTTCTACTCAACACTTGGTGGGATGCTTCAAATGAAACCATTTGCTTCCAATTTATAGCCAAAGATGCATGAGTGTGAATGCAAGCTTCAACTATTCATTTGTTGGCTACCAAACTTACCAATGGATGGCTACCAAACAATCCACCATTTTTGACCTCATAGTAAGCCAACATTTACTCACATGGGCAACTAACTTTGACTCACATGGGCAACTCCAAAATTCTTCTACATTTGAGCCAATTTCCAACATGTTGAACACATATTTTGGAGTATCTTTCAGACATAGTTGAAAACGATGAAATGTTTTATTTTAGGTAGAATAATGGAAGAGGAACATGAATGTATTGCTAATATTTTCATTTTGTGTCATTTATTATCTTTAAGCTTTATATTATTATTATTTTAAAGTTCAGTATGAAATGAAGAGCAAAGATATTGGGTTAGTCTAACTATAGCACAGAGATAAATAAGTACCAAAATAAATCCTGGCGATAAATGCAATTGCCTCATTGTCAATCACTTATTAAAGGAAACGCCATAGTTCCAACATACGGTACGATGAGAGAATTGCACCAAAGGACCCGAATAATTGACCCAAATCTCCGGCTTGGCTCCGGTATGTTAGCATGTATTTTGAGCACCACTCCAAGAGCACCACTCCAAGAGCAAGGTGTATTTCTTCTTTTGGTAATTATGATAAAATACAACAACAGTTAATTGGTGAATACTTGCAATCGTATCATCAGAAATGTGTACTTCTTAAGGAAATTTTTGTGGGTTCATGACATTTCTGTGTGGATTATATAAAACTCTCGATCATGACTGTGGGAAGATACTCATAACAGACATCAACTTCCAAAATACCCATCTCATCTTCTTAACATATCAGCATTCGTGAGCTCTATGGAAATTGATGTCCATAGTGCCAAAGATAGTGTAATTGAGAGAATTGAGAATGTATAACAAGATAGGTTTTGCAGAGAATTCAAATCTGCCAATTGAATTACTAACTTGGTGAGAGTGATATATACAATTATACATGGCTGATTATTAGTTACAAACAATGCACAAAACACATGGAGGGAAACATGGAGAGTTTCCATCCCTAAAACATGGAAATGAAAACAGGGAAATGTGTCTCTAGGTGGCAGACAAGCTTTTCCTTGTTTGAGGTAAGTTGTCTTCTATGTCTTAATTAACACTCCCCATCAAGTTGGTGCAAAGATATCACGTATGCCCAACTTATCCAGTGAGTCATGGAAAACTTTACTTGATACGGCCTTCGTCAGGATCTCAGCAAGTTGGTTTTTCGAGTTTACAAATGGAAACTTGATTATACCCCTTTCTAGTTTCTCTTTGATGAAGTGTCGGTCGACTTCCACATGCTTGGTCCGGTCGTGTTGTACTGGGTTATGTGCTATCTCGATAGCAGCTTTATTGTCACAGTACAAGTTTGTAGCCTTCAATGGTTTAACTCCAAGGTCCTTCAGTAAGTTCCGTAACCAAAGCAATTCACACAGTCCTTGAGCCATTCCCCTAAATTCTGCTTTAGCACTTGATCTAGCCACAAATTTTTGCTTCTTACTTCTCCAAGTGACTAAGTTACCACCCACAAAAGTAAAATATCCAGAAGTAGAACGTCTATCTGTGATGGATCCTGCTCAATCAGCATCTGTGTATCCTCTGGGTCCATATGTGTATGTTTGGAGAATATCAACCCTTTTGCAGGGGCAGCCTTCAAGTACCTCATGATCCGTGTTACTGCATTCATGTGTGCCTCACTTGGTTGATGCATAAATTGACTCACCATACTCACAGCATAAGCTATGTCGGGGCGTGTGTGTGATAGATATATCAGTCGCCCAACCAATCTTTGCACTACAACAAAAAAACCATTCCATGACACCTGATCTGCGTCATGGATGACTTTTAATGACGCAGATGAGATGCCGCACCACGCGTCGTCTAATGGGGGGGTCGTGGAAAGTTTTTCTGAACAATGACACGCGAAACGCGTCATGGAAGGTGCTTTCGATGACGGCCATCCCACGTCGTTATTTTCACTTTCAATGACATCTTAGCTGCATCATGGAAATATTTTCTATGACGTTGTTTACGCGTCATTAACTATATGACATGGATCAGACGCCATCGTTAGGGCTTTCCATGACGCAAGTTGGGCGTCATTGAATTTCACGACGTTTAACCGGCGTCATTGAATTAGTTTTCATGACATGCTTTAGACGTCGTCAAAAATTTGTTTAATTTTTTTAGGAATATAATATGTATATTCTGCAATAAGAAATCAATATTTATGTATATATATTTATATATATATATATATATATATATATATAAGAACCAAGATTAAGCAAAACTTAAGACATACGATTAACAAATACTCTACAGTGTATTTTTATTAATCAAAACAATTCTAGTACATCATGAGAAGTTTAACAATGAAAGTAAATTGTCTTTAACTAAATTGTGGTTGAAGGTGCAGTCACATATGACATAGCTCTCAAAGCCTTTACCCCCTTCATTCAATCGATGCCCTTCTCTCTTACCCCAAAATCCCAGTCTTTCTTCGCCAGCTTTTTCCACATCTCTTTCAATGCCTTCACTGCATTTTGCCTAACTTTTTCCTTATCTCTTTCAGGGCCTTCCCTGCATGAAACCAAGATTATGACCAATACATAGCACATCTTTTTAAATATTGTTTGAGTAAAACAACACAAGTTCATAACAAACAGGATTCCAAAATCTCTTTTACTTATTCCCAAAAGACCAACTAAGGAATGAATTGAATGTAACGAAGAAACTTGAATACTATGAGAACTCAATTCAGCTATGTTGAGTTGATGGCAAATTTTCTGGGACTCATTTTCATTGGCAGAACTACTTAAGTTAACTGAAATGAAAATTTGTACTGTTATTGACAATTATTATTAACACAAATATCATGTCATTCAACTTCTATATCATAGTCAAGTTCAAAATTCAAGTCAGTACTTTATGCAGAAAAATAGATTTTCAGCCACATACGTATATTAGAACACCAAGTTATATACAGAATTCCATACTTTAATACAATATCGTAGGCTTTCAATACAATATCCTAAGGCTTAGAGCCATTACCTTCTTTTTTCTGCAATTCCTGGAAGAGACTTGTTTGATCAAGTAAAAGGAGGGGTTGTATTTTGTAGTTGATCACAGCAACCATTTGGATTGTCTCCTCCGGGATCTTCACCAAATAAGTGTAGGAATTTCAAAATATTTTTCCAAAGTTCATTTGAATATTAAACATGCATTTAATCAAATTAATCGCATCGGAAGTCTAAGGTGGTTGTTTAAATTCAAAAACAAAACTTTCTTCCAAGTATCTTAAGCCATGAACATTGATATGTTTTTCATAAATGAAAATTCAAGAGAAAAGATAAGATCTAATTACCCTTGAAGCAATTATATGAACCAATTTGTGTTTGGTCTTCTCTTGATGATTTCCTCTTTGTTGATCTCCTCTTTGATCTTTGACCTTTGCTCCTTGATCTTTCTCCTCCATGTGAGCCACAAAAGTATATGGCCTCTAAGTCTCCACACCAATGGAATCTTGAGATGAGAAGAAGTATCTTGAGAATACTTGGATGCTAGTGCAAGATTCTCAAGATTGGTTTCAATCTAAACCACTTTGAAAAATGAAAGTATTTCACTCTTGAAAACTCTCCTTTTTCTCTCTTTGATCTCCCAAACCTTTTTGGTTGATGTTGGATTGTGTTTGTTGTTAATGAATTTGTGGAAACAATTCCCATACACATTCACTTAACCATTTTCGGCCAAACCCCATTGGGCTTCCAAAATTGGGCCTTATGACACTTAAACCATAATATTTATGTGTCTTAAGCCCTTGGGCTTGATACCCAACCATTTGGACTTTCCTTAACTATTACCGAGGCCCAAATACTTTTTTACACGTAGTAAATCATTCACATCAAATCAATCAAATTGATTTCCTCATTCTCATTTGTATTACTCAAAGTTAACCATTTAAGGTGTGCGATCCATTAGGTTCTAATTAGCAAGGCAGTGGGAAAATATTAGAACTCTTTCTAACCAACTGGAATTAAAACCCCTTTTTAATTCTTCCTTTATTTGGATCGATCACAATCAATCCTAGGACTTCCACAAGCCAAGAGTGACATCTAGAAATATATCAAGGCTACCCAAGCTAACCAGAATAGATGAAGAACCTATTCAGTTGGAATTGCAATACAATACGGTCCTTCTCTTATACAATGTTTCAAATCATATTATTAGGGTACGGATTGTTTATGTCAAACCCCTAATATGATTTATAACCTTATGTGATTCAAAAGAACATGATTAAGAAAAACTTTCTAAATCAAGCTCAATATACTTTGGCCAAAGGTTTACTGAATCACATCTTGAAACATTCTCATTCTTTATCGAAAGTAGAGATTCCTTATTGTACATTCACATGCCCCTATGATGAATTAAGAGATCCCAACAACACTTAAGATAAATCTTTTACGGCTTGCCTTTAAGAGCTATCAAAGATCAATAACGCATCACAAGACAACCATGATGCCTAAGGTCTAAGGACTAATTTGCATTATTGCAACTATGAGTTCTCATTTGACATGTAGATAAATACTCCATATGAGAACTACGGTTGATCGCGTTCAGTGTACTCATTCACTAATGAGCACCCACATACTTGTATTAGTGTCAACTACACAAATGGTTTGAGACTAACCATCCTCCCAATTGAGCATACATAATATGTGCTAATCTTGACGGTTTATCAATGCCCATTTGATAACCTATGATTAGGAAGGGATGCTACAGTTAGAGATTAAAGGTCTCCGAATCTAATTTTCTTTAGATTACTTTATCTCTTATTTAGCATACCTTGGAAATTTGTTTCTTTACACGATGTAAAAGATAACAAATAAGTTTGCCCTTTATATATCATATATGAAATGTATTCTAAGGAGATTACATCAAATGTATTGGCTCTTAGGGCACATTTCTAACAATAAAAACGACAATTTTCAGTACCTTCATAGCCGTCTTCGAGTTCTGGTGCTTGGCGACCGGTCACTGGGTTCTGTGCGACCGGTCGCATTTGGGCAGAATGCAATTTCGTCACTAGAGTCTTCGCGACCGGTCGCTTGTAGCCTACGACCGGTCGATTGAGTCTCGCGACCGGTCGCTTCCAGCCTACGACCGGTCGTTTCGGGATACGACCGGTCGCTTCGGATTACGACCGGTCGTATTTGCACAGTCTTGAATTTTTTCTTCCTTCTCTTCTTCCTTCTCTTCATTCTTCCTCTCCCCCTGAAGAGAAAGGGGCGTAGAAGCTTCAAAATAGGATAAATCTTCATGGAATGTGGCATCCATAGTGACAAAGAGCTTGCGAGTATGAGGATGGTAACACTTGTATCCTTTTTTATTTGATCCATACACAACGAACACACATCGAATGGCACAAGGGTCCAGCTTACTTCTTTGATAAGATGGAACATGAGCATATACAGCACAACCAAATATACGATGAGGCAACTTGAGGACTGTAGGAAGAGAGACGTGACGAGCCAAGGTGTTCAGTGGAGTTTCAAACTTCAAAACACTACTAGGCACTCGATTAATTACATAGACTGCAGAAAGAAGGGCATGTCTCCATAAGTAGTGAGGGACCGATTTATCCAGCATATATGCACGAGTAACCTCAAGTAATTGTCGATTCTTTCGCTCTGCGACACCATTTTGTTGTGGAGTAAAAGATGTGGAGGTTTGATGAATGATGCCGTGGTCTCGGAAGAATTGTGCCAAGGCATTGTTCACATATTCCCCACCATTATCAGACCGGAATACTTTGATGCAGGCTTGGAACTGTGTGGTAATCATAGCATGAAATTCACAGATTGCAGCGGAAACGTCACTTTTATGAGCTAGTAAATATACCCAAGTCATGCGAGTGCAATCATCAATAAATGTAACAAACCATCTTTTGCCATTGGAAGAAACTTTAGCAGGACCCCAAACATCTGAATGAACCAAATCAAAAGGGAATTCTGTTTTATTATCACCTAAGGGAAAAACAGTTCGATGACTTTTGGCCAATACACAGGTTTCACACTGAAACTGATAATGATCTAAGCCACGAAACAAAGACGGAAACAAACGTTGAGGATAGCCAAAGGATGGATGTCCTAGGCGACAATGCCAAAGCCAAATCTGGTGTTAATTGCGAACTTGTGAGCTGGAACCATGAGTATGAGTTGCCCTTAGTGGTGAAGAGACCGTCAAGGAATACAACCCCCCTCTTCGTTTACCATGCCCAATCTTCGCGTGAGTCGTGAGGTCCTGAAAAATACAATGGGAAGGATAGAATGTGGCATAGCAATTATGTGAGTCAAGTAATTTTACAACATACAGCAAATTGCAATTGATGGAGGGGACAAGTAATGTATGAGATAAAGATAAGGAAGGGGAAAGTGATATAGTTCCTTCACCAGCAACATTAAAAGGAACACCATTGGCACTAGTGATGTAAGGATGACGAGACTTAGAAGATAATGTGAAAAACATAGTAGAGTCAAAAGTCATATAATCAGTGGCACCTGTGTTAATTATCCATGTAGTGGGTCGTGTACCTGATTCGGAGTCGGAGAGTAGGGTGGTAGATGGAGAAGCATCGGTAGTTATAACACATGCTGCCTTAGGTGTTTTGTTGCGGGACTTGAGAGCATCCCACCACTCAGGATAACCATGAAGCTTAAAGCACTTCTCAACAAGATGATTACCACCACAATGAGTGCACTTCTGAGTTCCTTTTGCATCGTCAGTTTTGGGACCCGGGAGGGAAGTCCGGAGGACGTACGGTGTGGTGGCCGATATGACTTGACCGTCATTGCACTTCCACCACCAAGCATGGAAGATTGGCGATTATCTTCTTCTACCACAAGTGCATAGGCTTCAATGACTGCTGGAAACGGGTTCATAGCAAGAATTCGACTACGAACGGAATCAAAGTTGGGATCGAGTCCTCCCAAAAAATTGTACACACGTTCAACTTCAAGTGCTTGTTGATGAAGAGCCACATCATCGGGATTGGTATGTTTGCAGGGACGGAGGCTGTCAATTTCCTGCCATATCACGTGTAATTTTTCATAGAAGACATTCACAGGTTCACCACTTTGAGAGGTGGTGACGGACTGACGACGGAGTTGGTACAACTTGGAGCTATTCTGAGTAACAGTGTATGTCTTCCGAGCTGCTTCCCACACCGCATAAGCCGTTGAGCAATGATCAAATAAGGCACGTACATTTTTGGTCATGGAGTTTAGGAACCATGATTGCACCAAACAGTTGTCTTCATCCCAAGCTTCATAGCTAGGATCATTAAAGGCAGGGGCAATCTTTTTACCATTAATGAAACCAGCCATACGACGAGCAGGTAATGGCCAAGCGAACACTACGAGACCATGCAGGGTAGTTGGACCCATCCAACTTATCAGAAGTAATTTGAGAGAAGTCATGAGATGACCTGAGTGGTGGAGTTGTGGAGTCAATCTTGGTGGAGTCGATCTTAGAGGAGTCGGCCGTGGAGTTGATTGTGTCGTTGGTGTCACCCATGATGTAAATAGATTAAGAAAAAAAAACCTTAGAACTTCAGCAAACAAGAGCACAAATAGGACTTGGGATCAAGACCAATTTTGAGGCAAGGCAAAGTATTTTTATTTATTTATAAATTTAATTTTTTACGAACCAATTCTTTAGTGTATAGTTTGACATTCCGTAGCTGTTGTCGTTGCCGCCACCATCATCGTCACACTCCTGACTACTTGGCTCTCACCACCGCGGCCTTCATCGACATTGTTATTGCTACTACCACCCCATCACCCTTAGAACCAACACTCTACTTCCTCACTGCCGCAACCGTGACTATCACACAACTTCCATATATAGTCTCTTATCGCGGATGCCACCACTAGTGCTCCTGATACCACTGCTGCCACCAACCACGACCAACATCACCAACCAAGCCACTTTCATCTCCGGCATTGCATTCAAATTCCATCATGATTAACATGTTATAAAAAACAATAAAATTTGCAAATTCTAGGGACCTTCCAACTACTTTCAAATGTTAAAAACATGTTATCGGGAATTCTTCACTATTGGGACAAAGATGAAAAATGGAGGAGGTTTTCAAGAAATTTTGCTTGATTTGTTTGAAAAAGGGGGCGAGGAGATGATACTTACAAGGGATATTTGTAGAAATGTCACATGAACTTATACATCAGTTTATTTTTGTCACCTTAAAGAAAAATTTAAGCGAAATGTCACCTTAAGTTTTCAAAATTCATGATTTCTCATTTGACTTTAACATCATCCAATTTTCCATCCATTTTGAAGGGTATTTTAGTCTTTTCAAGCAAGAGGATTTACATAACTTTATATTTAAATTATATAAAAAAAAGAGGGTTTACATATTGAAAATACTAAAATACCCTTTAAAATGGATGGAAAATTGGATGATGTTAAAGTCAAGTGACAAATAATGGATTTTGAAAACTTAAGGTGACATTTTACTTAAATTTTTTTTTTTTAAGATGACAAATTAAAACTGATGTATAAGTTTATGTGACATTTCTACAAAAATCCCTACTTACAAGAGTTCACATCAAAGCTCTAATTACAGTAAGGATTTTTTATTTTTTAGTTTTTAGTTTTTAAACAAGTGGAGTTGGTTTGCATTATGCGATTATTTTTTATTTTTTATTTTTTATTTTTTGCTTTTTTGTAAGTGGATTATACGTTAGAAGTGTCATGCATGCATTTTAGGACCTGTCATGTTTTGCACACGACAATTGATGCATGTAGGACTATGTGGCAAGGCATTTCTTGTGTACGCAAACGTGGCATATGCAAAGCATAAAACTTTGTTATTTTCTTTTTGGCATTTCTAACTTCTGGATGCATATGCATGTAATTACACAGTGATTATAGAATATTACGGTAGTATAGTTATTTGGTATATTTTGTATATGTGTTATAATATAAGTAGATATTTATTAATATTATTTTGGGAGATTTACTATTATACCCAATATAAGAGCCCAAATTATTTTTAAAAAACCATATATGAAATGGACTTTAGAAATACACCCAAAGTTCATTTACACGATAACAAAAAGGCTTTTAACTTCTTTAAATTACAAAATTGTCATTGATTTCTTAAAACAAACTCAATCCCAAAACCTCATAAAAAACCCAAAACATGCATCAAAGTAATTTAATAATTAAAATTAAATTCAATAGAGTTTTTAGGGTTTGTTTATAGAAATTAAATAGTGTAGTGTTTATCTATATTATTAGTGCTAAGAATGGGTATATGACTAAATATCCCTATTATTTTCTAATACCGTATTATAAAATGAGTACAAGATATATCACGTGTACACATAACTATACTACCATAATATTCTATAATTTCTTGTAATAACGGGGTGTCACATTAGACAGTTTTCCTTCTAGCTTTGTGCGATATATATATATATAACGATGAACGTCATGGGCCGTTTAATTAGAAACCCATCATGAGTTTGAATGATAATTATTTTGGAGTGCTACAACAATTCCATTTGAGAATAGTTGTAAATGTGATAAGATTACCAAACTTTATAAGGCCTAATTATGGAAACAACATGAATTGTATTTTTCAGGATTTCTTCACAGCTGGTACAGATACAACCGCCATTTCAATGGAGTGGGCGCTAACAGAGCTCATCAACCACCCAAATGTGCTCAAGAAAGCGAGAGAGGAGATTGATTGAGTCGTTGGAAATAAATGATTAGTCGTAGAATCGGACGGTCCAAACCTTCCATGCATCCAAGCCATCATAGAAGAGACATTCAGGCTACACCCGCCGGTATGTTTGGTTACAAGAAGATGTGTACAACAATGTAAGATTGGAAAATATATGATCCCAAAAAACACAATGCTCCTTGTGAATGCTTGGGCCATTAGAAGGGACCCAAAGTATTGGGAAAGCCCATTGGACTTTAGCCCTGAAAGATTCTTAACACAGCTCGATGGAGGAGGCAATCGAACGGCTAGAATTGATGTTAGGGGGCAACATTTTCAATTTTTGCCATTTGGGTCTGGGAAGAGAGTATGCCCTGGTGTGAACTTAGCCATGCAAATGCTGCCTAGGCTACTTGGGGCTATGATCCAGTGCTTTGACTGGAAGGTATTTAGTCATAGTTTACCCAACAAATGGTTCAAATTAAATACTTGAGGGCTAGATGCAATAGCCTTATTGCTCAAGTGGTTAAGAATATTTGTTACCTTTGCACTTGAAATTTGTGCTCGAATACTCCCTTTCCAATATCACTTGTTAAACTTAACAAATAGCAAAAATCAATAAATTTTTTGGCTTATTTATGTACATGCTCTCTGTGCTTTCAAAGTTGTCTCAGATTACCACATGTTCTTTGAAACGTCTCAAAATACCATATACACTTTTAATAACTATCTCACGTTACTTATCACATCAGTATTAAGAGACGTTCCGTTACGTGATGGGTTTATTGAGTAATTTGGGGTCTATGTTGGTGGTGGGTGGAGATTTTTGGGAGAGAAATTTTCTGGAGTTTGTTGTGATGAGTGGGTGAGGCTTAGTTGTGGGTGAAAAGGTTGAGAGGGTGAAGAGGAGGAGGGTGATGAAGACCAAAAAGACCAAAAGGGCACAAATGGTGGAGACGAAGAAGAAAAAAGACCAAAAGGGCAAAGAAGAAGAGGTAGCGGAACATCTCTTAATATTGACGGAATAAGTAACGTGAGACAATTATTAAAAGCGTAGGTGGTATTTTGAGACATTTCAAAGAACATGTGGTAATCTGAGACAATTTTGAAATCACATATGCATGTACATAAATAAGCCAAAAAAAATGGGGTGGGGTGGGGTGTGTTTCTTCATCAAAAAAATTGGGGGAGAGTGGAAGGTGGGTGGAGCCAGAAAGGAGAATTCAACAGGGAAGATAGGGGACAATATGGATGCCTCATGATGGGCTTAAGTGATTCCATCAAAGCCAATGGTTTCTCGGCACAGTGATGGTGGATTCCCATTACCCTGATTCCATCAAAGCCAATGGTTTCCCGGCACAGTGATGGTGGATTCCCTTTACCCCCTATGATATCCAAGATCGAACCCTAGTGAGATTTCTTTCCTCCAATATAATCACACAAAAAAAACAACTTTTTTAATATTAACTAAAAAGTGTACAAGCAAAAAGAACATTTTTAATATTCCCAATTCCTAATCAAAAGCTGTCAACGACAATTGTTTTGCATTATTAACCAAAAAGTCTGTATGAAAACAATTGTGATATTGTAATAAGAGTGCATTTTTGCTCACCACTTTAATTATAGGTGTATCATCACCATTATCCTCAATGCTTGACACGTATCCATAGGTATAATCATGATTCCATAAATACAAAGCAAAAGTTAACTATGGTTATATCTATGGACACGTGTCAAGCATTGAGGATGGTGGTGAGGGTACACCTATGGTTAAAGTGGTGAGCAAAAATGCACCCAGGCAACAAATCTGAAAATGTAAATAATTGTTCAATCAACTCATAACATTCGATCCAAGAAAATGAAGTGATTGGTGTGACACACCGATTAGCCCTAAATAATGCGTTGGAGATAATGTTGTTGGTATGTGTCATCAATTTGACCACCCAACTTCAACGGGCAGCGATGAATTTTTTTCCCTCGGTATAAAATTAGTCATATACTCATTATTAGCACTAATAATATAGATAAACCATACACCATTTAATTTCTATAAACAAACCCAAAAAATGACAGTTTGCTCTATTGAATTTAATTTTAATTATTAAATTACTTTGATGCCCTATTGAGTGTTTTGGGTTTTTTTTATGAGGTTTTGAGGTTGTGTTTGTTTTTAGAAATCAATGGTAGTTTTGTAATTTAAAAGAAGTTAAAAGCCTTTTTGTTATGTTGTAAATGGACTTTGGGTGTGTTTCTAAAGTCCATTTCATATAAGGTTTTTTTATATATATAATTTGAGCTCCTATATTGGGTATAATAGTAAATCTCCTTAATAATATAGCTCATGATGCCTTTGCTTTGGCTGCACCACCATACTGACTTTTAAGACTTCAACGGATGTGTGGGACGAAGAGTCCAAATCATCTCCTGAATAATGTTAAGTCTTATTTGTTGAAATGCCCTTTGTGATTTCCAAATCTTCTTAGTATGCCCCCTCACGTTTTAAAGAGAAAAAGGAATACCCGACAAAAAAACATAAGCAAGACCATTGAAAGAAAACAAAAATTAAAATTAAAAGAAGAAGCATGAAGCATGAAATCAAGCTAAAGCATTGTATATCTTGTTGTCTTCATTTGGTGTTTTTGTGGGGAAGGTATATTGGGATACAAAGAAAGAGAGATTACACATATATTGTGTCGAGTAACTGTACTCTAACAAGGAGATTGAGTGTAACTAAATCAAATGATCGTTAATTTAATTGTTTAAATGCTCAAAAATCAATGTTTTCTTTTTAAAAAAAAAATTATATCCGTTCCAATTATATATGGGATAATCTTGTGAGAGGGTTCATTTCCGCCATCCAATTTTGACCGCTGATGTTTAAATAGATGAGAAGGAACCACTTACATCAATTATGTGAGGGTATACTCCTAAATTGCCCTCTGAACTTATACATAAATATCAATTTACTCCATGACATTATGTTTTAGTAAATTAAGGGCTTGAATTAAATTTTATTCTCAATGTTACACCTGTCATCTAAATCATCAACATTTCATCCAATTTGCCGTTAAATATGAGGATAAATTGGTTATTTCATGTGTTAAAAATAATTAAATACTTTTAAATAAAATAAAATGACATAAAAAAATAAATATATATATATTTTTATAAACAAAGGAGTGGGACCCACCCACCCTACCCCCTTCACCTCCGCCTCCCCCCTTCTGCTTTCTCTCTTCTCTGCGACCCAAGACCCATTCGTGCCTCCCTCAGCCATATCCACCTTCGCTAGCTCTTTGCACCCACCACGCTCCGACCCAAGATCCATTGTTACAATATTCATGGGTCTGTGCGAGAGAGATTGGGTTGGAGAAGGCAGCCTGAGTTTCAAACAACCCAGATTTGAAATGGGGCGTCGATGTTGGCTGGACATCGGGAGAGAAGCTGGCGATGGGGGAGACTGGGTTGCGATGCTGGGTATGGGAACTGAACCAGTCGTCGAGCATCGCCCATTTGGGAGAAGAATCGTGGGTTTGAGGAAAATAGAAGAATGGGTTTTGTTGAAAGTTAAACCAAGTCCATCGAATTCAAAGCCACTTTTAATATCTTATTATTCACTTTGTAAAAGCATGCACATGCTTTATGTAGGATATGCTTTGTAAGAGCACGCTGTCGGGTGTTATATTTTGTTTATTGGCTCAATGAGCTCCTGTTATTTCACCCATGCTGTCGGTTGTTGTCCCAATAGAACTTTTCTCTTTTGACTAAAAGTTTGTCTCTCAAAGAGACGTTGGTCTCTTGTTTTGTAATGAGAGTTGTAGTAAAAACATTATTATTGAATGTGAACTCAACAGACGGCTTCGAGCCTTTCTTCAATATTCTCTCTGTGTTTCCAGCTTTAGTCTTCTTCCTTTCTTTCTTCTTCCGGGTCTGTGAGTTTTTACTTGCATGTTGTGTTGTTTGGTTCGTTTGTCTTGAGTTAGCTGCCGTGAGTTTTATTAGCTTCCTACATCTGGTATAAGAGCTGAGGTTCAAGAAGGATGGCAAACAGGAATGACTTTGTGCAGTGCCCGTCGGTAAATTTGATGGGAAGGGGAACTTCCAATATTGGCGTTCTCAGATGGAGCTTTTCTTCAAAGTGATGGAGTACACAGATGTTGTATTAAATGGATTTGCAGAACCAGGAGATCAAGCAACCCTCACACAGAACCAGAGAGAAGAGTTGGTGAAAAATAGGAAGAAAGAAGCAGAGCCTTGATGTACATTTTTGGTGCGATTGATCCAGCAGTCTATGAGAAGATTGCACATGTCTCTACATCCAAGGAGGCATGGGATGTGCTAATCAATAGCTATATTGGAAGAGAGAAGGTGAAGAAGGTACGGTTGCAGACCTTGAGGAGGCAGTTTGAACTTTTGCAGATGGAAAGAAAAGAAAGCATTTCTGATTATTTCTCACGTACCTTGTCCTTGGCTAATCAGATGAAAGCTAATGGTGAGGATATGAAGAAGCTACAGATTGTGGAGAAAATACTTCGAACCTTGACGGACAGGTTTGAAGGCAAAGTTACAGCTATTGAGGAGACACGTGACCTTAGTACTTTGACAGTTGATGAGTTGCAAGGTTCACTGCAAGCTTATGAGCAAAGATTAAATGAGAAGTCAGAGATTGGGATTGAAGAAGCATTGAAGGCCCAAGTGAACTTGAAAAAGGAAAAGAATGACTCTAAGAATAAGGAGTCCTGCAATGAAGCAAGATCAAATGGCAAGAATCATAACTCAAATTACAGAAGGGGACAGAATAGATTTGAAAACAGAAGAGGAAAAGGCAGAGGAAGAGGAAGAAGCAACAATTGGAGCCAAGCCCGTGATAGCAACAGCTGGAGTCAAGCTCGTGATAAATCTAATGTTCATGTTTTAACTGCCAGAAATATGGCCACTACAAAAATGAATGTAATTCTCTAGGAAGTTTGAAAAACGGGGTAATCATGCTAAGTTTGCAGAAAATGATAAAGGCAATGAAGAGACTTTGTTGCTGGCTTTTAATGATGTAAGTGATGATGAGAAAAATAAGTGGTTGTTGGATACTGGATGCAGTAATCATATGTGTGGGCATAAGGATTTGTTCAGTGATTTGAATGAGTCTGTAAGTCTGTTATCACATTTGGTGATCAAACAAAGATTCCAGCCAAAGGAAAAGGGAGAATCTCTATCAAGCTAAAGGATGGCTCGTCCAATTCCATATCAGATGTTTACTATGTTCCTGGTTTGCGGCACAATTTGTTGAGTTTGGGACAGTTGTCAGAGAAAGGATATGACATCCAAATTGTCAATGGAGTTTGCACCATCCATGCTGCCAATCATAGACTAATAGCAAAGGTAAAAATGACACCAAACCGGTTGTTTCCATTGTATCTCATTCCTGTGAATTACCTTGTTTCAACTCAATGATGGTTGATGATAACTGGCTATGGCACATGCGATATGGACATTTAAATTTTAACAGTTTAAATCTCCTTGCTCAGAAAAATTTGGTATTTGGTTTGCCTCATATTTCTGTGCCTAATGATTTATGTGAGACCTGTGTTCTTGGTAAAAAGCATAGAGACAGTTTTCCTAAAGGAAAAGCCTTTAGAGCTCAAAGGCCTCTTGAAGTGATACACTCTGGTCTGTGTAGTGTTGAGACAACCTCACACGGTGGTGGAAAATATTTCATTACATTTATTGATGATTTCAGCAGGAAGACTTGGGTGTATATCTTAAAGAACAAATCTGATGCTTGTGACACTTTCAAGAAGTTCAAGGCCTATGTTGAGAAACAAAGTGGTGAAATGATAAAAGTGCTAGAACTGAGAGAGGCCAAGAATACATAGTCTGTGATGAGTTTTTAGAGAAGAATGGGATAAAACATCAATTGACAGCCAGGTATACACCTCAGCAAAATGGTGTGGCTGAGAGAAAAAAACAGAACAATTATGGATATGGTGAGATGTATGCTGAAATTGAAGAATCTGCCTAAGTATTTTTGGGCAGAAGTTGTTGCTTGTGCTGTGTATATTCTGAATAGGGCTCCTAGCAGAAGTGTGAATGGAAAAACTCCTTATGAAGTTTGGAGTGGCAGGAAGCCAAATATTCAGCATCTTCGTGTGTTTGGATGTATTGCTTATTCTCATGTCCCAGATCATATTAGAAAGAAACTTGATGAGAAGGTAGAAAAATGCATTTTTATTGGTTACAGCACAGTCACAAAAGGCTACAAGCTTTATAATCCAAAGACAGAGAAGGTCATAATCAGCAGGGATGTCACTTTTGATGAGCAAGGAACTTGGGATTGGTCCTTGAATGAAAGCAGACCTCAACATATTTTCCAGCAGCTGATAATTATCATTTTGGAGATGATCAACAAGCGAATGAACCAGAAATTCAACAGGAAGTTGAGCCAAGAAGGTCAACACGTGAGCATCGATTGCCATCTCGTTTCCAAGATTATCAAAAGACAGGAAATGTTGCCTCAGATGAAGAAATTGTGAATTTTGCCCTGGTATGCAGATTGTGATCCTCTATCATTTGAGGAAGCATGTGAACATGAACACTGGATTAAAGCAATGGGGGAAGAGATTCATGCAATTGAAAAGAATGACACTTGGGAGCTTACTTCTCTTCCTGAAGGAAAGACACCTATTGGAGTTAAATGGGTATACAAGACAAAGTACAAGCCAAATGGAGATGTGGATCGTTTCAAGGCAAGGTTAGTAGCTAAAGGCTACAAGCAAAAATCAGGTATTGATTATTTTGAGGTTTTTGCTCCTGTTGCTAGGCTTGATACTGTTAGAATTGTTATTTCTCTTGCTGCCCATAATGCTTGGAAGATATTTCAAATGGATGTAAAATCTGCATTTTTGAATGGAACCTTGGAAGAAGAGGTTTATCTTGAGCAACCAGCAGGTTATGTAAAACAAGGGCAAGCTGACATGGTGTATAAGCTGAAAAAGGCTTTGTATGGCCTTAAACAAGCTCCAAGGGCATGGTACACTAGAATTGATTCTTACTTCATGGAACATAAATTTCAAAGGTGTCCATATGAACATACTTTGTATGTAAAAAATAATCAGCAAGGGGATGTTGTTATTGTCTGTCTGTATGTGGATGACTTGATAATTACAGGAAATAATATGAGATTGGTTGCAGAATTCAGGGAGGCTTTAGCATCTCAATTTGAGATGACTGATATGGGGCTAATGTGTTATTTTCTTGGTATTAAGGTGAAACAAACTGAACAAGGGACTTTTATCTCTCAAAAGAAATATGCTGGTGACATCCTCAAAAGGTTTAGAATGGATTCATGCAAGCCAATTTCAACTCCAGTTCAAGAAAGATTGAAGCTCCAGAGAGATGGAGCTGGAAATTTGGTTAATCCAACATTTTTCAAACAGTTGGTTGGTAGCTTGCGTTATTTAACGGCTACTAGGCCGGATATCACATTTGGTGTTGGGCTAATTAGTAGATTTATGGAAACTCCAAGACAGTTACATATGCAGGCAGCAAAAGAATTCTGAGATATGTCAAAGGAACTCAAAGTGATGGTATTTTCTATTCAGCTAATTATCCTGTGAAGCTTGAAGGATACACGGACAGTGACTGGGCTGGTGATGTTGATAGTGCAAAAAGTACTTCAGGCTATGCATTTCATATTGGTTATGGAGTAATTTCTTGGTCATAAAAAAAGCAGCAAGTTGTAGCCATTTCATCTCCTGAAGCAGAGTATATTGCAGCCACAAATTCTGCAACACAGGCAGTATGGTTGCGCCAATTACTTGGTGATCTTCATCATGAACAGAAAAGCCCCACAACAATTTATAGTGACAATAATTCAGCGATTGCATTGGCAAGGAATCCTGTTTTTCATGGGAGGACTAAACATATACCTGTGAAGTTCCACTACATTCGTGATTTGGTAAATGACAAGGTGGTTGAAGTTCAATATTGTCCAACTGGAGAACAGATTGCAGATATTTTTACAAAGGGTCTTAGGATGGATGCGTTCATGAAGCTGAAGAAGATGATGGGAATGCAGAGTTATGATGAGCTTGGTTTAAGGGAGAATGTTGAAAGTTAAACCAAGTCCATCGAATTCAAAGCCACTTTTAATATCTTATTATTCACTTTGTAAAAGCATGCACATGCTTTATGTAGGATATGCTTTGTAAGAGCACGTTGTCGGGTGTTATATTTTGTTTATCGGCTCAATGAGCTATTATTTCACCCATGCTGTCGGTTGTTGTCCCAATAGAACTTTTCTCTTTTAACTAAAAGTTTGTCTCTCAAAGAGACGTTGGTCTCTTGTTTTGTAATGAGAGTTGTAGTAAAAACATTATTATTGAATGTGAACTCAACAGACGGCTTCAGCCTTTCTTCAATATTCTCTCTGTGTTTCCAGCTTTAGTCTTCTTCCTTTCTTTCTTCTTCCGGGTCTGTGAGTTTTTACTTGCCTGTTGTGTTGTTTGGTTCGTTTGTCTTGAGTTAGCTGCCGTGAGTTTTATTAGCTTCCTGCAGGTTTCAGGTTGGGACGCGTTTGGATAAGGGAATTGGGGGTTGTCAAGATTTTGGGACAGTTCAACTTGAACTGAATAACAAATGAGTTTCCTAGTTGGTGATAATTTCAGAATTCCATTTGAAGTTACTTGTCTTTGGATTTACATTTTCCTTTTTTTTCTTCTTCTTTTCATTCTTGAACAGATTCAAAAACTTTCCCTGGCCCATTTGTTGTTGTTGATGTTTCAAGAAAATCTGAGGTATTTTCATCGATTCTGCTTTTCCTTGAGTTCATTATAGAGATGCTCACACTATTTTGATTATATTTTCTTTTGTGCTTATTAGTTTATGTTTGTTTGTAGGATGGTTTGTCAATTTTATATCTCCTCTGATTCCTCACACTATTTTGACATGAGAGGAAACTGAGGGTAGTTGAGCACCGAAAATCAAAAGCAATCGAACTGATCCTTTAGAGATTTACAGCGATGGTGGGGACGGGGATGATCTTGGGTCTAGGGGTGGGTTTTGTAAGGGAAGGCGACGACGGCTGTGTGGAGTAGAGGGGCTTTCTTTTCTTTATTTTTTTTTTCCCCAAAAAATGAAATATATTTTTAATGAGTTAACAGAAAATTTAATGAAATGTTGAGAAATTAGACTGTAGGGGGAAATTGAGAATAAAATTTAGTTTAAAGTTCTTAAGTTTTTGAAAAAAAATAAAGATAAATTGATAATGATGTACAAATTCAGAATTCAGCAGAATACTTATTATGCGATGGTACAATCCTGAAGACATAATTTCCAGAAGACATAATTTAGAAGATAGAAAAAGAAACAAAAAGTCAAAAGTGGTTCTTGCCACCGCATGCATTTCTCTCCTTTTGCAGACATTATTGTCATTCATGCCGTATTCTTTGTAATTTTTCTTTTTGTTATTTTTCCACGCCAAACCCACTACTGCATCATATTATTGGCTCAATAATGTCGTATGTATAATAGAAGTTGGGTGATCAATTCCATCACTTAGTGTTAGTTTGGTATTCTATTTTTATAAAGTCAAAAACAGATTTGAAGTTCAAATCCACAAAAATTGTAGGCCAATTTTTCAAAACCGGAATTTAAAAAAAACTCAAAAACACCCTCATTATTGAAAATAAAAAAATTGAAAACAACCAATCCCATTACACAGTTAGCCAGTCTTCTCACAACTAAATATTGGAATTTTAGGAGGTGTGATGTGTGTTGCTTTGATATCGTTGTTGGTTTATAGGATGAAGAGATTTAGGACAATAGGATAATAGCTTGATGTGGAATGGAAAACTTTTTGAAATAGTAACAAGGTAATTTTATTTGAATGAAGGAGAAAAGTTACAAAGCTTTTAAAGACATAGCGAGATACAAGATAACTTGGTAGTTTTCAGATTTTTTCTTGCTTGATTACATAAGTGGGTTGCTAGCTTTTATATATATATATATAGTGATCCTGGCCGACTATCTAAGTTGGCTTTTTGCTTAGTTGAGTCGGTTAGTACAGTAACCAACTTTGTCTAAGCCTTTTTCAACTATATATATATATATTGTAGTTTCTACTAGAGCTAAGTTTGGAATTTTAGGAGGTGTGATGAGTGTTGCTTTGATATCGTTGTTGGTTTATAAGATGAAGGGATTTAGAACAATAGGACAATAGCTTGATGTGGAATGGAAAACTTTTTGTAAGAGTAATTGATAGCAAAGTTGAATGAAGACATAGGAAGAAACTTTGAGAAGAAGTTTGCAATTTCTTTTATTAATTTTTCTTTTTTTTTCCAATTTACTTAACAATGAACAGTATCTAATATTTATAGGACAAAAGCACTTAGAGCCCGTCTGGTAACGTTTTGAGAGAATGTTTTTAGAGAATATTTTCAGAGAATGAAAACAAGAAAACTAATTTGCATTTTTAGGAAATGAAAATGCGTCTGGTAGATTAATTAGAAAACATCTTCAGAAAACAAAAACAATGAAAACGTGTCTGGTAATACAATTTGAAATAAATATGTGAGTTATTTTTATGAAAACGTTTTCTATGAGACTGAAAACAACTTTTTTCTGTTTTCTACAAATACACATATGAAAACATTCTCAGTGTTTTTTGTTTTGGGCCACCGAACGTGTTTTTGCCTCATTTTTGTTCTTTGAAAATGAAAACAACCTCTTAAAACGTTACCGAACGGGCCCTAGCTTCTCAGCTACGACTTAACAAACACGTAACCCACGTGAACTTCTAACTAACTAAATAATTCAGCGTGACCCACATGAACTTCTAACTAACTAAACAATTTAGCATGCCATGTTAGCATTATATACATGTCTTTTGCCAATCAGTAACAAGGTAATTTTATTTGAATGGAGGAGAAAAATTACAAAGCTTTTAGAGACGTAGTGGGATACAAGACAGCTTGGTAGTTTTCAGATTGACTAGTGTTTAGGGAATACAATCACCGACTTTTCTTTCTAAATTATTCTATAAATTATGCTATTTGGTAAAAATCTCCACCAAATGTGCTTTAATGTTTAACACTAAGCTATAGCAATGGCACTTGAGCTAGTCCTACTCATGATCCTCTTTCTTCTCTTAGCTATCCCTCTTCTTCTCTTCCCAACCCTAACCGCCAAAATATTCCGAACCCACCTTCACCTCCCTCCAAGCCCCTTAGCTCTACCCATCATAGGCCACTACCAAGCCCCTTAGCTCTCATCCACCGCACCTTCCACAACCTCTCTCTCCGCTTCGGCCCCTTATTCTCCCTCCGCCTCGGCCCGCTCCAATGTGTCGTCGTTTCCTCAGCGGACCTAGTGAAAGAGTTCCTCAGCACCCATGAGCTCTCCTTCATATCCCATGCTCAGTCCCTCGCCGTTGAAAGCATAACCTATAATGCTTCCCTTGCATTTGCACCCTATGGACCTTACTGGAAGTTCATCAAGAAACTGACAATGAACGAGCTTCTAGGAAACCGTAGCATCAACAACTTAGTTTCCATTCGAACCCAAGAGTATCTTAGGCTTCTGAGGTTCTTGGCCAAGAAAGCTGAGAGTGGTGAAGCTGTGAATCTCACTGACGAGTTTCCGAAGCTTTGGAACAATGTGATCTTACAGATGATTGTTGGGAATCGGGGTTTGAGTGCCGAATGTAGGGCGGTGCTGGGGGAGGAGGTGGTGGATGTGGTGCGGCAGGCCACGAGGCTTTTGGGAGAGGTGAGTTTGTGTGATTTTTTTTGGGTTTTTAAGAAATTAGATTTGGGAGGGTTTGTGAAGAGAATTAAGGAGACGCACAGGAGGTTTGATGTGTTGGTGGAGAAGGTAATTAGAGAACGAGAAGAGCTGAGAAAGAAGGAACGGATGGAAGAGGAGGAGGAAGTCAAGGATTTTCTTGATACATTGCTTGATACGTTGGAGGATGGGAGTGCTGAGGTTGAATTTACAAGACTTCACATTAAGGCTCTAATTACGGTAATGATATCTCTCTATAATTCTTAATTTACGTGTGGGGAGATTTAAGGCAAAATATTATTTTTTTCATTCAAGTTTTTCCTTTCATCTCATATAACACAACAAGAAACCATATGGGGAAACTTATAGAACCCATCGCCATGAGTTTGAACTTTGGAGATTTTATATGTTGAATAAAAAAAAGGACTGATAATTAAATCTTTTGAGAATACTTATAGAGATAATCAATTCCAGTCGTTGATTCTTCACAATGATTTACAACTTTGCTTCTCTATATTCTTCATGTACGTAGAAATGTATTCTATGAAGTCAAAGTGCAGATATTGCATTGGTAGGCAAAACGGGTCGTTTTAACGAGTTTCGGGTTGTGTTCGTGCTAACCAGTTAATTTAACTGGTTGACACAACACGACCCGTTAAACTAACGAGTGAAAAATACCATATCCAAACACAACCTGTTACAATTTGCAAATAACCTGACACGACCCGTTAAGAATAAACCACCCTTCCCCAAAAAAAGAGAGAGAGATGGAGAGAGATGGAAAGAGAGAGAGAGATGGAATAAGAAAGTCAAAGTGCAGATATTGCATTGGTAGGCAAACGGATCGTGTTCATATTAATCCGTTAATTTAATGGGTTGACACAACACGACCCATTAAACAAACGGGTGAGAAATACCAGACCCAAACACAACCTGTTACAATTTGCGAATGACCCAACACGAACCATTAAGAATAAATCAAAAAAACAAAAATTATCACCCAACCAGCCAGCAGCCCCCTCTCTCTGCCCTTTTTCGCCCAATTTTTATCTTTCTTAAAAGCCATCCAGAAGTCTATAAGTTAGGGACATAAAGATAAAATAAGAGAAACAAAATATTTGGTTGATTAGATTATTTATATATTAAAAAAAGACAGAGATGGAGAGAAGAAGAGAAGAAAAAAATGGAGAGAAGAAGAAAAAGAAAAGGGAGAGATGGACAATTTCCAAAAAGGGAGAAGAAAAGGAAAAAAATGAGAGATTGAGAGATAGAGAAGAGAAAAAAAAAGAGGGGGAGATGAGAAAGTGGAATGAAGAAAAATAATATTAAGAGAGAGAGATGGAGATAAGGAAAAGAAGAAAGAACAAAAAGAAAGGCATTCGTCTTTGTCTGTTGGTGTTGGGGATATGAGATTTTTTTTATAAATATATTTTATAAAATTACAGAATTATCATCTTCGATAGGTGGATGTGAATATTCGTGAATTGACCTGACACAACCCGTTAACTTAACTGGTGGCTAACGGGTTCATCCGTTTTCAACCCGACTCATTAAACTCAACTCAAATACTGATAACTTGATGTGAATTCGTGTCGTATTAATATTGCCGAGTCTAATTGGTATACGAGTTACTTTTCCTTGACAATGTTGAAAGATTTTAATATAATTATCAATGAACCTTATATTCTAGATCTAGGATGATGTTTTACTTTACTAAAAACAAGATAAACATTCTTTTCAGGATTTATTCACGGCCGGAACTGACACAAATGCAATTTCACTAGAGTGGGCATTGGCAGAGCACTCAAGAAAGCAAGGGAGGAGATCGATCGAGCCATCGGAAATCGACGAGTAGCCGGAGAATTGGATGTTCCAAATCTTCCATACATCCAAGCCATCATAAAAGAAACATTTAGGCTACACCCACCAGTGCCTGTGCTCATAAGAACCTGTGTACAACGATGTAAGATTGGGGGATATGACATCCCTACAAACACAATGCTACATCTGAATGTTTGGGCCATTGGAAGGGACCCAAAGAACTGGGAAAGCCCACTGGACTTCTGGCCTGAAAGATTCTTGCAACTCGGTGAGGACGACGGCCAGATGAGTGCAGTGGATGTTGATGTTAGGGGCCAACATTTTCAACTCATGCCATTTGGGTCTGGGGAGGAGAAAGTGTCCTGGTATGAACTTGACCATGAAAATGTTGCCTGGGGTACTTGCGGCTTTGATTCAGTGCTTCGATTGGAAGGTTGATGGGTCTGATTGCAAGAAGATGAATGGTGATGATGTTCTTCAAATGGATGAACGGCCTGGAATGACTGCTCCGAGGGCGCATGATCTTGTGTGTGTTCCTGTTGCCCGCTTCAGCCCACTCAACATCCTTGACCCATAAGGCAAACTTTTTTATTTATATGTTGGTCATAAAAATATTCTGAAAGTTTATTGAGTGTGTTGTAGTAATAAAGGGAAAATAACTTTAATGTATCTTTGTATTTTACAGCTTTAATGAGAAATAAATAGCTTCTGTTTTTCTTAGTTCTGATGGGAAAAAAAGGTAGAAAATTGAAACTATTCAGTAATGCAACCGAAAATAGAAACAGAGAATTATAGCAATTATGGTTGATTCAATCTGTACTTGTTAACACCTTCATAGGAGTGCTCTCTTTTATTTATTAATTTTCTTCTCTTCGGATTCTCTTTTAGTCATTTATTTTTGCCTCGGAGTGCTCTCTTTTAGAGATTCTGAGAATTGGGGCTACATGTCTAGAATGCTCTTTTAGAGATTCTGAGAATTGGGGCTACATGTCTAGAATGCGTAGTTTTTTTTTTTTCTTTTTATTTATTTATAAATTTAAATTTTTACGAACTGCAGGAAAACCGATTTTTTAGTGTATAGTTTGACATTCCATTGCTGTTGTCGTTGCCGCCACCATCATCGTCACACTACTGACTACTTGGCTTTCACCACCGCGGCCTTCATTGACATTGTTGTTGCTACTACCACCCATCACCCCTAGAGAACCACCACTCTACTTCCTCACTGCCGCAACCCACCACTCTACTTCCTCACTGCCGCAACCGTAACTATCACACAACTTCCATATATAGTCTCTTATCGCGGATGCCACCACTACTCATACCACTGCTGCCACCAACCACGACCAACATCACCAACCAAGCCACTTTCACCTCCGGCATTGCATACAAATTCCTTCATGATTAACATGTTATAAAAAATTAAAATAAAAACAATAAAATTTGCGAATTCTAGGAAATTTCCAACTACTTTCAAATGTTATAAAAACATGTTATCGGGAATTCTTCACTGCTGGGACAAAGATGAAAAATGGAGGAGATTTTCTAGAAATTTTGCTTGATTTGTTGCTATATGAAATGGACTTTAGAAATACACTCAAAGTTCATTTATAACATAACAAAAAGGCTTTTAACTTCTTTTAAATTACAAAACTGCTATTAATTTCTTAAAACAAACTCAACCCCAAAACCTCATTAAAAAAACCCAAAACACTCAATAGGGCATCAAAATAATTTAATAATTAAAATTAAATTCAATGGAGCCAACTTTTTTTTTGTTGAGTTTACCCAACAAATGGTTTAAATTAAATACTTGAAATTGTGCTCAAATACGCCCTTTCCAATATCACTTGTTAAACTTAACAAATAGCAAAAATCAATATTATTTTTTTTGTGGGGGGGGTTTCTTCATCAAAAAAAAATTGGGAGAGAGTGCGTGGTGGGTGAGCCAGAAAGGAGAATTCAACAGGGAAGATAGGGGAAAATATGGATGCCTCATGATGGGCTAAAGTGATTCCATCAAAGCCAATGGGTTCCCCCTACAGTGTTGGTGGATTCCCTTTACCCCCTATGATATCCAGGATCGAACCTAGTGCGATTTCTTTCCTCCAATATAACCACATGCAAAAAGTTATTCTATAAAATCTCACCTCACAAAGTTGGTAGGAGGAGCCAAGAGATGGTCACAAAAGTCTTGAACAATTGGTTCACCTATATACCTACCAGTCCAACTTCTCATTCAAGTGTACAAGCAAAAACGACATTTTTAAAATTCCCAATTCCTAATCAAAAGCTGTTGGCAACAAGCATTATTAACCAAATAGTCTATATGAAAACAATTGTGATATTGTAACAAGGCAACCAATTTGAAAATGTAAATAATTGTTCAATCAACCCATAACATTTGGATCCAAGAAAATGAAGTGTTGGTGTGACACACCGATCAACCCTAAATAATGCGTTGGAGATAATGTTGTTGGTATGTGTCATCAATTTGACCACCCAACTTCAACGGGCAGCGATGAATCTTTTTCCCTCGGTATAAAATTAGTCATATACCTATGCTTAGCACTAGTAATATAGATAAACCATACACCATTTAATTTCTATAAACAAATCCAAAAAAAAACTCAAAAAATGACAGCTGACTCTATTGAATTTAATTTTGATTATTAAATTATTTTGATGCCCTGAGTGTTTTGAGTTTTTTTATGAGGTTTTGGGGTTGGGTTTGTTTTAAGAAATTGTGGGGGTCTTTTTGTTCCAGCAGCCTAACGAATAGGCTTGGGCTGCTGTGAGAAGAAAGCGAACAAAAAGGCCTCCTGATGCATGAGTTCAAGAACCAGGACTCCCAAAATAATTTTTAAAAGACTTGCTGAAGCCTTAGAAAAATACGTTTGGGTTCTTTTCACCAACACTCAGAAGAACGCATGAAATTCGTTAATGACTTTGCGTGAGGAGCTTGTGGCATGGGAGTTGAGCTTTCAGGTTTAGCAATTTGGAGAGAGAGAGAGAGAGAGAGAGAGAGAGAGAGAGAGACCAAAGCATGAATTTCTTGCAGAAAAGAAGGTTTAAGGTGGAAAAATGGAAAATTAGGATGGTTTCTATCCTAAAAAAAAAGAGAAACGATAGGAATAGAGGATGGGGTAAATTCCAATTTGCTTGACAAAGCTTGGTCTTGCTCTGGAATGGTGTGTGTTGCTGGGTAGAGGAAGCTCTGTTTTATAGGCTTTTGGAACCCTAATTTCGTTGATCCTCCATTCCCACTTTTCCTTTCCCTTTTTCCAATTGCTCCATTTCTTGTGAAAATCTTTGACAAGAGTGCCTGAATCAATGGCTTCTTAAGGTTCCAAGGTTTTGTGCTGCTGAGCCTCTCCATGGGGGTGAGGCACCACCTTCTTTCTCCCTTGATTTTCAAATTAGAGCTTGCAGAAGAAAAAGGAGAACATAGAAAGTTGTTTGTCCACTGGGTATTTCTCCTACATTCATGGATTTCCTATGGTCCTTACTGTGATTCTTTGTTGACCACATGGGAGCTCCTGATATGGGTGGAGCTCGATGCTGAATTTTTTAGGAGACGTTGGGCTGAGCTTCGTGTATAGCTTTGAGGTTATTGGTGTTCTCTCTTCCAGCGGCCCGCACGCTTTCGTCCAGCTCCTGGAAGTGGCTTATTCGTTTTTGGGCATTCTAATTATCATGGATTTTCCTAAATGCTCCAGTAGCCCATGGGATGTTCTCCTAAGGCATTGGACCTCATTCTTCTCTCTCTCATGCTAACCCATGTATTTGGGCCCGAGGAATGGGCCTGAGTTTTAGTGCTCCCAAGTTGCCTAAAACTTCCATTCCTCCATCCCTCAATGTGCCCTGTGAGTGCTCGTACCCATCCATGCCACAACCTTCTCAACAAGCCCCGGGTGATTACGTGGCTTGGGCCCACTTGAGCTTGTAGCATGGCACGATGGCATCGCATGTTTATTCGTTGTGCTTGTGCTTGAGTTTAATTGTGCTATAATAAGCCGAGCTCGAATTAAATAGCACCGGATAGGTTCATGAGCGTGAACTTATATAGCCGTTGCATTTTTGGCATGCCTGCTTGGCGTGATGTGTGACCCATGGCTCGTGTAGGTGTATCCTACAATTTCCCATTATGCCCCGATCAGGTTTCTTTTGTGATTAATTATTTGCGTCGGGCCGAGAATAAGCTTGGGCCTAGCCCTTGGATTTTTGGGCCTCAACATAAATCAATGGCAGTTTTGTAATTTAAAAGAAGTTAAAAGTCTTTTTGTTATGTTGTAAATGGACTTTGAGTGTGTTTCTAAAGTCCATTTCATATAGGGTTTTCTTTTATAATTTGGACTCATATATTGAGTATAATATTAAATCTCCCTAATAATATAGCTCATGATGCCTCTACTTTGGCTGCATCATCGTACTAACTTTTAAGACTTCAACGTATGTGTGGGACGAAGAGTCCAAATCATCTCCTGAATAATCTTAAGGCTTATTTGTTGAAATGCCTTTTGTGATTTCCAAATTTTCTCAGTTTGCCCCTAACGTTTTAAAGAGGAAAAGGAATAATCGACCAAAAAAACATAAGCAAGACCATTGAAAGAAAACAAAAATTAAAAGAAGAAGCATGAAGCATGAAATCAAGCTAAAGTATTGTACAGCTTGTTGTCTTCATTTGGTTTTTTGTGGGGAATGTATATTGGGATACAAAGAAGGGCATACTAGTGATTTGCCCTCTGAATTTGTACCTAACTTTCAATTAACCCCCTATCCTTCTTTTAAAGAAAATTAAGGATATGAACTTCTTTTTTTGACCAATTTCCCCCCCTCCGTTTAAATCCACAATATTTCATCCAATTTGCCGTTAAAAATGAGGGCAAAATGGTCATTTGAGGAAGAGAAAGGAAATGTGGAATTGATGTTAGGGGGCAACATTTTCAATTTTTGCCGTTTGGGTTGGGAGGAGGATATGCCCTCCTGTGAACTTAGCCATGCAAATGCTCCTGGGCTACTTGGGGCTATGATCCAGTGCTTTGACTGGAAGGTTATTGAGCCAGATCAGAAGAAGATGAACGGTGGTGATGTTGTTCAAATGGATGAACTACACGGGTTAGTGTTCCAGTGGGCCGCTTCAACCTGCTTGGTATTCTTGACCCATAAGAGCATCTCGAGCCTTGGCACAAGACTGGGCAAAAGGCCCCTCAAGGCAGCCCGAAGATGCTCCAGCGGAAGAAGAATGGCCCGGGCAAATGATGGGTCCCATCAAACTGGGCAAGCCCACGGGCAGATCTTGCTTGGGCTGCTGCCTGGGCAGGATGATGCAATGCTGATGTCATAATGACGTCAAGCAACAAAAAAAAATGAAAAAAATGGAAAAAAAAATACCAAAAATTCCAGAATTTTTTTAAATAAATACCTAGGCATATTCTTTACTTCCCACACCAAAAACTCTATACAAATTCATCTATTCATATCTCATGTGAATAGTATTTGCCCTTGCCCTAGCCTTCCAAGGGTGGAACCAACTAAGGCAAGGCTGGCACTATTCACATGAATAGTGACAGCCCTTGCCTTGCCTTAGCCTTGCCTTAGCCTACATGGGTGGAGGTGCTCTATGGGGGGCAAGCTTTCATGTGTTTGATTTGATTATGAAAATGTTTGGGTAACTTGGTATAAGTTCGAAATAAATAACAATGCCATTTGAGTGCACTTCTTAAAAAAAATATATAACAGCACTTTATGAATAACAAAATGTTTCAATATTATTAATAGTGGATTCATTCCTTATATGTTATGTTTTATTTATTAAGTTTTCGATGTGAGATTTTATATTCTTCAATAATAGATTGGGTTGGAAAACTTTGGCCGGTTTGGAGCCTGTCCAGCCTCCCACAAAGCTCCTCTATTCATCCTTCTTTTTTTTTTTGTCAGAAGGAATTTTATTACTAACAAAAGATTACAATAGGGCAATTACACAAAAGTATTTTTCACATACGGAATTTCTTTTCGCCCTCGATTGTTCACTATTTCCGTTGAACATTAATTTATGCAAGCCATGCAAAAGTTTATGGGTGAAATGTTTCCTTGCAAACAGGCTTATAAAAAAAGGGAATAACTAAGACCATATTATAGGTGGATCTTACGTCTTCTTACAAAAAGAAAAACCTATTTGCCATACTTAATTATACAGAGAATTACATACAAAGAATCGTTGGACCATATTTTCGTCCAAGTAGACGCTTTTTAGTACCTGCGCAAACAGGGTTAAAACTCCCACAAAACTTGCAAGAATGACAAGGTTATTGTAGTATAAATGATTCTCGCAAGGTCGTTCTCTGTAGGGATTATTAAATAACTCGTATCAAACCAAATTCTAATTAATTATTGTAAAAGAGAAATTTGAGATGTTTGATTTGAAGACCTTAAATTAAAACGAATTTAACTAATAAAAATAAGGCAATATGCAAACTTAAAACTAAGGGCAAGAGAAACAGTTGTGTTTTTAGAAATCAAATTAAAAAAGCACTAGGGATCCGCCGTCACCTTAACAATTCTATATAGTTCTCTCAATTACTTATGACCTATACATGCATATTTCGAAGGTTAGGTATTCCTAATATATGCCTACTTAGACCCCCAACATAGAGCGTATATCACACATGCAATCCGTCTGTGGTATTCAGATAAAATCTAAACATACATGACTCACTAAGTTCTGTGAAACCTTTTGAAAAACTATGCAACTCTTAAGACGTGGTATTCATCCTAAGTGAACTTGCACATATTAATCACAAGAAGCCTTCATCAATTTCAGGGACCAACCTCCAACCAAAACTGCATCAAATTACTTTTCTAAATATCATAATGGTGATCAAGCATCAAGACACTTAGATAGTTTAACCCAATGATGAATAATTCGAAAACCTGCATGCATATAATCATAAGCAAATTGGACAGAAACTACATATTCTTGCTAAGGCTCGTGGCCTCACCCTAGCAAAAGAGAGTTAGTTACGCATGTTCATAATCAAAATAATCAAGTTTTTCATTAAAATAATAAAGATCGAAAACACCTTGAAGTAGAAGTTCTTCAAAAACCCTAGCAAAAGTCGCGTTTCAAAAGCCAAACAGGGTTAAAACAGTTTTTCATTATCGATAATATCACGATATGAACTTTCAAAAATTAAAGAAAACTCACTTCACACATGCAGGGATTCGAACCCATTCCCCATTCTAAGGACCGTAGCCTCTTAACCACCACACCAGTCATCACTTTGTGATAATAAGCTATGAATTCTGTATTTATAATACTTGTGAACTGTTTCTCAAAATAGAAATTAACATAATTACTTATTGTTTTATATTGTTGATATTACTTAATTACTTAATATAATTTATTTCTTTTCTATTTAATCCATTTAATGTTATTGATTATTTTATTATTCATTATAAGTACTTACATTACTAAATTCCCCTTCAAATTGTTGCTTAATTACTTAAATCTCTATAATTAGTTTCTTTATTTACTATTTAATTCTTCCTTGGATAAATTTATTTATGTTCTTAGTTAATTTTTAATCTTCACTATTATTTTTTAAGCATGGTAAAGTGCCTAATTTTCATGAAAAAATAAGTAGGTTTGCATATTTAATTATTTTTCAAATTTTGATAAATAATAAATATAAGAACGTGTACCATGTCCAATGAATAATGTGAAATAAGGTTACTCATGTATCTTACCATGCAATTTATAACGTGTAAAATATTGTACTAAAAAATGATAAATAAATTACTAGGGGGTGTTTAATTCTCTTTCATTAATTACTTCAGATTTTCTAAGTCACAGAGTTTGTCAGCTCGCAATATAATCAACTTAAATCACTCAAACCCACTATGCAATGCATTTTCTTCCAATTTTTTTTGTCAAAATAATAGATGATTGACTAAATAAACTTCTTCTAAAGTTTCATTAAAAATTTCCATGTATTTATCACAATTTCCGTGGTTTTTATTCAATTTTTATCGAATATCGATATATTCCCAATATTTCCATCGATATTTCCGTGTTTTTTAACCACCGATATTTCCGAAACTATCGATATTTAATACCTTGGTTTTACTTGATGAGAACATGCTTTCCTCACTAGTGACATGGTCTGGTGAGGTAGCTTAGCTGATACCCTAATTAATATATTTTTTAAATACTTAAAACTAGGAAGCATGTTTTTATTGGTGGAAACGTTCAAGGCAAAATTAACAAATTACGCCTCAGCTTTCCCATAATAATATAGCTCATGATGCCTCTATATTGGCTGCACCGCCGTACTGACTTTTAAGACTTCAACGGATGTGTGGGACGAAGAGTCCAAATCATCTCCATAATAATATTAAGGCTTATTTGTTGAGGGGATTTCCAAATCTTCTCAGTTTGCCCCCTTAAGTTTTAAATGACTCAATTTCCCATTGTTGGACTAGATTACACACAAAGTGAGGGACGAGGAAGATCACTGATCAGACTTGGTGGTTTTATCAATGGATTCATTACCCTTAAGGTTTCGAATTCAGGTTTACGGATTTCGCAACTCAATACTTTCTTTTTTGTTTTTTGTTTATAATTTTTATGTTATTTTATAATTTTACATATTTGATTTTGAATAATTTCAAGCCATTTTTTTATTTTTAATTTGATTTTTTTATTTTTAATAGTTAAAATTACCAACATACCCATGTAGAGTTAGCGATTTAACAATTTTTATATAAAAATTAACGGAGTGGGACAACTTTAGTCATGGAGCAAACTGGGAATATTTGAAAATCACATGGCGCATTTCAACAAATAAGCTTAATATTAATAGCGGAGCTTTCCTTTCATGAGGAGAGAGAAAGGCAGAGATAGTGAGCTGTTCATCTTCCTACTAATTAGATTAAGGTATTGACCATAGTTTATATACGAGAGCATCAAAATATATGATTAATTGCACAGGATTTAATTTAAGCTCACACTAAAAAATGACTAGCATATATAGTACTGGGAGATATGTAATGATTCGTGTCGGTGTTATTTAAAACTCCTTTGATTCGGGTATTTCTAGAAGTATATGCATGTGGGTGTGTAATTTAAATATGGAACAACTTGGTGATAACTAGTAATTTTTAAACTAGTAATGAATTCAATTATAACGTGGATGGATTGGACAGCCTAATTTTTATGTATTTTTGTTTAATTTTTAAAAGATAGGTACCAAACTAGCATAGTGCAAAGTACAATTACTCCTTACCATGACAATATATAGGTGGTGAGTTTGAGATTAACGACAACTTCGGATTAGCCGGTAATTTCATGTTATTGTTGATCTAACCCTAAATGAAAATGGATCTATATCCAAGGACGGACTCAAGATTTAAAAATGGAGTGGGCTAAATTTACCTTTCGTATAAACCTATTAAGTCCATCTCTAATGCTAGATAACTTAAACCCAAATTTTCTGATCTAAAATAGAACTATTCATGTATATCTCACACTCAAATTTATTAATTGTTGAAAAATGATTTAACTCTAAAATAATTTTCTGTTTAATTTTTTCTTAACTTTATTTTAGTTTATATCATCATAATTTATTTGCTTGAACATTTAACTTTTAAAAAAATCAAATTTGGGAAACAAAATTTTGATTCATAAATGGTATAAGGAGATCAAAGATAACATTTATTATCTCTAAAAAAAATATAACATTTATTACTCTTTTTTTGTTGGAGCTGATTTATTACTTGTTTCTTTGTCTCAAAATTCTTTTTGATGTTATTGTTATAATATTAAAGCTGCGCAAGGGGTTGTGGTTTTAATTTAAACAAAAATTTGATGGGTAAAATGTGGTTTTTAATGAAAGTTTTTTAAGGTTAATTGTTTTTCTGGTCTTAAAACAAAGAAGTTCATTGTTTCACCAAGTCAACGCACAACTAAGGTCCATTTATATTGATTGGAACTTGGGGTAGGTGTGCTGGGTTTGTTATTTTATACTATATAAAAATAAATAATAATAAAATAATAATAATAAAATCGCATGTTAACCAAAGGGACGGTCCGTCCCTGCCTATATCCAAGAAGGATCCGGATCTTATACTTGGATTCTCTCTGCTTCTCCTTTCCGTATGCAAACTCATTAAAATTTAATCCAACAAATTTTAAATTGACTCATCATCTTTAAAACATAAACCAATTTCCTCGTAATTAAAAAGAAAAAAGAAAGACCTAGGGAACTTAACAACAACGTGAAATTAACTCCTGCAATCGTTCTTCTTCTATTTTTTTTTTTTTGTCCTTTCTTTATCTGCAATTGCTTTACTCAATACATGGTTTTGGTGGCTTGATAAAATTTGGGGTTGGGACCACAAAAGTGGAGGGGGTCTCATTGTTGAATTGGAGGGTTTGTTGGGAAAGGCTATAGGAAGCAATGATAGACGTAGATGTCGTATAACGAGACGAGGCTGAGAAAGAAAGGTCACGTTGAATTGAATTGAATTGTAACGATTTTAATTATTATTGTAGGGATCGATTAAGCCATGAAAAAGAGAATGTACAGTTTTATTCTTTTCTTCTGTTTTGGAGAGTTTGTTTAGGGTTTAGCAAAGAAGAAGGGAAAACCGAACCTGTGAATTGGTGGAGAAGTGCAGACCAAAGAAAGAAGGAAAAACGAATACTAAACTGATGATTGGGGGAGATACTGACAACAACAACAAAAACTGATTGGTTGGTGAAGACATTGCAGACAAAAACTACAGGAAAGGGGGAGAGGTTGAAGAGAAAGGAAAATAGAAGGACAAAAAAAAAATTAACATAAACGATGCCAGAAGTAAAGTTCCATTAGAGAGAATCCAAACAGATGATCTGGATCCGTGTATTAATATATAGACACTAACGTTTAATACTCATGGAACTGTATGTGCTAAACATTTTGAAATTTAAAATAATTAATGTGTGTGAGTAGTTAAATTTGCAATAAATTCCAAAATTTATGGGGGAAGAATTAACACGCAATAAATTGAGGAAATCAACATTTAATACAGCCAAATAATAGGATAAACTATAATTAGGGGTAATTTTGGAATATAAAAAGTATAATAAATTAGATTTTAAGTTTAATTAAGTTACTTGCATCCTAATTATCGGATTTTATTTATAATAAATTGAGTTTTTTTATTAGTTTAAGGGGGAAAGCCACATTTTCTATATAAAATATTCCATATTAGTACCATGCTTTGGTCTTTAAATAAGAGAAGAATACTAGTCAAGAGCAAACAATCCCATTACACAGTTAGCCAGACTTCTCACAACTAAGCTATAGCCATGGCACTTGAGCTAGTCCTACTCATGATCCTCTTTCTTCTCTTAGCTATCCCTCTTCTTCTCTTCCCAACCCTAACCTCCAAAATATTCCAAACCCACCTTCACATCCCTCCAAGCCCCTTAGCTCTACCCATCATAGGCCACTTCCACCACCTCGGCCCTCTCACCCACCGCACCTTCCACAACCTCTCTCTCCGCTTCGGCCCCTTATTCTCCCTCCGCCTCGGCTCGCTCCAATGCGTTGTCGTTTCCTCACCGGACCTAGCGAAAGAGTTCCTCAGCACCCATGAGCTCTCCTTCACATCCCATGCTCAGTCCCTCGCCATTGAAAGCATGACCTACAATGCTTCCCTTGCATTTGCTCCCTATGGACCTTACTGGAAGTTCATCAGGAAACTGACAGTGAACAAGCTTCTAGGAAACCGTAGCATCAACTTAGTTTCTATTCGAACCCAAGAGTATCTTAGGCTTCTGAGGTTCTTGGCCAAGAAAGCTGAGAGTGGTGAAGCTGTGAATCTCAAGGAGGAGTTTCCGAAGCTTTGGAACAATGTGACCTTGCATATGATTGTTGGGAATCGGGGTTTGAGTGCCGAAGGTAGGGCGGCGAGGGAGGAGGAGGCCGGGGTGGTGGTGCGGCAGGCCACGAGGCTTTTGGGAGAGGTGAGTTTGTGTGATATTTTTTGGGTCTGTAAGAAGTTGGATTTGGGAGGGTTTGTAAAGAGAATTGAGGAGACGCATAGGAGGTTTGATCTGTTGGTGGAGAAGGTAATTAGAGAACGAGAAGAATTGAGAAAGAAGGAGCGGATGGAAGAACATGGTGGAGAGGAGGAGGAGGAAGTCAAGGATTTTCTTGATATTTTGCTTGATATGTTGGAGGATGGGAGTGCTGAGGTTGAATTTACAAGAGTTCACATTAAGGCTCTAATTACGGTAATGATATCTATCTATAATTCTTAATTTACGTGAGGGGAGATTTAAGATAAAAAATTTATTTATATGAACACAGGAATAGATAAGCTGATGGTCTTCAAGTTTTCTTTTCATCGCATATAACACAACAAGGAACCATATGGGGAAACATAGGTAGAACCCATCGCCATGAGCTTGAACTCTGTTGAGGTTTATATGTTGAGGAAAATAAAGATTGATAATTAAATTTGAAGAAATTTAATTTACATGCATGTTAAGCGTGAGCTCAACACAGTCAATTAATGCATGTCACGCCTCCCGGTAATTTAGATTAGTTTAAAGTAAATTATCGCTTGTATTAATTTTATAGAGATAAAATCAATTACATGCTTGGAACTTTATTTTTCCAGTCGTTGATTCTTCGTAATGATTTACAACTTTGCTTCTCTATATTCTTGGTGTATGTAGAAAATGTATTCTGTGACTTTAAAAAGTTATATGAATTTTTTTTTCAATATTTTAGGAGGGCAAAGTGCAGATATTATATTGCATTGGTGTACCGTTATGAGTTACTTGCCTTGACAATGTTGAAAGATTTTAATATAATTATCAATGAACTTTAAATTCTATATCTAGGATGATGTTTTACTCTACTAAAAACAACATAAATATTCTTTTCAGGATTTATTCACGGCTGGAACAGACACAAACTAGAGTGGGCATTGGCAGAGCTCATCAACCATCCAAGAGTGCTCAAGAAAGCAAGGGAGGAGATCGATTCGAGCCGTCGGAAATCAACGAGTAGCCGGAGAATCGGATGTTCCAAATCTTCCATACATCCAAGCCATCATAAAAGAAACATTTAGACTACACCCAACAGTGCCTTTGGTCATAAGAAACTCTGTACAACAATGTAAGATTGGGGGATATGACATCTCCACAAACACAATGCTATATGTGAATGTTTGGGCTATGGGAAGGGACCCAAAGAACTGGGAAAGCCCACTGGAGTTCTGGCCTGAAAGATTCTTGCAACTCGGTGAGGACGATGGCCAGTTGAGTGCAGTGGATGTTGACGTTAGGGGCCAACATTTTCAACTCATGCCATTTGGGTCTGGGAGGAGGAAGTGTCCTGGTATGAACATGACCATGAAAATGTTGCCTGGGGTACTTGCGGCTTTGATTCAGTGCTTCGATTGGAAGGTTGATGGGTCTGATTGCAAGAAGATGAATGGTGATGATGTTCTTCAAATGGATGAACGGCCTGGATTTACTGCTCCGAGGGCGCATGATCTTGTGTGTATTCCTGTTGCCCGCTTCAGCCCACTCAACATCCTTGACCCATAAGGCAAACTTTTTTATTTATATGCTGGTCATAAAAATATTCTGAAAGTTTATTTTGTGTGTGTGTTGTAGTAATACCCGTAAAGGGAAAATAACTTTAATGTATCTTTGTATTTTACAGCTTTAATGAGAAATAAATAGCTTCTGTTTTTCTTAATTCTGATGGGAAAAAATAGTAAATGATAAGGCTAACAAAGTAATGCTTAATTTGATATTATGTGGCAAGGAGATGTTGAGGTTAGAGTGTAGTGTTAATGATCATTGGTTTAGGGTATGTTGTACAGACATTGACTTGTGTTCAACGAATACAATAAATGTCGGACACGTTATGATACCTGATGGCCACAATACACATTGAATATCTTTCAGACACAGTAGTTAAACGATTGATTTTAGGTAGAATAATGGAACAGGAACATCAAATGTATTGCCAATCCTTTCATTTTGTGTCATTTATTATCTTTAAGCTTTATATGATTATTATTTTAAAATTCAATATGAAATGAAGAGCAGAGATATATCTGGGTTTTAGTCTAACTAAAGCACAGAGATAAAATAAATCCTGGCGACAAACAAATTGTTCCCTTTTCCCGCTTCCATGTTCCATTCAAGAGCCAGAGCGATCAATCAAGCACAAGCAAACCTTCTTCGCCATTGCAGCAATCCCATACAAGCCCAACAGCCTTACCACACTTTCCGTCCCAACAAACCCAAGACCAAGCCCCGCCGCGAGCTACTTCACAGACACACCACAAAGCTTCGCAGGCCCATCCCTTTCGTCTCCGATGTCAAAGAAGTTGAAGATCCAGAAGAAGCCTTGTCTCTCTTCTACGAGTACCACCACATGGGCTTCAAGCACGACTACCCTTCTTACTCTGCTCTTCTCTACAAGCTCGCTCGTTCTCGAAACTTTGAAGCCGTCGAGACCATTCTCGGCCATGTACGAGATCGAAACATTCATTGCAAAGATACCCTTTTCATTGCTCTGATTCAACATTATGGGAAGGCCAATTTGGTAGAGAAAGCCATTGAGCTTTTTCACCAGATGCCTTCTTTTAATTGTGTCCGTACATTGCAGGCCTTCAATGCCCTCCTTAATGTGCTTGTTGATAGCGGTAGGTTTTTGGAAGCGGATGAGATTTTTGGTCGGAGTTCTAAAATGGGTTTTCGGCCGAATTCAATTTCGTATAATATTATGATGAAGGGGTGGCTTCGAAAGGGTGACGGGGAAGAAGCTTGCAAGGTGTTTGATGAAATGCTTGAGAAAAAAGTGCAACCTAGTGTTGTGACGTATAATAGTCTTATAGGGTTTTTTGGTAGGAAGGGTGAGTTGGAGAAAGCTAATGGCTTGCTTGAGGACATGAAACAGAAAGGGAAGTACCCAAATGCTGTAACATATGCATTGTTGATGGAAGGTTTCTGCATGCTAGGAAAGCATGAGGAAGCAAAGAAGATGATGTTTGATATGGAGTATCGGGGTTGTAAACCACAGCTTCTGAATTATGGTGTTTTGATGAGTGATCTTGGAAGGAGAGGAAAGATTGATGAAGCAAAATCTTTACTTCAAGAGATGAAGAAAAGGCGGTTTAAGCCAGATGTAGTGCTGTATAACATATTGATTAACTTTCTGTGCAAGGAAGGTAGGGCTGCAGAGGCTTATAAAGTCTTGATTGAAATGCAAGTTGGAGGCTGTGTGCCTAATGCAGCTACATACAGGATGATGGTTGACGGGTTTTGTCGGATTGAAGATTTTGAGGGAGGTTTGAAGGTTTTGATTGCAATGTTGACAAGTAGACATTGTCCTCGTTTAGAAACATTTGAATGTTTGGTTACGGGTCTAATAAAGTGTGGGAAAATTGATGATGCTTGTGTTGTCTTGGAGGAGATGGAAAAGAGAAATATGCAATTTTGTTTTGAAACTTGGGAAGCTCTAGTTGTGGATGCTTGTGGTGAGAATGTTGTTGCAGGGGAGGTTGTGACTGAACTAATCTCTGTCCATTAATGGTCATCAAGGAAGAAATGAACACATGCCATTTTGGCGTGACTTCTGTAGCTCTTTCAAGCCCCCCATCCCGCACGGAGACAACGCAATAAAGATTGATGGCAAGCCCCTTGTCCCACATTTTTAATGGGTGCTTTTAGAAATTATTGAGCTTTACCATCCTGGAGAGTCGTACTAATATCGTATGATAGTTTAGTTCTATGGAAAAAGAAAAAAGAAAAACTTTATCCACAAGAGAATCATAGTGCTGCTTGACCCATGGCTTGGAGCAAGAAGAAATGTGCTCGTTTGGCTGATGGGAAGGATAATTTTTTTTCTAAGGTATTGGAAGCTCTAGTCTGCGATGCTTGTAAAACAGAACTAAGCTATGCCCACTGGTAGGCTTCACCAGAAAGAGGAAACTTTGTTTAAGAATTGAAACATTTCATCAATATTATGGGTGGTTGATGCCAAATGTAGGTTTCAGAAAGCTCACTATGCTTGCGGTTGTTCAAATAAAGGTTAGATAAGCATGTAAGCTGAGCTAAATCTATGACCACTGCGGTATTCAGGGGAAGAGAGGAAATTTTGTTCAAGAATTGAACTGTTGATGCGAGCAAAGTGTTGTTTCTGGGGAAGCTCTAGTTAGGAATGCTCCTGGTGCAAATAGAGGTTTGACAGGCATGTAAAATTGAAGTTATCTTTACCCACTTGTGGGCTTCGGGGAAGAGAGGAAGCTTTATAAAAGTTTGTCAATATTTTGGAATGTCGATGCCAAGTCCTTTGTCTAACTTTTAATGGGGGAATATAACTGCTTCCATGTCGACCATGAAAATGCATATCTTATCTCTATTTCGGTTTTTGAGTTAATGTGCAGTAAAAAGTTACCTCGTCTCTGTGCCGATGAAGAAATATAAATTCTGAAATTAAAAAATTGTTGGCTTGTTCTTCTTTTCTTGCTATGAATTTACTAGACAACATGGAGATTAGTAGAAGCAAAAATATTACTGATCCAAGAATTAAAAAATTAATTAAACTTAAGAAGAAAGAGGAGTTGGTCATCACTGCTTATAAGTCCTAAACAAAACTAAGGTTTTAATTAAGTGTACATTAAGTATCAACCAATACATCAGTACCAGAAATGCAAGTCCACCTACTCCATGTTATCAACTCCATCTCATGATTTAAACTTGAACTTCTTAAAACTCTTTGTATATATAGCCAGCCAAACTGCCTTGACTCATCATCAATCTATCAAACAAAACATTCTCAAGATCACAAACTGTTCTTATATTTTCTCCCTTTCCTCCCAATCCCATGGCAACCCGAAAGTCGATTCCCTTGCCCCTCAAGCTAAAAATCTGGCTACTTCTTCTTGCTCTAGCCATTCCATCCATCACCCCAGCCCGAATCACGGATGAGGAAAACCCTGCAACCCCTCAGGAACCTGATACAACTCCAACACAAACACCTCTTTCTAATGTTGCTCCTGCTGCAGCTACTAGTGCCACAGTTTCCAATTCAGAGGCCTACCATCCATTAACGTTCTTCCTGCATGACATTATTGGTGGATCAAACCCCTCAGCCACAGCAGTCACTGGGATAGTGGCCAATCCAGCAGTCAATGGCCAAGTCCCCTTTGCCAAACCCAATGGAGCAGTTGTCCCAATTGCAAATGGCATTCCTCAGAACAACAACAACAATGGAATTATCAACAACAACAATGTCCCCTTCTTCACTGGCCTTGGTGGAAACACAGCTAGCAACTTGATCCAAAACAATGGGAACAACAACATCATCGGCGGCAACGGGCTCCCATACCTAAATGGGGCTCAGCTCGCTCCAGGCATAACCCTTCAAAAGCTCATGTTTGGGACACTCACAGTGTTTGATGATGAGCTGACTGAAGGGCATGAGCTTGGCTCTGGCTTGCTTGGCAAGGCACAAGGGTTCTATGTGGCAAGTTCTGAAGATGGCAGCAGCCAGACCATTGCTTTCACTGCCATGTTTCAGAGTGGTGGTTATGCTGACAGCCTCACCTTCTTCGGTGTTCATCGCGTGGCAGCATCGGAGTCTCATCTTGCAGTCATGGGAGGCACCGGAAAGTATCTCAATGCAAAGGGCCATGCTCAGGTCAAGACCATTCCTGCTACAAATCAGCATAATACCGATGGAGTTGACACTGTGCTGCAGTTTACTGTGTATCTTACTTACTAGTGTGTCTGAAATTTTAAAACAAGTTGTTATGTGTTTGCTAAATTTAATCTCTGCACCAGAGATGTATGTGATCAGGAAGGATTTGTGATTTAAATTGCACAAATGATTGTATTTGCATGCAAATCAGGTATGCTTCTAAAGTAAACATTAATCAGAGATTAATTCCTTTTCAACTACCTTGGCCTTCACCACCGTCCAATACTACAAAGTTCCTGGGATCTTCATTGAGTTTTCCTTTTCGCAAGTTCTAAAACAATTTAACTAGTCTCGCAATTGCCTCGCTTTAGATAAGTACCTAACTAATGTTTATCATTTTGCACAGCACCGAGCTGTTTGAACAAAAAATTCACACATGTAGGATCGAAGTGGTTAAGTTCGAGACAGTATGAGTGAAACAAGAAGGGCGGAAACATGTGGAGCCCAACAGTGAATAGGTGCCAAGAGGTGGAACTTTTGTTAGCCATTTTGTGTTTGTAGGTGTATTGTGATTTGTATTAGTTAAAACATGAAAGTGGATTCAACAAGTACAAGAACAACAGTGGAGCAGATGTAGCTGTGAAGTGTAATTGGTTGACCAAACCTTATTATCCCCTATGATGGAGTTGCTCTGAGAACATGTATTTGTAATCGGGTCTAAGCACCCTGGCCCACCCAAAGCATACCATGTGGACCCAACATAATATTTTGGCCCTGAACCAGCTTTTAAAGATCAAGTGGCCCATCTACGATTGGGTTGGTTAAAAAGAATGTGACCCAAGATTAATGGATTCAATTCAACTACTTGCAGGGCTTCATCAACCATAGTACCAAATACCAATTGTTCGTGGTCAGGTTAGAAAATATCCAATACACAGTGGTGGATCTATTCAGGGGCAAGGAGGTTTTTGCTAGAAAAATCATTGTAAAGGAGGTCTTTGCTAGAAAAATCATTGTATGCGCTTCAAATTGCCCTTTGCTCAGCTGATAGTGATGCACTGCAGGTGTACAAATTACCTTATTTCTATTTTCAGCATAAATGTCTTTATCCTTTTACTTTCATTTATTTTTATATTACTCCATTTACTTAAGTTTACTATGTAAATAAGGAAGTACCCCTCATTTAAATTCAAATAAAAATACTAGAAAATCAAATTCCCACCAAATCAAAATATGAAAAATCGATTTTAGTGCAAAATATGATTTAGGCTAAAAATGATGGCTCATTAAGTCAATATATACTTCATAATCCCATAAAATCAAGTTTTCTTATTTTATGTGTAAGAAATAAAAGCTGCCAAAAATTATCTTGAGAAAATGATTATTTCGAAAAACCATTTTTCATACTTAGTCAATATTTTTATATAAAACAATTTTTCATATATGATATGAATGCATGAAAGGACTTAAGGTCAATCTAGGTGAAAAGCCTTACATGTTCAATCCACAAAGACTTTTTAGCCTTTCAAAATTGCACATCCGCTAAAAAATTTCTAGGTCCGTCAGTGCCAATACATGATGGAGAACCCTCCACTGAAGCTTGATAGTTAAAATAATGGTGGTTGTAAGTTGCAACCAACAATGGTGTACCAATTACTCTCTTTTACCAATTCAACATAATAGCAACTTAGTAGTAGGATTCGATGAAGGGAATATTGTTTGAGCTTTCAAATAACTAAAAACATTTCTTGCAACGTTTGATAGAAAAATTTGAAAGTGTTTCCAAGTTATAAAGCTCTTCCAGAAAGAACTCTTATGAGTAAAAGTGATTCCTACAAAAATGCTCTCAAACGACTAATAAGTATACACTAATTATGTGCCTTTGATTTGGGTCACTCTCTCGTTCATGCGAGGAGAGCCTTGACGGCTAGGGTTAGGGTTTATTCAATTTTCTTTACTCATTCTCTACTCCATCCTTCTCAGTCTTCTCTGATTGTCTCTTTGGGTTCTTCTTGATGTATTGGGTACAATGTTTTTTTTTTTCTCCTTTGTTCTCAATGGGGTGGCTGCGTCCGCTTCCTTTCTGGGTTCCTAAGGAGCCAATCGCTGGTGAGAGGTCTCCATCTTAACACTATGGAGATGGTCATTGCCTCTTCTATTCAAGAGGGTGACAAGTATGTGGCACTAAATGGGAATCAGAAGTGTGTGTGGTGTTGAGCATCTGATTATATGTGGCATGACTTTTTCTAGTAAACGTAGTTTTTGTATCGAAGATTTTGTTGACAAGGCCGGAGAGACCAGCCTCGAGGGGTCTCCAAAGTCTCTTTAATAATTCCCTTACGGAACGTTCGTGGGCTTGGCAACTGATGAATGTTCCTACTATGAAGATATTTAATCAGAAATTTCTTCAGGCTAAGAGGCCAATCTTGGTCTCTCTTGCTTGTTAGTTGGGGTTCTGGATCAAGAAAATTGGAGGTGGCGGTTGGTGTTTGGTTGGACCTCTTGTGATGCTCACAATACGTTTTTGACTCTCTACGAAGAACTATGATGATTTCTTTAAATCATAAGATGTTTTCTTTGACAATATATGCATAGTAATGGGATGTGTTTAAATGGTTTTGCGGTTTGGTGATTGGTTGGATCTATTTGATACCCATAATACGTTTTTGACTCTGGATGAAGAACTATGATACTTTTTCTAGATCATGGGAAGACTTCTTTGACAGTACCTACATAGTGATGTGATGTTGTTTTTAAGCGTTTTGTGGTTGAGTTTTAGGTTTGTTTGTTTCGGATAAGTTGTTTGACTCCTCTGTTTAGTCAATAGCATGAGTGGTACTCTTTCCTGACAGGGGTTTTGTTTTCTCTGAGAAGGTTTTAACGAGGCTGCCGTTAACATGCTAGTTCTTACCATGTAATGTTCCTTTCGATTTAATGAAATACCATCTTTTCTAACAAAAAGAAATTATTACATGCACAACAAAATAAAGTTTGGGCATGAGGTGATAGTTGAGCAGAGAATGATGCCTCTCCCCCAACCCAGCAAAAAAACTTTCTTGTAAATGGGGATAACATTTTTTTGTCATCTTCGACCAATAATGAAAAGACACGTGAAAAAGTTATCACGTATATCATTACACTATTACTGTAGGATAGCAAAATTGCTATTCCGATGAAAGTCTCTCTCCCCAACCCAAACCAAACCAAACATACGCATCGCATTTAATTCCAAGTTCTCTATTCTCCATGCCCTAGCGAGCTATAACTAACATATGGAAAACTAGTTCCAAGTTTTAAGCTTTTTACGTCAAAAGTAGCTCTCATGTCTCAAAAAGGAGAGGAACCTAACAAAATTGTTTTGGATAACAAATGGATCTCATAAAAAATTTGTAAGTGTTTGGACCGTTTCCTACCACCATCATTGTCAACCTTTTTTTCTTTGTCTTTCTTTCAGCTATGTTTTGTATTATAATACGCAGCCGCAAGCTGTTCTTCATGTGCCTCACTTAAACTCTCTTTGGGCTTTATATTTAGCACTGTACAAACGATTTTGCACATCATAAATACATCTAACCAATCTAACTAAATCTTAAACCCTAAATGCCTAAGAATAATTTAAGAAACAATATCTTTTTTATCATAAGCACAATGTAAGCAAAAATTATATATAAGCAAAATATCGGTTTTTTCAAATGTAAAGCAACATGGCTAGGTAGACATGAGCCCCGTCATCGATATCTTTGTTGTGGCTAAAGATAGTGACGGATCTAAGATTTTTAGATAGTCCAAATGTAAAACGAGGCGACTTCAAAATTGTCTTTGGCTCCCTCTCCAGCCCTAGATAAAGATGTTTCTATGTCCAAACAGTTCCTTAGAAACGGAAAAGAATAAATTTTCATGTCGATCACCATTAAAGTTGCACCGACCATATACCAAAATTTTCTACCAGAAACATATTTTATGATATGAAAGGCTTAATTAATAGGTGTGGATGACTTTCCTAATGTCTTGATATTTTCTTTTCCTGCCTTCTCCAGTAGTCTCAGTCAAAGAAAGTAAAGTCACGAAACATCCGGAAAAGGAAGATGAAAAAATATTCAGAGAATTGGAATTTTGCTTGCTTCCAAATCCAACCAATTGATATTACAAAACTCTTTTGCCTCGGTTGGTCAGCGGAAAGAGATTATATAGTTTGAAAAGCAAAAGAGAAAAAGGATACCCGACCAAAAAAAAAAAAGCAAGACCATTGAAAGAAAACAAAAATTAAAATTAGAAGAAGAAGCATGAAGCATGAAATCAAGCTAAAGTATTGTATAGCTTGTTGTCTTTATTTGGTTTTTTGTAAGGAAGGTATATATTGGGATACAGAGATATAGATTACACATACTATTTCGACGAACTATACTCTAACAAACAAAATGAAAACTGAGTGTAACTAAATCAAATGATAGTTAATTTAACTGTTTAAATGCTTAAAAATTATGTTTTTATATAAAAAAAATTATATCCATCCCGATTATATATGGGATAATCTTGTGAGAGGGTTCATTTCCACCATCCAATTCTGACCGCCGATGCTTAAATAGATGAGAATTGACCACTTGCATCACTTATGTGATGGTACAATCCAGAAGACAGAATTTAGAAGATAGAAGAAGGAGAAGAAGAAGAAGAAACAAAAAATAAAAAGTGGTTCTTGTCCCAAGGAATAAGATGTCGTTGAGGGCCGACCATGATGCCACCGCATGCATTTCTCTATTTGCAGACATTATTATCATTCTTCGTATTTTTCATTTTGTTATTTTCCCACGCCAACAAAACCCACTACTGCATCATATCATTGGCTCAAAAATGTCGTGTGTAGAACAGAAGCTGGGTGATCACTTAGGGTGGTTTGGTATTCTAGTTTGATTCAATTTTAATTTGGGAATACAGGTTTCTAATTTTAATTTTAATTTTATTTAGATCTTAAAAATAATTTGAAGTTTAATAACAAACATGTTTTTAGATTTTAAAGTTAGTATTTAAAAATAAATCATTATTTTTTAATAGGATACCAAACGGGCCTTATTTATTTATGCAGATTCTCCACACACACATCATTCATGTCAATAATTTTCTAACTTCATCCCCCCCTAAACGAGTATATTTTTGTTTTACAAAAAAAATTTGACATTAATTTGCGGGATCCCTTGTCATTCGTAATAAAATTGTTTTTCTAATTGAACCCTAATGTTAAATTTCGATCATTCGCAAATAAGGACATGATACAAATGCAACGAACGCAAGAGTTCTATGACTTATAATTAAAAGAGTCGAACAATTTGAGGCAAAATTAATGTAGGAATATTCAATTCCATCTACTTACATGGTGGTGGTTGATATAATACGTACAAATATGATAATGCTCAAAACTGAAAAGAGGTAAAGTGGTGGGTGTGTGGGGCTGTTAAGTGCTCTCTGTTTTCTTCACATGCCTCGATCCATCGAGTGGTACAAAGAGCAATTGAATGTTGGCAGTCCACAACCATGTTCTTGACATGGAAAGCAGTAAACAATAAGATACCTTGCTCAGAGTTGACAGAAGGAGCAGGATTTCAAACTCATAGATTATAAAGAAAAAGATATATAACATTTAGAAGGACATAACCATAAAGAAAGAGACTTTGATTCAGATCCCATCAAAAAGAGATGAGAGTTTTGCATCTGCATAACGGATATATTAAACATGATTATTATTAATTAGTTAAACAACTAGTTATCATACAAATTACAAAACACACACCCTGGGATTTCAAATTTGGCAGAGAATATAACAAAAAGAAAAGAGGAAAAAGAAACTGATTTCATTTATTTGTGAATTCATGCTGACCATCGAGAGGATGGTGATGATGTTGTTGGAGAAGGCCAGAGCTGTGCTTTCTTCACCTTGGAGACACTTGAGAGCACACCTAATGGGGTAACATCTCCAATGACTGTGACCTTTTTGGTTGGAAAATCTATACTAAATGAAGTCACTCCTGCAGAAATTACCCACATCAATTATTGTCTCAAATTTTTTATCTTCAACAAACATTTACATATTATGTTGTAATTTTAATTACGACGCTTTTACAGATGAACAACTAGAAATTGTTTGACAACATAACATGTTATAATATCTAACGATTCGGGAGAATATTCTCTGCATTTTAATATGAAAAATAAACTAATTTGGTTTGAAGCACTAAAAAAAAAAAAAAAAAACATGCATATATAGGAATTAAAAGTAGTTAATCAAACCTCTATCTACTAATTGAGAAGACTAATTATATACCTTCCATTTTAGAAAGATGCTTTCTCACTTTTGCTTCACAGCCCTTGCAATGAAGTGACATCCTCAAAACAACAACCTACAATTATGTCAAATAACTTTTGATGCATGCCTTCAAGTCTCCAAAAGCAAATATTAAAAAGAAAATAATAATAATTTTATTATGTTACCTGATGACGAGAACGAGTGGAAGAAGACCTTAAAGCAGGAGAGTGATCATTTGAGGTCATCAAGCGTCTAGGCTTAGAGGGCACTTGGGGAGGGAGCACTATTGTTTTAGCAGAAACATTCCGATCGGCCTCCGATAACCAGCCGACGAAGGGCGAGTCGCTTAAAGATACCGAGAAGAAGAAGAACCATTGAGGCTCCTAGCCCTTGTTAAGTCATGAATGTCAGCAGAGCTTTTTCTACGTAGCTGAGTTTGTGCACTAGAAAAACTCTTCCTACATTTCTCATAAAATGGTTTGGGATCAATTGGTAGCTGAGATGAGCAAGGGACATGGTGATGGTGAGTTTGATTGTGAAGCTGGCTTTTGGGTCGATCATGAAGACGATGATGAGGGTGATCAATGGGTGCGGGGCCTAGTCGGACCATGGCATGTTGTTCCATGCTAGAGCAAATGGCTGTGGAAGCTGGAGAAGCACAGAAAACATCCAGTCCTTTCATGGTTAATTGATCTGAGAATAATAACTTGGGAGAAATGGCTTAGGTTTTGTTTGGTGAAGGCTGCAGAGAAATAGAAGGATCGATTTTCTTCAAAATGAGGGCAACTAAGTGTGTTTTTAAAGTTGGTCGATGAGATAGAGAGACAGAAAAAAGATGTTGGTACTGATCGGGCCCCACAACAAGGAATAGAGGGACGATAGTACTTTAGAAGATGTGTGATTCAAAGTTTTATTTTTTTCTTGATTGAATATTTTGTTTACAATATAATTGAGAGGTGGGGTTAATTAAAGTTGTGTTCATCTTTATCTGGTATGATTACAACCACTGCTAGTACCATGAAGCTAGGCTAGCCTAGCTAACCCTAAAACTATATGAATTACTTCTATTATTGTCACATCATTTTTTCTTTCTTTAATTTATATATAAGAATCATTGTTTTACAGTTGACTCTTGCCATAGACCAGGAATATGCTTATGTTGGAGAAATTCCTCAGTCCGGCAGGTGAACTACCACATCCGTTAGTTCGACAATCAAAGAAGATTTATCACTAATCTGTGTCCGTGGTTATAAAATGATGTAGTCGCCCATCGGATTGAAAATTGTTATTATAGTCTAAAATAAATCATGCGTCATGTAATTAGCTAATGTGATAATCAAACTCTACTCTTTCTTTTTTTTACGTAATCATAGTCGTCTAATTTACTTTGTCCGGTAGATGTATGTTAGTTTATGCTAATCAAAGCATTAGCCTAAGCATCTTTCCGCCAGATCTCCAAAATTCATAGATATTTGTTTAAACCTTTGATATCTGGATATCGAAACAAAAAAAACAAGATCGACTCGCTGTAACTTATGTCCACTTCTTGCGATATGGAATAGGAACTCCAAAATAATTATAGGCGTTGAGTTTAAAATGTACCCAAATTCTGTCCACTTCTTGCAACATGGAATAAAAACTTGAAAAAAATAAGTATTCTTCGAGTTTAAAAGGTACCCAAATTCCAGGATAAGCGACAAAGCAATGGTCAATAATGCTTGGATGTGGCCAAATTCGTGTAATTGCGGGAAGGTGCAATGGGTCAAAGAATGATATAATTTTGCAATTTTACATAATCATAAAATTGGATCCAGCTGCACACATGTGGCCTTACAAATTCTCATGCACCAGGAATGCTATCTCCGGTTATTGACGAAATGCAGGATAATTTTTTTAAATGACATTGTGTTATTAGCTGGAAATAGCAAAATAATGTTCTGCCGTTACAAGTAAATGTTTTTTGCTTACTCAACTGGAAAGAATCTGTCTTGTTACATCCTTTTGTTGGTTTATCATTCTTAGCTCAATCTACAAAAATTGGTCCATATGAGTATGGATCAAGGTATTAAATATCGATATTATAGGTGATATTATCCCAGATTATCGGACGATTCTATCCCGATAATATTTGATTTTTGAGGGGCCGATTTTAGCAACTAACCATGGTGTTATCGCCAATATCCTGATATTATCCAATATTTTCCCGATAATATCGGGAGATAACTTCAATATTTTTATGAATAATTTGGGCAATATATCAGAGATATTGATAATATCCCAATATGAAACCCAAAAAATACATGAAATTTTTTGAAAAGCCTCCTTTGTTGCGCATAGAGGGATTCGACCCCTCCCATTTTACTCATTCAACACCTGAACCACGTCAACCAATAGGAGTGACATTTTTTGAAAAGCCTCCTTCAACACCCATCCCAATAATATCTCATTCCTCTTTGGGATGGAATAAGCGACTCATGGAAAGAATCTCATACTCAATCTTCAAATGATTTTGCTTATGGACAACGTCAACCAATCTTATATCCATATGGACGGCATGTTAACAATTACATGCAAAACTATTTTTGGGATTTATCATTTGATGACTACTCTTCAAAATATACTTACTCTACACATAGAGATGATGAAGATGGTGAAAATTTTGAACCTTATAGGGAACTCTATGTGGTACTAAGTCACTCATATATCTTACCATACAATGTATAAAGTGTAAAATATTGTAGTAATTCATTATATATAAATGATTATGGTGTGTTTAATCTTCTTTCATTAATTACTACATATTTTCTACACTTCAAGTGTTTGCCGGTCGCTATATAATCAACTTAAATCAGTTAAATTCATCATGCAATGCATTTCCTTCCAATTTTTTGTGATAAGACTAATAGATAATTGACTAAATAAACATCCTGGAAAGTTTCAATAAAAATTTCCTAGTTTTTTCTTACAATTTCTGTGGTTTTTATTGAATTTTTTACCGATTCCGATAATATCCCGATATTTCCATCGACATTTTCTATTTTTTGGACTTCCAAATTTTTTCCGATACCACCGATATTTTAGACATTGGTATGGACATTACCAAATTATTCTTTTACCATTGATTTCAGTATAAATAAATAATAAAAAAAGTTTAGGTAAGTGTCTAATTACAATGCTTTTTATAATGATAAAAGCGGATAACTAAGAGTTTTTTTATATTAAAAACAAAATAAATAAAAGTACAATTTTGCTCAAAAATATGTTGAGTCACTAAAGATACATTTGTGCTGCAGTTTACTACAGTGTTACATATCTGCATGCTGACTCACAATTGTCACATCCCAATACCATTTATTTGGTAATTGTTATTTACTGATGAGATTGTAATGATTAAGAATGGCAAATGGAAAATGGAAAATTGCGGCATCCCAACCATTTTATGACATCTCTTTTCCTGTATGATACCATCGATTGCCTTCTGATTAGCTGGAAATTGCATGCATCAATTGCCTTCTAATAATTTTCCATGTAAAGCTTCTTTAACAATGGGTGTAATGGGCCTACGGCTGATTGCATTGTCCTTAATACGTTTATCTCAGTCTAATTATATGCAATTATAATGTTGTATGATAATCGAAGCCGTTCATATTTGAAGACATTATTTTTTAGGATTATTTCTGCTTGAAATGACAAAATCAATCAAATTAGAAATCATTTAGTCATTTTATTTATAATGAACCGTTTCATTGAAATAATATTTCATGACTTGTATAAGATGCTGTGTTTTGAAGGTAAAAAAATGTTGACGAGAGAAGGTAAAAATGGACCTTATTGATTAGGATAGAAGTATCATATCATGTGATAGTATTAATTAAGATCAAAATATCACAAAAATGTTTGGATTTATGTCGGCATAAAAAATCAATTAGACTTTTACTGTGTGGGCCTCATAATCACGTGGTTAAACATTTGTTATGTAGTGTGTGTGGACCTCACTGAACAATTTGTTTTATAATCACGCGTTTAAAGATGGGGTCTTTCATTTTAGTGGAAGGTTTAAGGCTCCTTTAATTGTTTTAATTTCTTTCTTTTCTAAGGTATCTTTTACTTTTTCTGTTCTTCATATAATACTATTTCAAATTAAGATGACTACCACAGATTCCCTGACGTTTATGTTGCAAATTTCCTTTCTTCTTTCAGAAAATTAAATCATTCAAGCCTGTAGTCTTATGCTTTCTTTACTTATTAACCTTTTTTAAAAAATTTAAATTATGTTTATATTGATAATATATGGTGACAATTTCGCCTTTATTTCCACATTCTATTCATTAGTAAGAAAATAAATTAAGGTTTGAACACAAGTTTGGCATAATGATGTTATGCCTTCAAATCTTAAGTTTTACGAAAATCAATGTATAAAACGGAAATTCTTTGACATGACTTTCATATCGTAATATATAGTGTCACACTCTATTCATATTGTAGCACGCTCTTTATCTATACATATTATAAACTAAAATATAATAACTTGGTAATCCACCATATTATATACATGAATGAAAAAGTAGAATTAAGTGTTCCAGACCTAATAAATTTTCCTGTAAATATCTCTATAAAGAAGATAATATCTCACTTGTTGCTTTAGTATGTGAATCTTATATATATAATTCCTTCAGCTTGCTCTTGCATGTCTCAAGTAAGAAGTAAGGGCTGATTTAAAGTAATTTTGAATAAACCGATAATCACTTCTATGAAGAATTACTTTGCCATTTTAATCACTAAAAGTGATTTTATGGTGAATACAAGGCTCCTCATAATCGCTTAAATCTCCCCAAAAGTGATTCTGGCCCTTGAAAATCACTCACAAACGAACTCTAGAGTAAGATGTGATCTTTGGTGAATACAAGACAAATGCAACCGAATTGCTCGTGGTAGCCCTAATAAAAATGTAGAAAAGTCGTGGCTTGGAAGATGAATGCATAATACCAACATGATGGGTTGTATGGTGCGAGAAAAACTCAAGAGGGCCATAGTAGCTATTCCAAAAGTTTACTTATTCAGAGACTCAAAAGCAAACCCATATCCATTTGTCTCAATGGTCCATGAAAAAGTAGCCAATATAACCCAAAGCCCAAATTTAATGGGCAAGACCAAAATTACATGGAAACCATAGAGGCCTCATCCAAACTACATACGCACGTGCCACTAGACACCTGTGCTCAGTGATTGGCCCCGATCCTAAATTAGGGTTTTAGTAGCAGAGTTATTAAAACCGCAGCCGTGTTTTAGGGTTCATTCTCTTCTCCGCCTTCAGTTTCATCCAGAGAGAGCAACACAGTCTGCAGCAATGGGTAAGATGCACCAAATTCCTCTTTTTCCCTTAACTATCTTCTTCAACTGAATCTGGGTGTTCTAATTTTTCATGTTGTGAACTTTTTTTAATGTAAAAAAGCAAGGATCAAGGTCCACGAGCTCAGGAACAGAGACAAAGGCAGAGCTTTTGGGTCAACTGAAGGATCTGAAGGCAGAGCTTGCCCTCCTCCGATTCGCCAAGGTCACCGGTGGAGCCCCAACAAGCTCTCCAAAATGTACCCTCTCTCTCTCTCTCTATAATTTTTATATGTTGATTTGTTGATTTATGAATTCTTTTTACAATTTTGTGTTTGTGGTTTCAGCAAGGTGGTGAGGCTTTCAATAGCACAGGTGTTGACAGTGATTTCCCCAGAAGCAAAAAGCGGCTCTAAGGGAAGTCTACAAGAACAAGAAGTTTCTTCCTCTGGATTTGCGCCGAAGAAGACCAGGGCCATCAGAAGGCGTCTGACCAAGCATCAGGTACTATTAATTTTTCATTCCCAGTTAAACCCATTTCGGTTCGTTGATATTAAGCTGCATAGTTATTTGGATGCTGCCAATGGTTTTAGAATTGTTGTAGATTTGGATAGATGGCAAGGTGGCATTTGTTATGCTCTTTCTTTGCGTGAACATGACATGTCAATGGGCCATGTAATCATAATTTCTTTTGTTGTGGATGAGTTCATTTTAATTATGTTGAATTCGCTTACCCAATCTAGTTTTTGTGAGAAATGTTATAAAAAAATGGTATTAGAGACCGAATTTACTTGCTGAATTGTATTCAAGGATGAATCTAAGCAAATATGCGTTGGTATATACTTAGGATCTAGGTGCAATTGTTTATATTAGGTTTCATAATGTGGTAATTCTAAGGTTCAATATCTTTGATTTGCACCAATGTGATTTCTCAATGCTATTAGATTCCCGGTTTGACTGATAGAGGGAAAAAATGCAGCAACTTTTATTCCAAGAGTATGGCTATGTGACTTGATGGTTTTTCTGTATGATCCTTAATTTATCAACTCTACAAGAAGATAATAACCTATCTCTAAACTTCCTAAGCTAATTAACTTGCCATAATATAAATTCATTGCTAAATTTTGGTTCGTCTAGTTAAGATGCTTGCAATCAGATTAGCGTTTTCGGTCAACTTTTTATTAAGCACTTGCCCCTGCTCTATCACTTTTTTTTTTTAAATTTCCTTCTATTTCTGTCTTGACTTATAATTGATAGAGGCAAGCTCCATTTTTGGGAATAGTGGAACTGCTGTTATTGTTTTTTCATTAATTCCCCACCGCTGTTCTCTATTTTGTGGCATGAACTTGCGCAGTGAGAATCATTGTCAGTCTATGTCAAATTTTATGGCTAAATCTATTTATCCTAATTCAGTTGAATTGTTTTTTTTATAGGCATCTTTAAAAACAGAACGGGAGAAGAAGAAGGAGATGTACTTCCCATTGAGGAAGTTTGCAATCAAAGCATAATGTTGGATCCAATTATGAAGGAAATCAATTTTCGCCATTATGAGATATTCCAAGGACACCATTTTAAAGTGTTTAGCTCTTCCCGTAATTTCAACATTGTAGACACTATCCCAAATATGATTTTGTTGGTCCAGGATTTTAATGCTGATTTTGATTTCTATTATTGTTTGAGCATTTGCAATGGGATTAATTTGGCCGGTTATCCTCTTCACTCTTTGTTTTCTTAATTGAAAGCATGGCATTTTCAGTAATCAACATCACTAGGTACGTTCAACTTTGTTTGCCCTAGAAAGTTGTTAACATTTTATTTTCACAACTGAGTGCAAAACGTCAATCATAATTGTATGAAGCCAGCGATGAACTTTGTATCATGGCTTTAATCTCCTCCTGGAGACTCCCCATCCAGTCCTATGGTGATCATCATTTGCTTGATCCCTAAGTTTTGTGTCTCCAGTCCTATTATTGTTCTGAGCACACCACGCACAATGTTCTTCAGTTGATGGGTGTTGCTTGTTCATCCCTCCGAATCTGCATCGTGGGTTGATGCAGTTAAAGATACAAACTTAAGTCCTGCAAAATGCATATGGGCGGAGTTTCCAGGCGAAATGTGTTCGACTGAACATCTGTTCTGAGAAGTTTGGGTTTCTGAAGGTTAAGTATAGTAGTGTAGGATGCGTCGTGGGTTGTTTGATCAATTTGTATACGGGCCAAGCTCTTTACGTCTATTGAATGGGTTGTTGGGCTTATAAAAACTTTAAAAACAAAAAACAAATCGACCACAGTGTTCTTCAGTTGATGGGTGTTGCTTGTTCGTCCCTCCGAATCTAGCATCGTGGGTTGATGCAGTTAAAGATACAAACTTAAGTCCTGCAAAATGCATATGGGCGGAGTTTCCAGGCGAAATCTGTGCGACTCAAACATATGTTCTGAGAAGTTTTGGGTTTCTGAAGGTTAAGTGTCATGGTGGTAGGATGCGTCAGCAAACCATCAAATACTAAGTGGTCTATTGATCAATTTGTACGGGCAAGCTTTTACGTCTATTGAATGGGTTGTTGGGCTTATGAAAACTTTAAAAACGAGAAAACAAATCGACCACAGTGGGAGTCGAACCCACGACCTTTTGATCCGAAGTCAAACGCGCTAATCCACTGCGCTATGCGGTCTTGTGTGTTCAAACCTGCTAGCAAATGGTATTTGTTAACAGAATTGTTTGTTTTCTAGGTTTCAAAATTTTGCAGTTACACAGAGTGTGGTTTTCTTGTTTAGAGCTTAGGCCTCCTTACATGGCTATGTTTCATAGGTTGTCCAAATTTTCGATGTGTGTTGTGAAAACAGACGAATATTGATGGAAATTTGTAAACCACTGCAGAGAAATTTCTTCCTTCTAAGAAAACTAGTTAAGGGTTTAATCTCTTGAAAGTAGGTAGATTAACCACCAAAGGCATGATTAAAAGTAGCACTTTCAAGCAAAATGTCCACAGTGGCATTATGTGAACAGTAAATAAAGTATAATTCGGCGCATACACTACACACGCACACAAGTCCAGCTGAAAAAGCAAATGTCACACCAAGTCCGTTTGGGTCACTATCAAGAATAATATGAACAATTGAAATTGGGTCACCAGAAATATAATCTCCAGACGCGGAGAATGATTGACCCTTTTGATTTTCACCGGAAATTTTACCGATGATGTAAAGGAAATATCCCCCAACGACATCTTTTTTCGGTCTCTCTCTCTCTCTCTCCATCTCTCTCAAATGATTCTTATTGTCGTCGCTTGACTCTTCCTCAAGTTCACATTTTGGTTTTGGATTGCTTGGGCTGGACGCATTGATCTCTAATTTTGAGTCAAGTTTACATGTGGGTTGGCTGGACCATTATTCCATCATCATCATCAACTTCACGCGGTAAGCCTGTATGGTAAACAGAGCAATCCACAGAACAGATGCAACTCAGCGGAAAATAGTAGCATTTGGAAGTATTATCTCACACTGAAAATGAAAGCTTTGCATGAATAGTTTAAAATATGTTGAAAATTTCGAGACCAATATTATTAATTAATTTTGAGTTTGATGTTCACATTCTATTTGATACTGAATAGACTATCTACGTGTTGAATCCAACGGCAACCCATGTATTGGCCACTTGTTTAGTTTGAGTGATGTCACACAGTAGGGGCGGGGGAGGTGGAAGGGAGGGGCATGTGAACGTACAAAGAAACATACAAAGAAACAAGTATGGATTTAAGCAGGAAGTTTCGGAAACGTCAATTTTAATTAATCTGACAAAGATTGCAGAACGTCACGGGATATGGGAGTTTATGCGAAAATTTGCCATCAACGTCGAGCCACGAGACCCATGACGATTCACACAGGAAGCCAAACATAAAATCTCATAGTCTCATACAATTGAGCATACCCAATCACCATAATCCAAATGTAAAATGGGGTCATTCTACTTGATTCCGGCACAATAATTACTTAGGTTTAAAGAACTAATTAAGTAGCTATCACTACTTCAAAATTACCAATTACAAATGGTGGAATGGATTTTCTTTTGACTCATTCAACTAGCTTTACTCATCATTTGTGCAGCACTAAGCGGTAATTGATTAACATCATGAATATTAATTAATTAGTTTAGCGACCAAAACACTTGATTAACATCCAATTATTGTTATACACATAATTAAAAGAGTTCATTTATTATTCTCGCACAGAGTCTCTAAAATCTCACTTCTCTCACGGGAGGCCTGATGATGAAACATAACCTCGTTGTAATAAGCCTCGGAGAATCCATCTTATGTTGCATAATTTACGAATTTTCTTTTCTCTTTCGTGTATATATGTATAGCTAAACGCGTATTAATATTAGTCTTAATTTCAAGTACGTACTCCATCAAATTAATATAGTGTGTAAATGCTGTGGACAGCAAAGAGGAACGCGCATGGCCACAAGGAAAAAAATGACTTGTTTTGTTGGCATTGGCACAGAGAGCTTACTTCATAGATTGTTACGTAAATGCATTCATAACTTCAAACAAATGTTTCTTCAAAGTTTGTGACTTATGGACAAGGTCAACAACAGTGCAGATTAGGTTATCTATGCATGTACATGCATGCTGGCATCATAACTACAGGTTTATCAAAATATCGATATATATATATATATATATCATATTACTTGATATTTTCAAGTAACCATTAGCTGTTATTTGTGAGTATTTCTTTATTCTATCAAAGAATTTCCTTAATTAACTTAGTTTATTAAAATTTAGCTGGACAATGGAGCCATTTGGACAAAAAAAGAAAAAGAAAGAAAAGCAAACATCAACTAACTTTAGATCAGATTAGAGCAATATTTTTAGGGAGATTTCATTTTAGTCCCGATATAGGGGAAATTGTTTTTAAAAAAATCCTATATGAAATGGGACTTTAAAGCGCAAGCCAAAAGTTCATTTACAACATAACAAAAAGGCTTTTAACTTCTTTTTAGATTACAAAACTCCATTGATTTTCTTAAAACAAACCCGACTCAAAAACCCCATAAAAAAACCCAAAACACTCAATAGGCATCAAAGTAATTTAATAATCAAAATTAAATTGAATAAGGTCAGCTGTCAATTTTTGAATTTTTTTGGGGTTTGTTTATATAAATTAAATGGTGTATAGTTTATTTATAATTTTAATGCTAAGAATGAATATATGACTAAATATCTCATAAAGGATATGGGACATTCTTCTTATTTTCGTTCCCAACACAATATTTCACTTTTCGATGTTATTTTTATTATGAATGAAAATCCAGAGGTGATGCGGATTTGGTAGTAGCTAGTACAAAACTTTAACTTAATATTTTAACCCAATTACTCCTCTTCAATTTAGTTCCGCAGCTTCAGCCTTCGACTTTGAAGAGAAACATTTTCTTGAAGTTATGTCACGATGAACATTAATTTTCACACTAGTGCTCCTTCTAACTCTCTTCTCTCCTGACTATCAAGCAAAATAATTTAAAATTAATTTTTATGCAATTAGTATTATACAAATACACATTTCATAATTAATTTTTATGCATCAAACCCTTATGAGTTTGGGTATTTGATTTTTCTCTAGTTTATACTTATTTGTACTTGTGAGAGTTAAAAGTTCTAGTTATATTGGTAGATTTGGGCGCTCAATTCATGTCCTGGTTTATTCAAGCATGCGGCTTTTATCCAATATTTCTCTAGCCTTTTGTGGTCTACATCTGGATTAACCCAATGTGATTACTATGCTTCCATATTTGTATTACCCCTTTGTGAACATTTGTATTTGCCCTTGTGGCTAATGGTCCTTAAGCCTGATATATGAATACAATTATCGTTTTCTTATAAAAAACATATATAAATATAAATATAAATCACGTGTCTCAAACGCTCAAGTCAACACGTGCATATATATATATATGTATATATATATATATAACTCCTTTGAAGTCAAAGCTTATTAAAGCATGGCTTTGACTGGAAACATTACAAGTAATATCTAAGGCATTTAATTCGAAATCAAGAAATATGCAAAGCTAATTAAGGAGAAGAAAGAGTTTCAATTTTTGCCATCCTCTTATATCACAAACAGCACATGACATGCCATGTTGGACTGTTTGGGAATTTTTCTATACCCTATAATTCTGTGGGGTATTGGAAAACGGATATTTTAATCTCTAAGGGATTTGCTAGCATTTCCCCTAAGGATTTTTAAATGAATATGGTGATCTTCCGCAGGATTTGATTAATTAGTTTACTAGTTTTTTAATCTTATCTTGATCATATGCATGCGTCTTTCTTTTGTATTAATAAAATTCATGCCAGTCTTATTTGAAATTTTAAAGTTATAGTGCATAGCTCACAAGAATTCGATTCTCATTCTCTCCTTTAGTGGATTACCAAAAGAATATATATATTAATGGTATTTAGGGACACCTTTAGGGTCTCCTATGATTTTTTTTTTCAACGATTAAAACCGTATATTCTTCAATTCTTCATTCATAAATCATCATTGCAAAAAATCATGTAAACTGAAAATCATTAAGGCATCTAATTGGGATCAACAAAATAGACAAACACGTGTTTAGAAAACCTATAATAACAACCATCTAATTGACTAGTCAAATGATTTCTAGTTTCAGTGATTTTTTTGCATATAGATGATTTTTGAAAAAATTTTTAAAACTAGGACGTTTTAAATATTGTAATACAATGCATGATAAGAATATCCTTAAATAAATTTATTTGGAAAGTCTAGACTGAAGCTTTCTATGTATATACACTGCAAACTAGTAGTTTCAACCTTTGGTCAAACAATACGAGTTGGAACAAACGAAGTGAAGGTACGTAGTTCCTAATTCCTAAGTTCAATTATATTCTTATAAAAAGAAAATTAACATACAACGTCTAATCTTCAAAATAGGTAATATTCTACATCTACCCTTTTCCCTTTTTAGAATTTAATTTTTGCTTCATGGTGTAGCTATATAATTTTCATTCATTTCATGTAAATCTTTCACACAAATATTATATACATGCATGGACAACGCTGGGACTTGTCCTCCGTCATTCCCAGTCATTACATATCCTTGATTTTTATTAACAAATGGTTTTGGGTGGCTTAGCAAATTAAATAATATTTTGACTTAATCAAGTGTACTATGGTATATCAACGAAAAATTGCAAATTAAATTAATTATATCATGACTTGTTCGGTGACGAATTTCTCTATAAAATAATAATTATTGGTGTACCAGCGATCAGGACAATGTCAATAAATCATATTCAATATCTTTTGTGTTTGTAGCTGGAAGAATTAGCAATGGAGGATATAGTCATTTGTTGGCCTATTTATATTGGATGCATGTTATATAAAAATATAGGTTAAAAACTGTTTTGTATTGAAAAATGATATTTCCAAGGCAGTCGATGATTTGCTTTTCAATGTTCAAACAAGGGAGGCAATACAACACGATACAAGGTTGTGAGTGACAACATCGCATCACAGAATTTGTATAATTTTAACCATTCCCAAATCAACACCTAGATAGTGATTTCAGAGAATTATTACTAAGTAGAATTTTGCTTGGTCATTAACTAAGTAAAGAAAAACATTATATCCTAATAAGATTAAGTGAGAGTTAACACATGTTTTTTGTCAAGTTGGATTTTCAGTGGTTCTTTTTTACCGAAATCGTTTACGCTAAATTTAAGTATAGTAACATAACATTTTTCAAATATCTAATTAAAATCAAATAAGACATCCCACGTACTCAAATTAGAAATGCGCACAACTTATAGTTTTAGAGGTAAAATAAGACTTAACAACAATGCACAGTAAAACCAGCTCCTCAAAACCTTTTGATCACAAAGAATTGGTCATAGCTAACACTTTTTTGGTACGTAGTCTGCAACAATCATCAATAGGGTCAATAACAAAATTGAATTTGTGTACAGCAAGTTGGTAAGCAGCAGGCTCAAGTTGGTAGTTCAGGCTGGAGTTGAACTAAAACTTGAGGCACCGTTTTAGTCTCTGGGATACTATCGTATTCAATAAAAGCTCACATCTTGACCAACTGGTAAGCGTTTCAAAATTTTGTCAACCAGTCACAAAAGGCAAAGCACCTTTTTTTCTCTTCTTCTTCTCTGCATTTAACACCAGCATTTATAAATTACAAGACTCTCTGGTAACTCTGCCACATGCATTCATTCAAATTACGTACGTACAAACTCAGATGAGCAAGTCTCTGTTTTCAAAAGTTAAATTTCATATATTTTTCATTTTATTTTTATATTTTACCAAAATGAGTAAAAAGGAAACTATGGGTTTTATTCTTTAGGCCGGAGGAGAGACAAGACCAGGCAATTTCCTTGTCCTTTCTGCTTGACTAATAATCCATCATTAGCTAACGTAATCGCTTTTGTTTAACTTTGTCAGGTAGCTCCACACACAAGAACGCAAGACACCATACGTATACATACACACATACATGCTCTAATTAGTCAACCTTTTCACTCTATCGATACCCTCACTCCTCTCTTCCACCAAAACATTTCATCGAACACCTTTCATAGATAACAGGATCCGACACGACTCGTCATCTTCCTCTCACTCTCACAGCCTCTCACACCTTCAAATCACCAATAACATAAAACACATCTAAATTCTGGATTTTGGGTTTTCAATTTTGAATTTCGAGTTTTGCTGATGCCAAGAAGGAATAGACTGTGTTTTTCAAATCTTCATCGCCGTCACCTTCAAACTCTCCATCAAGGAGCGCCACCCAACCTTCATCGCCGCGTCGCAGCTTCTGACTCTCTAATGGAAGAGAACATCGAGATCGCACAGACCCTCATTACGCAGTGGGACTCTGACTCTTCTTCTTACACCAACATCTCCTCTCTCTTCCATGGCGACCGCCAAGAGGCCAGGCTCTACCTCAAATCCGTCAAGGATTTACAGTTCCAGCCATTCAACACTTCCTCAGCTCCCCAAGACTCCAGGCCGGAAAGCTCATCATCGCTCAGACTCTTATGCAATCCGCCATGAAGAAGACTCGAGAAGGAGTTCTACCAGATTTTATCCGCCAGCCGAGAGTCTTGGACGCCGAAACCGTGTCAAGCCAGTCATCCCAAAGCCTCGGCTCGGTCCAGCGTTTCCGATTTGGAATCCGAGTCGAGGACAGTCACCGAGCCACAACCGAGTCGGTTTCCACCGAGGAACAAATCTCCACGATCGCAATGTCCGATTTGAAATCCATCGCCGACTGTATGATTTCGTCTGGCTATGGAAAAGATGTGCGTGAGAATTTACAAAATCATACGAGAATCAGATCTTCAACGAAGGCCTGTATCTTCTTGGAGTGGAGAAGTTCAGCTCTCTCAGGTTCAGAAAATGGACTGGCAGGTTTTGGAGACGAAGATCAAGAACTGGTTAAGCGCCGTTAAAGTCGCCGTTAAAACATTTCTTCTACGGCGAGAGGCTGCTCTGCGAACAAGTGTTCGCCGCCTCGGACGCCATAGCGGAGTCGTGCTTCAACGAGATATCTAAAGAGGCCGCAATGGCTCTGTTTCGTTCCCGGAATTGGTGGGAAAATGCAAGAAACTATCTCCGAGAAAATGTTCCGCATTTGGACTTGTACCGGCCGTCTCGGATCTTTGGCCCGAAATCAGTCCATCTTCTCGTTCGAATCAACCTAGCCGTCCGATCTCTGGCCGTTCATTCTCTCATTAAGGTAGGTGAGGCCGACCGCACGATGCTTATGGATTTCGAATCGGCGATCCAGAAGGACTCGTCCAGACACCGGTGCCAGCCGGTGGGGTCCACCCGCTTACTCGTTACGTAATGAACTATATTTCCTTCCTCGCCGATTACAAGAAATATTTGGTGATATATTCGTTGACTGGCCGTTGACGATCTCGACGCCGTTGCCGGAAGCTTACTTCGGGTGCTACGACGCCCGAGGAGTCGCCAATTGCAAACGCCTCGCGTGGCTCGTCCTTGTTCTCCTCTGCAAACTCGACGGGGAAGCCAAGCTGTACAAAGACGTGGCGCTATCCTATTTGTTCTTGGCGAACAACTTGCAATACGTCGTCGCTAAAGTCCACGGTTCCAACCTCAAGGACTTGCTGGGGGCGTGTCGGTCGAGAAGCACGAGTCAAAAGTCAAACAATACGCCGCGAACTACGAGCGGATGGGGTGGAGCAGGTGTTCGCCTCCCTTCCGGAAGATCCAACGGCTCAGATTTCGCCGATCAGGCGAAGAGCTACTTCAAGCGATTAAACGCAGCGTTTGAGGAAGCGTCTAAAAGCAGACCTCGTGGGTCGTGCCCCAACCCGAAACTCCCAACGAGCTGAAAGTTTCGGTGGCTAAAAAACTAGTGCCGGTATATCGAGATTTACAGAAGCATAGAGTCGGGATGAGGAGGGAGTGCGGGGGGGTTTCGTTCGTCAGATATGCCCCTGAGAATCTAGATAATTACTTGTGGGATCTGTTGTATGGGGCCGCGAGTGGTGGGAGCGTTTCGTCATTTTACTTTCGTCCTCTTCATCTTCGTCTTCTTCCTCGTCGTCACATTCGCATGGTAGGCAAGGTCGTTGAGACGTTGTATGTCGTTTTGGCCATGCGCTGTCGTTCAGTGGATATAGAAAAATATAGAATGGGACAAAAGAGCATGTAAAGATTTGATTTAAAAATACATGTATAGTGATAATATTTATACATGAACTCTTGATTTTTCAGATGAAGGAGACGCAGATTATGCATAGTTTTGGAATCTTTCTTTTGTATTTTAGTTTTTTATCAGTCGTGAAGAATGATTTCGTTACATACAAGGAAATCGTCCCAAAGTTAAGAAGGCGATTATCACTATTTTTATTTGGCCGACTTTGTTTAAAAAAGAAGTAATTCCTTCAAAAAATAACGAGGAATTATTCTCGACAAAATTCTAACTATTATCAACGACTCACAGCCGCTGTCATATTCCCCAATGATTAGGCTTGGACTTCTCCAAGATTTTCACCTTAGCCAACATAAATTTGAAAGACTACTTGATGAATCTCAACACCCAATAGCCTTAACCAATCAATATTGGAGAATAAATTTAGATAGAGGCAGAATTACAATTTTTTTTCCAACGAACAAGCTGACCAAAAGGAGCTTATAGGTAGGCCCATCACAAAAATGGCTCAATCAAAGCACAGCAGCCGGAAATGAGCAAAGGACATGAACATGTGGTCTTGACAAGTTGACGTTCGCCATAGGACAACAACAGTGCATTAGATTAGGAGGCTCTCGTCTGACTTTCCGACCTTTAGCTTTTGGGTCGTCATTGGTGGAGAATTTTAGAAGCCTTTAGTTTATTTCTTCGGATATATCTTACCGTCATTTTTAATATTTAGGAGGTAATTATGTTATAAACGCGTGTACAATTTTTAAAAATAATAACGATGGTATAGCTTAGATTAAGTGATGCATAAAAATACTTACCTAGTTAGGTATCAAATGAGCTTAAAACATTTCCAAAAGCTTTTAGAATGCACATATCAAACAACATAAAAGAGAATGAAATTACATAATAGTAAATAAAAAAACAGAAAGGGAAAGGTTAGAGGAAGGTGTAGCTCACACGCCCAATTTGATATTCAACTTCTCCTTTCTCTATCTTTTATTTGGTTATTAGTTTATGTTTCAATTTCATGTATTTGTTCAACTTCTATATAAATACTTCTATCAAAAGTGCTTTTACAAAGAAGAGTATTCGAAATTTTTGTTTACAATTAAGTCCTTCCTTGGTACTTCTCCATTAGGAGTCCCGCAATGAATCCGTTAATTTTAATAACTTCAAAACTATTCTTCATTTGTTTTTGTTGATATAAAAGTGCTTTTTCTGGTCGAGATATAAAAGTGCTTTCAGCCCTTCAATCATGGTGCCAAGCTTACATGCCTCACATAACAAACGCGAGAGAGGTTTTAAACCCCAGGCTCGATTGCAAAAACGTCACGGATTATGGGAGTTATGGGAAGACTTGCCCATCAACATCAAGCCACGAGACCCATAACGATTCACACACAGGAAGCCAATCATAAAATCTCAGTCTCATACAAACTAAGCGTACCCAATTACCATAATCTAAATCTAAAATAGGGTCTTCTACTTGGATTACGGCACAATAATTACTTAGGTTTAAAGAACTAATTAAGTGGCCATAACTACTTCAAATTTACCAATTACAAAATGATGGAATGGATTTTCTTTTGACTCATTCAACTAGCTCTACTCATCATTTGTGTGCAGCACTACAGGGTGACGCATGCATGAATAAATTAGCGACCAAAACACTGATTAACATCTAATTATGTTGGGGGACCTCGCGCTAACGCCAAAGAGAAAAACAAACAACAAAAAGTCCAAATGACAAATTTAGTTTGCTTTGGAATTGACCACTTAGTATATGCTTTAACGATCGATTTTTGTTAATTGCGCGTGAATTTTAGTTATAATATGTTGGATGAATACGCATTTAAAAGAGTTAATTTCTTATTTTCTCGCAGAGATCGACTCTGAAATACACGGACGGCCTAATGATGAAACATACTCTAATTCATATTAATTAAGCCTTGGAGGATCCATCATTATGTTGCATAATTGTAAACTACTTCTTGTATATTAGTATTAGACGCGTATAAATATTAGTCTTTATTTCAAGTTCGTACTCCATCAAATTACTATAGTGTGTAAATGCTGTGACGGCAAAGAGAACGCGCATGGCCACAAGGAAAAAAATGACTTGTTTTGTTGGCTTGACGAGAGATCTTATTTCATAGATTGTTACGTAAATGCATTCATAACTTCAAACAAATGTTTCTTATGGACAAGGTCAACAACAGTGCAGGATTAGGTTATCTATCTATGCATATACATGCATGTCTGGCATCATAACTACGGGTTTATCAAAATATCGATATATATATACATATATATTCGATATTTTCAAGTAACCATTAGCTGTTATTTGTGAGATTTTTGCTTTATTCTATCAAAGAGATTTTCCTTAATTAACTTAGTTTTTTAAAATTTAAGCTGGACGATGGTATAATTTAAACAAGGGGTTCTTAGATCTAGGTCCAAAGACGATTAGCTGTCATTTGGTCTAATCCTCGTATTTTAGTTTTTAATTGTAGGTCCTTTGACATTTATTTCTTTTTTTGTTGTGTCGATTTTACCCTTTAAGGTAAATAAGGAAAACACATTGAAAATCTAAATTTAATGCATTATTTCCTTGAAATTGAATTCCAAATTTTGAATTTTGAATTTTTTTTTCCTTGATAATATTCCTAATATATAGATAAGACAAGCATCCACATTTTAGATTTCCATATTCCTGTTACCAATCGATTACGACAAGCATACACATTAATTATGGCTTCAACTTCAGGCTCGCAGCAATATTGTTTGTTTTCCAGGGTTCTCTTGCCCTCACGGTTTTGTTTCTCAAAGTTCACAAACAACTTCCAGTGAGGTCGTAATCCTCGGTTTGGTCTACCCCATCCAACTCGCTTAACTTTGGAGTTCCCATGTGTGGAAGTGATAACTGCAGAAAAGCCTCGTGCTAGGAGGAGAAGTTCCCACACATTTAAAGCACTTCACTTTTCCCTCTTCAAAGAAGAGATGTGGGATTGCTCACCGTTCTTGTTTCCAAGACACGAGCCTTACAATATGTAGGCTTGCCCTTCCAGGTAAGTGTTATTTCTTGAGCTTTCTCTTAAGCAGTTTTTCTCTGAGGTTAGTATTTTTATATATTTACGTACATGTCTTCCATGTAATAGTGTTTTTTTTTCCGAAGAAATTTTATATGGATATTTCAGTTGAGTTTAAAGATCCATACAGATATTATATGAGTTCGGATTAAGCTGGGCTTGAGGGTATAACTACCTAGACTAGAGGTAATTTATGGATTTAATTTCCTGGACCAAAGGTAATTTATGGGTTTAATTTGCTTGCATAGTTGCATACGAGGTGTATGCATAGGTACCTTACCTATTGTTAAGATATGAAGTTTTTATGAACTCTTATTATTACAAATTTTGATGTCGTATCCTTGGGAAAATTTCAGAATTCAATAAATCAATTTGCAATTAAATTCAAATCAAATATGATAATTAATATCATACAAATCAATAACTTACAAGTGTTCAGTTTTTACCATAAATTTACCTTATTTATGTTTTAGGTGCATAACTGGAACAAAAAAAAAGAAAAAGTAAATATCAATAAATTGAAATATGCGGGTGTAATCTTATGTGGCAAAGTCAAAGGACTTGGATCGACGACAATTTCCCGTGGATTGCACCCAAGTCTCTCCTCATAATTGAAGTTATGCCAAATTTTCTATTTAAAACAAAAAGAAAAAGAAAGCCAATATTTCTCTAGCCTTTTGTGGTCTACAT